>WAAE01023927.1:0-82477 GCA_013400495.1 Nicator chloris
GGGAAGGGAAGGGAATTCTTTCCTTTACAAAGGAAGGCAGTGTGCCCCAGGAGCTCTGCACTTAGCCCAGCTCTCTTGCACCTTTACTCACAGAAAAGGGCCCTGTGCCTTGACAATTCAAATCACACCATGCAAAAGGTGCTGCCGGCAAGTGCAGAGTTGAGGCATCACAGATGCTCATTGCAGACATCCTCACTGGCACCAAAGGGCGAGGGAGAGGCAGGAATGCTTAGGAGAAGTCAGAGCTAGCCAAACAGCTCAGCTGCAGTGTGCCTTCAGCGGAAATGTGATCCTACAGCACACTCAGAATTAGACCTAAGCCTCAGTTTACCTTTTGTTACATTTTGTTGACTACTTTCTTCATTTTATTTTGGTGGCAGTAGCAGTTATCATTTAGATAAAATTTTTAATACATGCTTTGACACAAAACCATGGTAATACAATTTGGTCTTGGTGTTTTGTTTGCAGAAAGCATGACTTTATTGTCAGCAGCTTTACAATAACACTGTAGAAACACTGATGGGTCCAGTTAGCAACAAAGTACATGCGAGGACAAAGCGTGACTAGTTTTTGACACCACAAAATCCAAGATATTTCTTGTAGCCTTACCTAGCTCATGCCAGATTTGAGGCAAAGTAAAAAATTTCTGAGCTTAAGCTTGCTCTTTCTGTTGCTGATTTCTTAGGAATTTTATCAGCTGATTTTTTTTCCCTAATGAAAATACAAACCAATTTGAAAACTACGGTTTCCTCCCTATTTCTTCAGGCTATATGCTGTATTATAACTACTTCAGACTATTTCTAGAACTAGGCAGTACCTTAATTCCGTACTCCAGGGACATATCTCTACCTGCTTAGCAGGTACTTGTGCTATTATTCCTCAAACCTGCTACTCTGAGTGCAGGTATCAGCAGTTCTTCCTCACCTTCCCAGGGCTGCATTCTGAGGCATCCCAGGGCTTTTTCTGGCTCCAAGACACAGGACACCCATGTAAGCATCACCTACTAGCTGGGTAGCAGAAAGGAGAATGATGCCCTCACAACTTCCACAGCCTTCTGTGGCTTTCTCTGTGCTGATTGTGTACTCAAAAATAAGATAAATTCCACAACCTCGTCCTAGTGTCACCACAGCCAGATCCTGACTAAGGTCCAAGTGTGGGTAAGCAATACAGTCAGGAGGACTGTTGTCAGCATATCAACAACAAGATACTGTTTTCAAGGGGCAGAAAAATTGAGAATCACTCATCTTCGTGCAAAACTAGAATGGTAAAAGCAACATTATTTCCCCTGAGTCTTTTGGACACTGATTCAGAATACATTTAGACAGATACAGGAAGTTAAACACAAAATCTCCCTAAGCACTTAGAAAGTGCTCAGGCATTTAAATGCCTTCATGAAGAAAGGCTTAGACCTCAAGGATAAGAACCATCTCTCATTCTGAATATAAAAAAATACCTGTCAGAGTAACACTACCTTAATGACAAACAGGGGATGGAGAAATTTGGGCCCTAGCTTGTGTGAATAAACTATTTTCAGTTGCTATCTGGAACCTGTCAGGATCACTTTGAAGATGAAAAAGAGAAGAAGTCACTTAGCCAGATGAATTCTACCCAGTTTGACAGCTAAATCTGGATGGACTCCATTGATTTTGGTGAAGTAATCTTCTCTTTATGCCACTTGAACAGAGAAATTTTGCCCTGGGATCATGTCTAAAAATGTATACTTTTCTAAGTTAAATGAACAAAAAATATTTGGGAGGGCAGAGAGTTTAAAAGTAAACAACAAAAAAAGGAAGAAGAGAAAAAAGAGAATATTTGGGGCAAGAGAAAGTGGGAAAAGGATGAAAGAACATGGAGATGTTTGAAAAGACTTCCAATTGGATTAAAATGATGATAAATGGACGAGCAGCACAGGGGTCAGGTTCCTCTCGATAACAGGATCTGAGTGCTCTCAAACAGTTGGTGTCTGTCAGTTATATGGGAGCCCCCTCGGTCTCTTGTGACTAGAGTTTTTCATCGTGTGTTTCTGACAGGATAAAGCAGAGCAGCTAAACAGGATAATTCCCACATTCTGCTGGGTGAGTCATTTCCCTCATGCTTTTGAAAGTCTTTCAGGGAAAGGGGAGCTGTGCTGACAAAGCAGAGGAAGTGCACTTTTTTGGATTTCACAGGGCACCTGGTTCAAACGTGTCGCCGTGACAGAGAACACCTGCAGCAGAGTTCAGCAGCAGTCTGGCAAGCACATCCAACCAGCTCAGTTGGGGCCATGCACAACACATGGGCTAGAGGGTTTTATTTTTTTTTATGTTGTTTATTTAAACCTTCTGGGTAGTAGGATGAAATCTTCAGCCAGTGCACTTTTCTCTCTCATTAGATGGCGAGAGGCAATAACTGAATTAATGAAGCTGGCCAATGCAGAAACAATCTCTACAGCAAGGACCCCCATGTGTGAAAGAGTATATGTATAGCTTATTGCTATTTGGCGAGGCTGAGCTCAACTGGAGCGTCACAGCATCAACAGTGCTCCTGAATGCTAGTTTAGCATTATGGAGGTAAAAGGGCTGCCATTGAGAGCAATCTGAGCGGCTGGTGAGGTTGTGGAACCTGGTCATTAGCAGACTAATTACCCCCTGTGGCTCACAACTTATTAATCAACCATTAAAATAGTAATTTTCAAGAACAGACTCAGATGTATCAGAAGAAAAAAGGCTGGGGTAGTTAGTCTGTAGCCACTTTGGGCCAAGTGGAATCAGCTATTCCAGCAGCCAGGAGCGAAGCCTCTGAACTGTTGACTATCTTAGACTCTGCCCAGGACCCAGAGTTCTCCAAAACTTCTGAGTGAATAAACACCTTTGGCCCACGACTTTTCACAGCCTCCTCTTTCTTCCCTGTTCTGGTCATCCTTCCCACCAGGATGTGGATCCCATTTCCCTACCCCAGTGCCCCCAGGCATTCCAGGCAGAAAATTACAGCAGTACTCTCAGTGTAAAACATCCACCTTGTCCCTGGGCTGAAGAACTGACAGGAGCTGCAGCTGAGCACTGAGTAGATCAGAGTGCAGATGTGCCCAGTCCACGCTGAACCCCACTAGTGCCTTCACGCAAAGCTGTCCAGCTTAACCCGATGCCAAACTAGGGAGAAAACAGAAGGCAAAATAAGAATTCACTTAAACCATGGCTCAGCTGCATTCACACCACCTCCCCAGAGCTGTAGCACCAGGATGGAAGGTCATCTGAGTGGGCTCCAGGGCAGGCATGCTGAGGGAAACCACCTGCCAGTGACACACACCACCAAAACACACCAGTGGACCCCAGCTGCTGGCAGACAGCAGATGGCAGGAGGCCTATCCCCCACTTGTTTTAACAATTTTAACTCAGACCATGACTTGTGCTTCCAGCTCTGTGCACAGTGGCCAGCCTGCTAGTCCAGGTGATCTCTTCACCACCATTGTTCCTAACACTCATTCCTTTGTCTAGTCTTTATCCCTGCCTCTTCCATTGCTTTTGCAGATCTGTGTAAAAAGGGCAGGCTTGCTAAAACACGATCCTCTTCTGACTCCTGCTTTAAAATCCCCCCTGCTGAAATGCAGAACGTTTGATAACAGCCAGACCATGTACAAAAGGATGCTTTTATCTTTCAAGCTAATGAAGAATGTTTCATTGTTTAAGCTGCCTCTCTGCCTGGCCAGGGGCTTCTGCTTAGTCTCACGTATTTGTATGTGCAGCTAATCAGGTCTTCAGTGAAAGGACTGTCTTTATTACTTGTGTACAGCACTTAGCACGACACTGTCCTGAACATATGCTGAAGCTGCAGTACAGAGTAGTAGAATAATTCACATATTTTCAGATCAAATGAGCTTAATGAAAATCCCAGTGTATTTCAAGAATTGGCCAAAGATGTCTCTGAGCACTGAGATCCCCATAAGGAGAGGTGAGGCTTCAGAAAAATCCAAAAGGGCAAGAAGAATGCCTGTATCTTGAGGGGGAAAAAAGGAAAAAAAAAAGAAAAAAAATTTACTTAAGAAGAAATGATGGAGCTAAAATGCATTTCCCAGAGAAATGTTGGAAAAAATAAACAAATTACTTGTATAAATTGAAGGAAACAAAAAGATAAGTAATAGCCAACATGGATTTGTCACAAAGACACCGTGTCAAACCAGTGTAATTTCTTTGTATAACAGGGGAATAAACAGGGGAATAGCTGTAGGGGAAAAAGAGAAAATGTCATGTATCTTGACTTCGGTAAGGTTTTTGACACTGACATGTTACTTTGAAAAAGCAGATGAGGAAATGTGGGCCAGACAAAAGTACTCCAAGGGTCAGGCAGTGCAGACTTGGTTGGAAAATCATTCACTGTCAAAGCAAAAAGATGGGCCTAGTGAGGTTCCACAGGGAAGATTTAATGTTCTCACTGGGGCCTAGATGATAGATTAGTGAGGATACCCACCAAAGCTACAAATGAGGCAGAGATCAACCAGCAACAATCTACTGTACTTGTACGGAACAAGGTTGGGCAGCAGTTCTGTAAAAAGGATAACAAACTGAACATGAGTTGACAGCACCATAGCATTCCTTTTGGGGAAAAAAAAAGAAAGGAAAAAAGGGCACATCTCTTCCTGTAAAAACAACAGCATAATATGTATATCTTATGAAATAATTATTAATTATTATTAAGGCCTCTACTGGAGCAATAACTAGGCAAAAGACACTCAGACCAAGCTGAGAAACAAAAGGAGATTGACAAAAAAAGATAGCATAAAGACTGCATAAACTATTGTTGTTTGGTGTGGCGATGATAACAAGGAGGGAAACTGTGCTGAGTCCTGAAATACAGAAAGAGCAGCTTCAGAGGTAGCAATGACTTTGCTTTTCCACCAGTGGTGGGCAGGATGAGTTGTAATGGACTGAAATTACCACAAACATCAGGTTAATCATTAAAAATTCTAACAGCAGCATACCATAAAACCAGATTTTCTAGGGAGCCTATCAAATCACCAAAGGTTTCTAAAAATGTTAGACAGAGTATCTTCCAAGAACAACACGGATTTAGGTGCAAATGCCTTAGGACAGGGAGCTGGACTACACCTTCATATTGAAAAAAATAGTGCCAGATTGGATAAACTTCACCCCAAAATTCAAAAGCACAAATGTTCTAGTGCTTCTGCTTCCTAAACTGTGATGTAATCAGGGAGGAATTTGTTCCTCCATGGTACACTTTTCATAGGTATTCTTCTGCCTGCAAAATGAAGGCCAACATTACTATACTACATTAAGAGTTTACACCCCATTTGCACAGGTGTAAGCAAGAGCAAATCCTTGTATTTACACAGTGTTGCATTAGACAGTAAGACATGAAGCTCAGAGTTGTTTCTGTGTTGGAATAACAAAAGCACAATCCAGTTACCCTTTTGATGCTGCGTTTTAACTCTTATTTCTCCTGAAAGAAGGGCATGCATCCATCTGTGCAGCAAATAGAACTTTTCTATACTCCTGCTAACACAGAATCTTATTACATTGCTCTGGTGTAGCAGCAGTTCTAAGGTGCTGTTGAAAGGAACAGGACAGACTCTCAACCTGTGATGTATGAGTGTAGCTCTAAGTGTGGCTAACACATCAGTACACTTGTTTCATGCTTAGAGTCAAATCATTGCAAGATGTGATCTTAAAACTAGGACTAAGCTCAGTTAACACTTGACTAGGAGACTTTAAAAGAAAAACCAAGGGCTGGAGGAAGTGTTCGACAAAGCTTTTTACCAGCTTCTCAGCAAGGTGCTTGAGGTCACTCTAGAACAAAATGGGTCATGTTTCATACTAAAGAGTTTTGTGGTTACAAATCTGCAGAGAGAAGAGAAAAGAGGAGGCAAGGCGAGGCGAGGCGAGGCGAGGCGAGGCGAGGCGAGGTGAGGCGAGAAGTTGGAAAAGCAAAAAGGGAAAGCAAATGAAAGGCAAGGGTAAAAAGAAAAGCAGCTGCTACAAAATGAAAGACATTTCAAAAAGAAAACACTGGCTATGAAACATACAGAAGTAAAAGCCCATGTTTTTAATTTCAAAAATTAAAACGCAGTGTTCCAACATTTTAATTTTGTTTCCTGCAGAATTTCTGTTCTCTTAAAAAGCAATAGTTAACATATCAGCATTTTGTCCTAAGCAGGAATAAAAAAATCTCCTGAAATGCTGAAGTTTTCCACAGAACAGGAACTCCAAATGTTGCTCTTTACTATTCAATTTTTTTAACCTTTTCTGCCAATTGCATACCTTTGTCATCTCACAGACAAGAGGGTCTGTGGAAATGCCTTACTCTGGGAAGGCTGTCAAGAGGTTCCCAGCTGTCCACTTTGTCATTCTCCCAGGGGTTCCTGCTCTGACATCAGGTACTCCTGCCCTTCTTGGGAACCAGCTCCTGGAAGTCACCTCGGTTTTCCTTAACAGTTTGAGCTATAATTTACAGCAATTCTTAAGATGCTTCACAAATAGGCAAACCAGAGGTGCAGGCAGGAATGCCTGAGAAAAGGCAAGGGTAAACCCAGTGAAATCACCTTGTGCTGGGGAGAGGATGATAATAACAACAACGTAATTAAGTCTCCTGCAAAAACAAGATAATTTCAGGAGCCATACCAGGCCGACTGTTTGTTCATCCCAGTGTAAGGCTTGATGCACCTCCTCTTGATAAATCTGAGTGTTGACAAACCTTATAGCAAGAGTGCAATGTGCATCATTACAACACAAACAGGAGCCAAAAAAGCATTTGCTGTGGGTATGTGGCCATCAGCACTGAAAGGCTTCCCAGCATTTTATTATTGCTGTACTGATTAGTTGAGATTCAGCCCAAGGAAGAGATGCCTTGGAGTGGTGTGCTCTAATCGATTTAACCAGCACAGCACAAACCCTGGTGAGTACTCTTTTTTTTGTTCATGCGGAGGCAGAGTCTTGCAGGAGGGTCAAGATGAACAAATGATCTCTCATCTTGGGATAAACACTTGAGCCAGCAGCACAAGAAAAAGAAACATACCTTCCTCTGGTGACGCACTTGTAATTCTCCCATATTCACAAAATTTCTGTGGTGCCGTGTCAGCACAAGAGTGTGGAGAAAAGGCACAGCAGTCTAAAAGGGAAGCTCAGAGAATGACAAGGATTGACGACAGGCTGAACACTCCAGCTAAGAGGAAAGGGGCTTGCTTCAAAAGTGATCTGGCCATGGATGAAGGTAAGACCATCAGCCTCACCACAAGCATCAACATTCCATCTGCTCATCCCAACTTCTCAACTAAAGACTCAGCTGGGGGTGGGGGGAAGACATCTTAGAAGTGAAAAGCATTGTTCATAATAGGCAAGGCAGAAGATCAAGCAAAACCCATTTGGATTCTTTCCTTTCCTAAGCAGAAGGGGAGATCTGGCAGACTTCTCCTGAAAAAAGGTGGAAATGTAAGCTAAGGAAAGCCATGCTGGGCTACCAACACTTCAAAGCCTAATGCTGCGACTGAGAGAAGGACTCATCTCCTTCAAAGGGGATCTCATGCTTTCCAAGAATTAAGTTACATCACATCCCATTTTCCCTTTGACAGAAGTTATATATCGAATTAGAATCACTCATCTAAGCCTTGCAGATAATTTCTTCATCAACATGCTTTATTAAAAAAGCAATTTCAAAAAATCCTGACCTTTTATAGGTCACTATTCTTTTCCTAACCAATCAGATCTCATTGTTCCTTGAGGTCCTAATCAATTATCAGCCCATTTATTTCACTTGATATGAAGACTGTGCCCAATTAATTCAGAGATGCATTAAAGTGAAAGCTTTTACAATTGAAATGAATGGTTTTTACTTTCTGTCATGTTCTGCTCTAGGAAATTAAGTCTAAATAAATGTTAAAGGAATTGTCAATAATGCATTGCAGAAAGGTCAGGGTGGTCAGGCATTAATACAAGGGGTGTTTTTATTTCTTTATTATTAGAATGTGTTTTCTTCTTTTTTCAGGTGAAAGAGGAGATGCGTACAGCTACACACCTGTGGTACAGTTGAAGTGAATTGTGATTTGATACCTTCTCAGACATGGCCATTTCTCTGTTCTTCTGTCTTAATGAAAACTTAAATAAGCTTTCAATTTTATCATATATCAGGTAGACTGAACTTTGTACTAGTTAAACAGCTCATTAGAAAGACTGGTCTAAGTAGAGATCTCTGGTTCTACAACACTCTTCATCCATTTAAAAATGCAGTAGTTTTTCAGAGAGCTAAGACAGGCAGACACACTGTGTTTTTAAAATGCTAAATAATGTGCCAGCTGTACCCATATTCCTGCTTTTAAATTTCTTTCCTTCAGTTTAGTTCAGTAGAATAAGTTTTGCCTCCTTCAAGATTTTCTGGGTATCTTCTCTATGTGGACCGAGTATGTGGAAACCCTTGTTCCCTCTATCTTTGTAAAAGCCTTAGATGAAGGGACACCACATAATTCCTGGCAGACTTATTAGTAATGGTCTTCTGCAGGCAAGAAACTTATCATCCCTGAAGCCCTGGCAGACAGGGAAAAATTCCCTCTTGTTTTATAGAGGTGGTCCCTAGACAGAGAGGAGCTAAGGCTAGGATCTGCAGAGGGATCCTGGCATCCCTGGTGACCCAGCAGCACTTAGCCAGGGTGCTGTCTAATGAAAAAGAACACACAACACAATGTGGTCTTGTTAGTGTTTAGTAAAGGACTCTCTGCATTTCAGGGAAGACCTGGGAATCCCTATGAATACGGAATACCTCCAGTACTCATGTCTCTGCAAATCTTGGGCTATACACACCCAGTTTTCTGTCAGTCAGGGAAAAAATCAGCATCTCTTCCATATAATTCTGAGGCTTCAGTGTCATGGAAACCCTCTCTATGGGCTACCTCGAGACTTGAGGAAGCAGGGCTATGCCAACACAACCTTTCTGTTTTCTTGTTCTGCTGGAGAGGGTTACAACAGAAACAAGCAGTGAGCAGCTTCCCCAAGCACTGTGTGGTTCCTTATCTTACTGTGCAGGAGCACCCAGTCCTTCCACCTCTCCCAGAGCAGGCATTGAGCTTTACCCACACAATACAGGCTAATCCCACACCACTCATTGCACATTGACTAAATGTGTCTGGAGAGCTGGGTTTGGCAGTTGCTTTGGGATTAGGCAGAAATAATTTAGGAGTACTTTATGAAGCAGAACTGTACTTACTTCTTCTGCTGTTGTATTCCCTGCTAGAACAAGTAAGCCAAAGAACAAGTTTGGGAAAGGAAGGGAAAAGCTGGTGGCAGGTGGAATACGTGCCTTCCACCTCAAATGCCAACAGTTAAAAAATGGACTGTTTTAAACCTGAGAGTTTGCACATGTAAAATGGCTTTGCTGATGCAGGAAAAAGCACCTTGTTCTTCCTCTGATGGCTCAGAGGGAAGAGCCAGAGGGAATTGCTGCAGAAAACATGCCATGTGGAGGAAGAGGGCTAAAACTCCCCAGTGCTACCCATTTGTCTTTTACAATGTGGCTGCAGTTATGGTGTTTTCATTGTTTCAACAATCTGTACAGAATGAGCCAGGGTCCCCTCGGGTTTTAAAAAGTCCCTGGTCAGCAATGATACTGGGTTGGAGGCTAGGAAACACACTTTTGAACTTCATGGGAAAACTTCTGTTGCTTTCCTCAGTTTCCTGCACTTTAGTGACACCACTCGCAACAAAAAATTCATCCTTCACATGGGATACAAGTTTCTGTGTATAAAGTAGAAGCAGGCCAAAAGCAAAAAGGTTCTTCTTACAACCAGTTTGCCATGCAGGGCCATTTTTCAAGGAAGATGTAAAGGATGCTCAGGCCTTCCTCTAATTTTTTCATTTCAGCATTCTTCTTTTTTTCTCTAGCTTTTTAGTGTTTGTGAAAAGATAAATACACCAACAAAACAACTGTGGAAACACAACTCAAATGCAATTAATTCATTTTCTGATGGAGTTTGCAGAGAGCCTGAAACATCAAGTCTGAGATGCATGATCTGCTCTTTTCATTCCAAAGCAAGCCAGTTCACATTTGAACTATAGTACCCAGCAATTCCACCAGCTCCTCCACAGTCCTTGGCATGTAAGAATGGTTAAGGAGTATAGCACTATGAAGGTCTGAATTATGGTTAGGTCCTTAACCACATGAGGCAGCACAGGAGATCCATGATTGGCTTTTGTGAAGAAGAACTCACTCTTAAGAGTTTGAAAAATATTGCTCCAAGATACTAAGCATCCTCAATTCCCACTGAGCTCCAAGTAATTAGGTAATGGAGCTTATTTTCAATTTTATCCCACACTCTTCTTAAAGATTTAAGCCAAAATACATCATCACTCATTCTGAGCTGCTTCCTATCCTATGAAGCTGAACCAGCACTTACTACTAAACCTGTCTCTGGTTTCAAATTCATTGCTTGATATCACACCCCAGGAATGGGGCCAGCAGGTTTTTAGGGATTTATTTGCAAGTCCATATTAGTACTGATTCATTTGCCACAACCATCTGTATTTCTTTAAAAGGGGTACTTATACCTTTAACTACCTTCATTTAATTTTATTTCTTAAGCATCAAACAAAATAACTGGAACTTTGTGGAAATATGGATTCAATCAGTGATCATTGGCTATATTTTTTGCCTCGGTTATGAAAGGAGATGAGGTGTTTAAATTACTAGATTTCACATGTGGAAGGAATAAGTCTGAAGGAAATAGCATAGGATTCCTTCCAAGCTTGAATTACAAATTATCCCAGGACCCAGGAGAGGAGCGGAGCAGAGCAGAAAACAAGATTTGAGGAGATTCTTTGTCAAGTTAGTTTCTCAATCAGCCTTGAAAGGCACCTTGAGGACCCAATTTCTTCCTTATGTTGCATTCCTTCACTGGTGTAGAAGCTTAAGGGCTCGAGTTGGTACCTTTTTCAATAGCTGTTTATATGATGTGCTGAAGTATTTATCTTGCAATAATGCATGTTAATGTCAATTTTACAAGAAAAATGAAATAGTAGATGCACAGCTTCCCTCAAAGAATTTACTTGTTAGTGCGAATCTTGTAGGTACATACTACTCACATATTACCAACCTACAGGCTCAAAGGGATTCTTTTAAAAACCCTCATAAGTTTTAATATGTGAATATTATTAAACTGTTCAAATATCAGATAGAGGGAAATTCACATCTTCCTTTAAGCCCTTTCAATAAAGCAAGAATGTTTATCTCCATCCATTCACTTACCATGCTAAGGTTCTTTTCCTAAACACCAGTTCTTTCAGGCAGGCCAGTAGGAGTAAATGATATGAGTATTCAGATTAATAGCCCAGGAACTGTAATGAGCCATTTGCCAATAGGTGCTGTTCCTGCTCTGAATACTCACAAATCTAGAGAGAAATCTCTGCCTAGAGGTTATCTTTAATCTGGCATCAAAATAGGGGAAGACAGCTTCCCTCCCTGGTGCAATGCAGTTCCCATGTCAGTTGGTGCCAAAAGCATCCTGCAGAGAAACAGCAGTAAAAGGAAAGACAGCAGCCAAACTCCTATATCATGTTTTAAATTTAATTTTTTTTTCTTTTTTAATAATTGACCTGCCAAGATAATTACTACAGATCATGAGACAGTGTCTCTAGCACATTTAGGAAAAACGAAACCATTTGGAGGAGGATATACATTTTCAAAAGGATCGCTGCCCAGAATGGAATGCAATTTCACTGTCATTGTATGCATTAGGGAAGAGGGGCAGGAGGGACACATGAGGGTGGGGTGGACACTGTGGTCTTTTGTAATGTTAGCTTTTGTCAGGCTTTTGAGAGTTAAAAATCCATTGGCAGATGAACTTGCTCTGTAAAGGCTGCAGTTGAAATTAATGAGATAGATTTTGCTTGCAGATGACTGCAGAGCAACAGACTTTCAGTGACAGGCTAAGGATAATGCCACATCTTCCATTATTCAGCGTACAGTTTGCATAGTCTGTAGCTATAAAGCCTGGTCCACTTTGTTTGACTATTATGCTTACGTCCAATGGGGCTTGTTTACACTCTACTTCCCACTCAAACTTTTCTCCTCCAAGTACTCTCTAGGGATTATGAGCTGGAGCATCTCTGCAGGCTGTTACACTGCACCATGCTGCACATTGAACGCATTAATATGACAGCACATCTGATCCCAACACTACTGTCCACCACCCTCTAGCTCTCCTCTGGGAACAGCTGCTTTTAAATGACAGACACCAGTGTCTCATACTTTGATATTCAAAAGCTTAGTGGACCGTGCTCTGTGCACTGGGAAGAGAAATATAAGCTGAATCTGCCTGAGAAGAATTCTGCTGCACGGTTTAGCTTCCTCGGTTATTTTAATGCAGCACTGACCAGATAACAAAATCCTTAATATTGAATATGAGCTTTGGAAGTCACAAATGTCATCACTTTGAAGGGGAAGCACACATCATCTATTCTAGTATAAAAGAAGCCTAAATCACGTCTCCTTTGAAATCAATACGAAAGCACTTCTTAGACTGAGCAGGCCAGAAAATGGTCGTAATTATCATAAACATAAAATTTCACTTCCTGAAAGGAGCAGGCATGTTCTTTTGGGGCATGGAGGTGTGGGGGATGGGCAATGGGACATAACACACAGCCAGATGTCTCAATTGCTCACCAGACACTTTCCATTTTGAAGCACATTTGTAGGTGTAACAATTGATAAGGGAACTGTGAGAAAGCAGCCTAAGTATCACTGTGTTGGGGGTTAGATTTGTTTCTTCTCTCTTTGTTATACATAGGACCAAACCAACCGAATTAAAATATAGAAGAATTTATTGATTACAAAATAATTTCGATAAAGCCACAATCAAACGGGCAGAGTGCCGAGCCCAGGAAGTCGGCACTGGTGAACAGGGTGTATCACGTCTATCTCGCCAACCCCTCTGTCCACATTTTGCCAGTCGGCTTCTCAGTTTTTATACCCAAAAAATAGCCCCAGGCTTGGGCTTGCAATAGGAGCAATAGTCTTTCTTGTGGTGCAGATGAAATTCATGGTGGACAAACACCGGTCTCCCGTCCTGCTGAAAACATTCCTTGGAAGGGATGGTCTTCTTGATTCATTTTTACATGAAGTTTGGGGTGGTTGCTGACAAGCTTATCCTTATCGGATGATAGGATCATGCGTTGAACGGCGGTCGTTGGCCATGGTCATCTCCTGAGAGCATGAGACTCTGTCGTTTCTTCAGATGCAAATGCGGTTCCCTGGCCGAGTTTCAAGGTCCCCCTCAAAACAGGCTTCCAGTAAAAGCTTACATGGTACAGATTCTAACTAAGAATATTAAGTTATATACATTATAACAAACACCCCAGCACAAATTATTCCTACACATATACAACATCTTCCTATAGAATTTTTCCCATAAGTTGCGAAGAGACAAACTACTGGTACTTATGGGTGATTACCCAGGACAAAGAGGTGGCCAAAAAGTCNCAGAATTTTCCCCTGGGCTCTGTGAAAGCAGAGCCCCTCGAGGTTTCTAGTTCTGTTTTGTCATCAATGCTATAGTTGTTGTAGTTTAGTTTTGTTTAGTTTTATATATATATATATATATATATTAGTAAAAGACTGTTATTCCTACCCCTAATCTCTCTGCCTAAGAACCATTTAATTTTTTTTTTCTAAATTATAATAGTTTGGAGGGAGGGAGTTAGAATTCTCAAGAAAGGCCCTGCCTTCCCCAGCAGATACCTGTCCTTTTCAAATCAAGACACACTGCTTAAAAGATCTGCTTCAGTCTCTGTTGCTGCTGGACACGAAAAGACCAAGACAAATTCCACAATGGCAAAAGGTTGATAAACTAACTTTATTCAAAAATTAATCCCTTTATATAGGGTTCTAAACACAGCTGGACATGATTGGTCCTTTGTTCAACACCCCATCACCGTGATTGGCTAATTAGAAACAACACTTCTATGTCAACAAACCACAGGTGCAGAAATTATTTACATTCCTCATCTCAGTTTTCCCAGAGTGTTTTGGGAAAAACTTATCTGTCTTACAGAGCTTGCTGCTGCTCTCAGCAGCTTGCAGGCTAAAATCAGACCCACAAGTCTGCATATAGCCTGAAATGCCAGCTTTGCTCCTGTCCAATCCGGTTTGGATTTCAAACAGAATATTTTAAGTGGCAGTATTACTAACTGCTCCATTGCTCAAAAGCCTTTGAAAAGAAGAGGAAGTACAACTGTGAAATGAAGTACTAGGAGAGAATGTCCAGTAATGGAGCAGAGAGATAGAGCAGCACTTTCATTCTGCTCAGTTTAGCTTTTAAATACTTGGACAATACACTCCTGAGTCCTGGGTAGACCTACAGCTTAGACCTATTATTCTGAATTTTTTACTTGACCCTGAATTTAATAAGAGACAAATCATCTTGTTTCATTTTAGATAGGTAAGCTGCATGACAGACTTACTCTCACAGGATGCCAAAGACACCACTATCTGAGAGGGTACAGATAAGGCTACATGGCTAAGCAAGAATAAATAGTAGAGGAATAGGATGTTCCAAAAATGCAGCAGGCCAGTTAAAAAAAAAAAAAAAAAAAAAAAAAAAAGGAGAAATATTTTGAAATCATTCTTAGCCCTGACTTAATAACCCCAAAGACAAGAAGGCCCTCGTGGCCATTGCTGTAAGACCAACCAGATGAAGAAAGGAGAGTTTCAGCTATTCGAAGCTCTATTATTTGCATATCTTTTATTTTAACATATTTACCCAAACCCCAGCTACCATCCTGTGTAATACGTTTTCTGGTTCCTGGCAGACTTCTGGTGTTTTAATGCTGCTAATACATTGGGACATCTTTGTGTCTGTACCAGAACCTAAATTTCTCTGCAGAAAGGAAAGGGAATTGATCTGCTCTGAGTCACAATTACAAATCCAGCTTCAGAGCACTTCGAAAGCTGCCACAAGGCATTCCCAGCGGGAATTAGTGTCCAGCTGGGACCAAGCAACAGTGTCTGCCTGACTTCAAAAGCCATAAAAATATAGAAGCAACACTTAACACTGGAAGAAAATGCCTTTTTCCCCCCTCCCTATCTTGCCTCTGCTGCTAAAACATCACTTAGCATTATTCAGAAAGGACTCCTTAAGGAGCTTCCATTCTGGTTTTTAGGAAGCACTAAATGAGAGATCAGGGCCAGATATGACCAGAAATCAGCTGTGGTAAAAAATGCTGATGTTGAAACCAAGCACTTCACACCTGAAAAAGTGTTCACTGCTCAGGCAGAAGGGAAAAGAGGGGCAAAAAATATAGATGTATGTTTCTGTATGACCTCAGCTCTGTGTTCAGTTTACCATTCACAATTCACAATGCTTGTGCTGGAATTAAAAAGAACAGAGTATGAACAAAAGCCCAGTACTGCCTTGTATTCCTCCTGATTTTGGCTTGTTTCCTTTACCCAAAAGCTCAAAGGCTTTCCTGGCCAGTGTTTCTGGAAAGAGGTTGGCTGGTATGCAAGTTTCTAGCTGCTCCTTGACTTAGAGTAGACCTACAGGAGTTCATGCTGTCCCAGCAAGGGGCTGTGGCTACCTTGGGTCAGCAAAAGTCCTGCTGCACCAGGATTGAAATCAAGAGCTGAGCTTCTCAGCACCTATGTGCTTCACCAAGGCAAGTCCCACCTGCTGAAAGTGTAAGTCACTCTACACCACCAAACCAGAGCTTGTATCTGTCTCAGGTTCCATGTTCCTCTCTGGATTGGACTAGTCCCTGACCTACTAAAAAATACATGAGAATACATGGCAGGGTCAGCCCCACTATGAATTCGACTACCTACTTGTGCTTTGGCACCTCAGCATCTCTCTTGGAACATAACTGAGCACAACCCACTGCCTCAGCCACAGACTGTACTGTGAGTCCTCTCATGTGAGCCAACATATGAGGGAACAGATGATTAAAGAGACCTGAAATGTTTTGCACATGGAGATTAATGCAAGATATGCAGTGCCTTTAATGGCGGACATTAGCCCTCCATGAGGTCACAGGAAAGAACCAGAGACAGAACAATACATACATGTCCTTTCTTGAAGTCTCCCTGAAGTCTGTAATAAAGTCAAGGATGGAACTTCTGATTAAGCTTTCTTGGTAAGACCTTCCTCTGGATATACTAAAGAGAACACATTTCTACCCCCAGCAAGCTCAAAGCAACTGTCTCCAAATACCTAAGTGCAATAGCTTGCAAGAAAAACAAAAACTCCCTGACTCGATGCCTGGCTTTCCAAATCTGCCACTACTTTAAAAACCAACCATCACACAGGAAAACGGGGACATGCTGCCAACTCTGTTATTCACAACTGCATGACACAATATTTTTCCCAAGTGATATTGTGACCTGGGGCAAGGTAAGTGCCTCAGACTCTTCTTCCCACCAGGATGCATCTTTCTCAGCACATTTGCTACTACCCTGTATTGCTTGGTAAGAAATTACAATTTGAAGAGCAGGAGATATATCAGTCTTCTGACTCTAAGAAATGCATGAGTCAGACAGCTCCTATTTAGTATGCAGGAGAGAAGCGAAATGCCTTTTATAGTTAAACATAGATGCTATCTTTGTTGAGGAGAGGAAAGGGGATGTCCCCATTATAATCTATGATTTATTTCTCCTGGCTCTGACTGGCTGTATTTACAGTAACTTTCTTCTTTCAGAAGCAGGTAGATTCATCTACAGTTTCACAGTGGTCACAGGAGGATTTTCCTTCCCTCCTGGAAAGTATCCAGTCCTTTTTCTCTCTAAGGACAGGGTAATCCCCCCTGCCTCAAGAAAAGCAAAGAGCTGGAAACCTGCCATGGAAGACTGTCGCATCAGTTTAATTTTACTGGTAACAATAAAGAGGGTCACTGCCCAATTCTAGAGACAGTGACATGCATACTAAAGATGCCAATTTTCCAGCCCCTGCTCCTTGAACAAAATCATAGAGAGCTGTAGTGCTAGAACTACCTGTAGCACAGGCCAGAGGGTTGCCAAGGAGCCAAATGCAGCAGGAACTCACCTCATTGTTTGGAAAGGCTCAGAATTACAGCTTCTGCTTTGGACAGGAGACAGAGTGTACGAGCCCTGAGACTCTACCATAGACATACAGTCTCTGGGAGAATATAGCACCTCATTTTATGCCTTCCTGTTCTACTCCAAGCTTTCTTATTTGACCTGCACAAGTGTGTGAACTAAAAGGTCCTCGTGGGATGGCAGCTGTGGAAGCCATGGTTTACCTTTCCCACCTATGCTTCCCCATTATGCTCTCTGTGCAGAAGTACTGCCTTCTCCAGCTCAGGCAGATCAACTGAGCTGTTGCATAAGCATGCTCTGTATGGCTACAGTCACTGGGTGAGCTGACACAGCTTAAATGTCAGGCTTTCACTAAGGCCCTCCATTTTGAATGAAACGGGGTAGGCAGCACTCATAAGAGCAGCTTCACCAGTAGATTACAAAGGAAAATGTCTTCCACAAAGAGCTAGAGACAAGTTGCCAGCCAGCTTGTGTGACAACATAAGTGCAGATAGAAAAGGATGTACCATAGATGTGGAAGCCTAGTTTCAGACCGTCTCAAAGCTCATCAAATCACTTAGTCTAGTGGCTACGCACTTCTAAAGATCTAAAACAAATCAAAGGAAAAGACTAGGCACATGTCACACACATACCTTTCTGAGTGAAGGCCTAAAATACATATTTATCTCTTAGGCAGAAGATGCCCATTTCAGTAGCATAGCATTTTCTCTGTGGTTTTCCTGCCCCCAAAATTCTTCCAAATCTGTTTTAATGCTGCTAAAAGCCTTGTACATAGTTTTTCTTTCCCAGAATTCTTGTTTACAGCCTGCAGGTATAAGCAGGCCTGCTGAGAACAAGAAAAAATTTACAGTGTGTTTTATGAAACAATATCATGTATGTAGCACTGCAGAGGTATGTGCTCCAGAAATCTGGATAATGTGAATACCACATCTTTAAACATACTCACAGGATTGAGACACTGATGTAGGTATGTAAAGTTGTGTTTCCAGAGCAGTAATATTTGATATTATTGGCATACAAAAGAGCAGAGCACATTTAAATGCTATTTAGTTGCTCCTCCTCTCAACACTACAGATCTTTAAAAAATACATTATCTTATCAGTCTTGAAAGAGCCCGGTCTATTGCTTCATATAAGAGTATATCTTTACAACTCATTGGACTACCATTGTTTATTACACATGGTGTATTATAATAAGAAATTAACTTTCTATACATCACACTTGTGAAATAAGTTCCAATGGCCCACAAAGTTTTGGCTTTTTGAAAAGTGTTACTAGCTAATGTTATCAAGGATGATGTCTCCAAACAGAATAACTGTGGCAAAAGCCTATTGTGTAATCGTGCTATGATTCCCTCAGGCATTAAACTCAACTGAAACTTCATAAGGGAAAAAAAAAAAAAAAGAGTAAAAATAAGGGAAAGGCTTAATGAAATTCCTGTGTTTTATTATGAATATTCAAACTAGCACTACTTCAAGTTCTTTGTAACTGAAACTGTCCATAGACTTCTAAAGATATATATGCCTCCAAAAACAGCAAAAGGCAGTCTGGTCTATAATTGAACCTGGTCTACCAACTACTGAAGTAATTCCAAAATATTAGCTTATCCTGGTGGGATGCTGAGTTGCTAGAAAGACTTCTTATTTCCCATGTTCCTTTAGTTGTAACTTTCTGGAATATTCAGATTTCTTCCTACAATCAAAGAACTTGTAAGACTTATGAATGTGTTTAGTTTGGAATAACTCCCCTTACATGATCTTAAATGAGAAAGTCAAACTACTCTATCCCTGCACTCCAGTCAGCCAACACTAACACTGTGTTCAAATGAGCTAGCTTGAAATGGGAAGAAAGGATTTAAACCTCACACACACTTTCGTTCTGTTACATGAAGACACTGGCAGGTTTAACAAGACAGCTGGGTTCTAAATCAGTTCTTACTACTCCAGAAAAAAAACTAAAAAAATCCCCCCAGAATTGCAAAAAAATCCCATCCCAAGCCCCTAAGTATGTTTGAGACATCCTCAGTGGAAAACATCTGGTTATTTCTTAAAAAACAAAAACAAAAACCAACAACAAAACAAAAAACACCAAAAGGAACATTAATGATGAATGAGAAAGAGGGCAGAAAAACAATTATATTTTTGTAATGCCACTCTATAAATCAATGGTATGCTTCAGTGCTAACTCTGTTCATTTCTGGTCACACATCCTGGGCAGAAACTGCAGTGACAGAAAAAGCAAAGTCACAAGTGTTCTTTCTGTTCTGTGTTTGCCAACACACTTTCATCTTCTTCCACACATTTTGCACTCCATGTCATTTTGACTCTTTAGCCAGATCCTTTGTTATCCTTTGTGAAAGGCTTTTTCTTGACTGGTATTGTCTACTTCTGGAAATTCTCTTCTTAAAATGAAACGCCAGCCGGTAACTTGTAGGTATCCCTATGGACTCTGAACTCCAAGCAATTGTTGAATTTTTTAATGATTTAGATGGTCCTTCTCTGTTGCAGTGAGGGTGGCTGCGACACAACTCTCAGGTCCCCTGATATTCAGGGCAAATGCGGTGCTCAAGAAGGGGCGCATGCAATGGTGTGTCCGAAAAGTGAAATCACTTTAATAAGAAATAAAATAGGGACAATGCCCAGAAACCTTGTGCTGTAGGGACGAAACACCAAAGACCAGAAATGAGGGGGGAGTGGCAATATATGGGCTTGGGGGTAGAGGGTTCTAGAAATATGACCAAATACGAAACATAGACAACGAATAGGGGAGTATGAAACTTTCAAGAATCCGAACCTGGATAATTGGACCCTTTTAAGTTTCCTTGGGACTCTGCCCCAATGGCAACCTGATGAGAGAGGCAGCCTGATACTTTGTTACTGGTGGCCAGAATGAAATGAGCAACGTATCCTCTCTGAGCCAGAATGAAAATGAGCCATGTATCAATCTCTGAGGGTGCCCAGCACACTTCAGAATGGCTTAAAATAATTGCGAGACGGCTGATCAAAAGTGTTTAGAAAAGCAAAAAGTTTTTGATAAAAATAGAAAATAATAAACAATACAGAAATAAAAAGAAAAGCCACTCATGGTACAAATGGATTCTTTGCACCAGCTAAGACACTCTGAAAAAGCTCCAAGAGGCTTTGTGCTCTCCTTTATCTACTTAAGGATCAAGGAGGGATATGTTGGCAAGCTGCCAATAGAAACAGGTACTGGTTTTGAAGAACAGCTAGAAAGTCCAACAGGAGCTCTTGTATTGGCACTGGGCCAATTACAGTGAGGGAAACACGGAAAGTTCTGGTGCTTCTCCATAAAAGTCAGGGGTGTCACTGAAAACCCTTTTCCTAATTTAGAAATATTTATTTGGGTGTGGAAATGCATTGCTACAGCAGCCTTGATCCAGTTGTGCAGAAACAGAATTTAATAATGCAAAAATAATAAACAATCAGGCATATACCATGTATGGAGCAAACGGTAAAAAGGCAGTAACAAGTGGCAAAAAGCACAAGGCCAGGGTCAGACAGGGCTATTTATACATCTCGGTGTGGGATGGGAGTTAAGGCAGGGTCTGAGGGAAGGGTCCAATAGGAGAGGACAATTAGGAATATTAAAATTTCTGCAGCAAAATTCAACCTATGGTAACACAAAGAACTAGGAACTTTCTAGCCACCATTTGCATAGAGAGCATGTGAGTCAGCCTCTTGCTTGTTGCACTTAAAACAGGGTTTCCCAGAGAATTATTCCAGGGTTTTCTTCTTCCTCATGGAAACTACTATCTACAGGAGCAGAACTTGGGTTCATTAACATAATAACGGCAAAGTCACCTGGGAGGAGATCTCTATCTCACCCTTAGTTAAACAAATGCCTCCCAGGGCCTGAAGCCAAGGTCTGGCTTGCCAAGGGTGAGATCTGGCCCTATGCCCCTCCCACGCTGATGCCTACACTTCTCAAACAAATTCCCATAGGAATCTTTCATGTTAACTAGAGTCACCCATCCTCTTGGAACAACTGCTTCACAACTTGTGAAGCTGCTGATCTAAACCCCTGTGCTTTTCTTGTACCCAAAGTAGTTCATGTATGTTTTGTGTCAATTCCCCTGTTATTACTGCTTCATTGACTGATTTCTCCAAGATCCCCCTCAGCAGCATGTATGCAGTATCTATTTATTGAGGAAAAAGCTGTTTGCACAAGCTTTTAGACCACCTCTAATCAGACTGTGGGAGATTTCTATCTATACAGACTGTCACATGTATTTCACTGAAATTTTACCTCATCAGTTTACTCAGAGTAATTTCTTTCTTTAAAATTACAGGACTCTCCTCACACCTCTGTGACCTAAGCTGTCCTTTGGGTATACTTCATAGCCAGGAATTACAGTATCTTATTGATTTTTGTCATTGCATCATATTTCAAGCTGTCTGTTGAATAATGTCTATTCTATCAAGGTCCTCTTCTCATAGTAAGCAGGAGTGTCTAGGGCTGTCAATCTTACTGCCATTCATGAGTACTAACATCTACTAAAAATAAATTAGAACAAAAGTGATGTGACAATGAACAGCTGTAATTTGAAGATATTGAAGAAAAAGGCTTTTGTCAAATTTGACTCGCATGGAATGTGTCATATAACATGACCCAAACTGTTTGACAAGAACAAATTATCACCGGATTCCCTATCAAAATAAGTCAAATCCATTAAAGTATACAAATAAATCCCAGCTATGAGATCAGCAGCCTGTATTACAGAAAACTCTGTTTACTAGGTTACACTATTGAATTAAATAATAGCAAATGTTCTTATCAATAATCAATCAAGGGCTCTTACTTTTTTCATAATGGAGGAATTTTTTAAATCTTCAGCCAAAATCAACTTCAAAACTAGATGGTGGAATTCCATAGGGTTACTATAATATTGAATAAAACAGAGATGTAAAAGATGAAAAAAACCTGACACCAACAAAATGTAGATTAACTGCAAAAACAGACAAGAGGCCATCAAAGAGACAGCAGCTTGGCAAAGTATGATGGAGCATTACCATAATGAATTTTGTGAGTAAGCAGCGTCCTTTAAAATAATTCTTTTGATCTCTTAAGAAGGCATTAACTATGATCAAGAAAAGGTTTACTTAGCAAAAAATAAAAATTGAATAGGCTTATAGAGGATTTAACTTTAACCCATTTCCAGCACCTCCACCATGATGTTTCATAGATTTGTAACAGGCTTACCCTGATTATCTAGTCTGGCCCTCTGAATTCCAGCCAAAAGAACTTCCTGCAGCAATTCCTGACTTGTACACTCTAAGAGCAATTTCCTCCTGTTTCCTTTCAGGATTAAGAATGAAAGTGAGAGACCAGTCAAACATTTAAATTAAACTAGATTCCAGACCAGTTTCCTGGACTAGAAGGAAATGCAGTTCATCAAATGCTTGAGTTGAAATTAAATTTAAGGCTTCCCTGTAACAAACATAAAATTGAACCCTCCCAATCCAAGGACAGACAGAGGGAATTGGGGTGCTCTAAGGCTGCTAAGGTGGGATAGTAAAGCCTGACAGAAAAGACCCGAGAATCTGGGTGTGCTGACTACACAGTAGTTTGGGCAATAAACACTGCTGCCCATACAGCCAATTCTGCCGTCCCGTTTCTCTCCAACCCACAGCAGAGATATCCACACATACACATTTCTCTCAGAAATAAACAGGAGCCATTAGCAGTCAGACCTGTAGCTTTGCAGGGGACTGCAAATCAGCAAAAGCATGGGACTACAGTTGCCATGGGCAACTGGCTGCCTGTGTCTCTTCCTCGACCAGGTCGCTTCTGGGCTGTGCTGGGCTCTCAGTGAGCACACAGAACTACAGTACCTCCACAGGAAGAGTCCAAAAGATTGGAGTGAACATGCCTCGTTCTGTTCAGGTTTTGATTCAAACTAGACTAGCAAGTCTACAGGAATCACAGAGCAGACTGTTGCCCACCTAGGCATCCAGCTGCCTGCTGGTGCATCCAACAGCCAGGCCATGCACTGGCATATCAGAAGGAGCTGTAACTGTCATTACAGCTGACATAATGAAGGTATGGTGCTAATAATTGTTTGGAGCAGGAGTCTGCTCTTCTAAGAAATTTTCCTGAATGCTGTTAAAGGGACCCTGGTTGTTTTCAAATGAGCAAGTGAAATCTAAGGCGCTCAGATCTGCTAACAATTATCTTCAGAGCCACTCTTGATGCTGCCCTTCTCAATTCTGTCCATTACAAAGCTGCCTCAGAGCAGGAGCTGCATGGCAGGTTGAGCACTCTGTGGGGTGGGAAGCCATTACGCCTTATTAACTTTGAGTGACTAAGCCTTTTGTGCAGGAACTGAATATAACTAATACACATTTTCATCACTAAGCAGTTAGAAGGAGGAGCTAGGCTTGGTCTTTTCTCTTCACCCTACCTGATTAGTGAATTTGTGATAAATAGCAATGCTGAAGCTAAGAAAAATCTAAAATTATTTCTTGACAAAACAATAATAACACCAGCCAAATGCAGAAGGCAAAAGAACAATGACTACATATTATTTGAGCCACACAGACATCTGATGTAAAAGGCAGGTATCTCAGAAAATGAAGGTATTTCAGAAAATGAAGAGTTACTCAAAATGTGGGAACAACTATTTACACAAGTTTCTTTTCCTGCTTAATATGGTTGTTGTTATAGATAGAGCAGCCAATCGAATTAATATAAAAAAAGAATTTATTGATTACAAAATCATTTCGGAAAAAGCCACAATCAAACGAAGAGAGTGTAGAGCCTAGGAAATCGACACTGGTGAACAGAGAGTCACGTCTCTGGCTCTCTCTCTCTCTCTCTCGCTCGCTAACCCCTCTCTGTCCACATTTTGCCTTTTGGCCTTCCAGTTCTTATACTCTGTAGATAGCCCCAGGCTTGGGCTTACAGTGGAAACAATGTCCTTCTTGTGGTGTAGATGGTGGGCAAATATTGGTCTCAGGTCTCACTGAAAGGATTCTTCGGAAGGGATGCCTATCTTGATTCATGTTCAGAGAAATCTTCCATGAAGGCCAACAACTTGAGATCGTGACTCTCCACCTAGTCTTCAGATGCAAATGAAGGTTTCACCACAGAGTTTCAAGATTCCCCCTCGGAACAGTGTGTTAGTTATATTTTACATGAGACAGATTCCAACTGGGTTATTTTATATACAGGATAAACAGCTTAGCACAAATTATTCTTATATACATATATAACACTGTTGACTTTGGAAGATTCCATTTTCCAATCTTGACTTAAGCTACAGAAACTGCCAGAGCCATCTTAAATTATTTAAAAGAGGCTTCAACAAGCTGCATATCCCTTCTACCCTCGTGGGAATTCCTGCAAGGAACTGATCAGGCTGAAATACGCCAAAACCCAGTGTTTGGCATAAGTGAGTAACTGTGGCTGCTGCTGCTACAGTAATTTAAGAACGGCAGCAGCTGGGAAAGACTGTTTCTCATGGTAACCCTTTCCATGTGTGTCCTCCACCCAGACGTAAAGTCAAAGACACTTCTCTCAAAGGACCAGCTTTGAAGTTCTTAAGTGATCTTTAACTCCAACAAGATAAACCCTTTGTCGTTGGTATAAAGCAACCAGTAAAATAAGATACCACACCCCAAAGACGCCAGGACCTCGAAGAGAATAGTTAATGCAGAGGAAGGAGACACAACCCTGCTTTGCTCAGGAATCCTAAGAATTGTGCTACACTTTAACAGCATTGTTTGAAGTCAGAGAATGCAAAGCCACTTAGAGAGATTTTTATCTCCCCAGCTCAAACAACAGTGGTAATAGAGACTCCACCATCTGAGTGTGTCTATGACCTGATTTTTGGCTGCTTCTCTGAGATACTTTTGAATTCATATGCTTTTAATTTTTGAAAGAAAAAGTGTTTGGGAAAGGAAGTGAGCATGAAAAATATATCTGCAATCTGGGAGCTACAGTTAACAGGAAGGAATCGTCTGTTTCTTATTTTTGTATATAAACACACAAAGTGATGCTGAAGGACTCTAGATTCTCTGAGTTTTTCAGAGTATAATGAAAAAAAGCAGCCCCCATAATCTTACAATACAGCTTGTCACATACATCTTGATGCTATTCACCCATGGAGGAGAAGCAATGGGGTCTCAGCATACTCTACCCACTCCCAACAAGCCATTCCCCAAACCTTGTGGTACTGTGGTAGTTCCACAGACTCTTCATCCAGCTCTTGTGTTTATATAAATGAAAAACATTTTGATCACACAGTTGAATGGTAGAGTTGCATCTATTTAACACTGTAAGAATTATTTCATGATAGAGCAGGGCAAAGTATCTAATACCCTTGTATTTCTTGAATGAAAGCTGGAAGCAAAAGGGTGAGCGTATTCATTTGAACAAAATGGCTTATTTTCAGTGGTAGTCCCACTTCCACCCAAATTCTCTCCTATTATTCTGCAAACATCAACACTAGCTGCTTTACAGCTATTAAAAAAAATTCAAAATGCTCAATGGCTTATAATTCTATGTGCAAATGAATATATCATATTCACATGACTACTTGCGGGTGAACTGTTCAAGACACAAGCTGAAAAAGACCTGAGAACTCAGGGGGAATGCCATAAAACTTGGGCCATCAAGCACACAGAGTAAGAAAAGCAGTAAAAAACAGTCTGCTCTCAAAGTAGAGCAGCAAACAATTAATGAGAAATGTATTGGATGACAGCCCTTATCAGCCACTTCTGAAATAATTGCAAGCATGTTTACAAAACTCAGAGGATATTCAATGACAATTTGAAAAGTTAGTATGAAGCTCAATTCATTAAATAGGTTAATTATTTCAAATAGTTCAACCACTTCCTGTAAATCACAATCTGAAGAAAGCAGCTCTGCCTGAGAAGGGTTTCAGTTTGGCGTGGCTCGTCACCATGGCCTTTCCTGTACCTTCTGGTTTATGTAGCCTGCGATGGCACCAATACTTGTGTCCATGCAGTTGCTCGCTACTTTATGAAGGATTTTTAATGGTATTAAAATGGACCGTTTAAATCCACAGCAAAGCAACAAACACAAGTTTCTCCCCATTTTTGTCAACACCTGTGAACACAGAGGGCTTGTGTGGATGAGCTTTACTCCTGAGGGACCCACCCCGCCCCCCCCCAAAAAAGATTGCTGTTCTGACCTCCCCTGAGGCTGCCACACGCCACCTGGCCTCTTCCCACTGTGTCACCAACAGCTTCCTCAGAGGGGTATCAGTACTCATTTCCTCAACAAGGCAGGAGACATCTTGTGGAGGAGGCACTGGCAGCCATTTTTCCAAAGGATATTGCCATCCATCTCAGAGGGTCACTGTCATCCATTTCTTCAGGAAGGCAGCACCTATCACCTTTGCAGGCACCTGAGACCATCTCCTCAGCAGGGCGCTGTCAGCCATTTTCTTACTGAGGCAGTGCTCACCCCTCAGCAGGCACTGACAGCTGTTAGCAGACACTGGCACCCCTCTCCTCAGCCTAGCACTGGCTGCCATCTCCTCAGCAAGATGCAGGCACTCATCTTCTCAGGTGGAGCCCATTCCCTGCCTCTGTGGTGCCAGGCACTTGCCAACAGCCCCTCAGGGGATCAGCGGGCTTTGCCACTGACCCTGAGGTACCTGGCTGCCTGCCAGGTGAACTGTGTGCCTGTGGCGGTGGGCACAACAGCTTGGGAGAAAGGCTGGTGGGATCAGGCAGCAGGGCAGTGCAGCTGGCACAGCTAAAGGTGGGGACTCACAATGTTTCCTCAAGTTTCTGCTGTCCACAGAGGCTGCAGGATGGCAGCCAGACCACACATGAGGGCAAGTCGCAGTGGCCAATCCCCACATGAGGAGAGCAGAGGCCTGGTTTCAAAAGCCCCGGGGAGCAGATGAGGCAGTAGGGTGTACAGACGGGCAGAGACCAGGACACCCTGTGATCAGCACCCACAGAACCTTCTGTGTGCAAGGTATGTCTGTGAGGGCTGATCTTGTGGTCTCAGTCCGGGCCACAATGATGCTGCCAAGGTGTTGAAAGGGAATGAATGCCCTGACTGTTTTGAGACTACTCCCATCCCTGCTCTCTACATGACAACAACGACACACAGTAGATGAAATCCTAGAAGCCATGGTGACTGAGCTGTGCCACAGTGTGAGTGAGAGACTTTCACTCAACAGTACTTGACAGGGAGAGATGATGCCGTGACTGAGCTGTGCCACAGTGTGAGTGAGAGACTTTCACTCAACAGTACTTGACAGGGAGAGATGATGCCATGCTGGAGTCCTGCAGCAGAGTGAGAGGCCTGGAACTTGTCCTCTGCACCCTCGTGCTGTGAGCAGCCAGGTGAAATGGGACAGTGGTCCTACTTCCTTGCACATTGACGGCTGGGTTGCATCTTTCTGAGGAATTGCCAGAAGAATGGCAAAGGATAAAGCTGAAGGTGTCCAAAAGCCTGCAAGCCAGGTAAGTCTGCTCTTTTCTTGCTTCCTCCTCAGACATTTGCCTTGTACTAGCTCCCAAGTGCTAAAGAAATGCAGACTTGGTGGGTAATCTTACATGCAATAGTGGAAAAAATTTTTGAAAGGGTCCTTCGAATGCACAGACCTGAGAAAAATTTACCTTAACAGTGCTGAATCACAGAGAATATGCCATTGCTTCTGACAGTGAATGAGTCTTTGGAAAATCAGGCCCTGTGTTCCTTGTTATCTCACTAAGCTCTCAGGTACAGACCTTGCAATAGCAAACTTGAAAATTTACAGATTTTGCCAGTTCACACTCATGCCCACGTATATCAATGAACTGAATTTGTTAGAAAACCTTAAAACTAATGTATTAAAATTAATGTACTAAAAGCATTGGAATTAAAACTGTCTTACTAGACAAACCTGTCTAGCTAAATCAATCAAAACACACCCCTACTTACCAGAAAACTCTACTGACAATATTTGCGATTTGAATTATTGTAACAAGAAGAACGTTAAAAGAACAAAAATCATGGTAAGGGAGCAAACTGGAAGCATTTCTATTCATGTTACTTAGTTTTTGAGTACTTTTTCTCACCTTAATGTAGTTGGAATATAATTTGTATCCATTTATTTTTTAAAATCTGTTCTATTCCAAGCATCTTAAACCAGCTAGCTAAAAGGTAGGGCACTGTAAGCATCCAGCAAGCTGATCATTGCCAATGCTCTGCTTCTGCATTACTGTCTTTTTTTAATTTAGGAAACAGTGTTTCACCTCTTCAGAGTCCATGACATTTTCTCATTGTTTTGCACTAGCACAGGGTGTTGCAAACTGAAATGCAGTATTTTTAGGATAATTTAAATGGAAAATATAACTAAACCCACACATTAAAATTTCCTGTGCATCTTCATATTTAAATTGACTGATACTGTTTGTCTTCCACATTTCTTTATTTCCCAGATCCAATCCATGTCCCCAGATGACTCGACAGGGTGCCCTGAAATATCCAGCAAGACTTACATATAAGGTGGGTATTTGTGGCATTTACTAGTTAACAGGAAACAAATTACTGCTAAATTGCTTCTGGTGGTTTGTATTAGATTGCTGCTATGTGGTATTTGCTGTGAGTTCATATGCCATATAATATAGGTGCTTTACAACCTATAAAAGATTAATCATAAAGGCAAGCTGTATCTTTATCACAATCAAGGTAAAAAAACCCACTGCTTTAATGGTGGCCTGTTTTTTATTACCTACAGATTTTATAGTAACTGTTAGATCTAAAATATAAAATTTATATATGTTCAAAAAGTTTAAATGCAGCCAGGAAAAGCTTTGCAGTCAGGAGAACACCCACAGTAAGTGCAAGAGGGAACATTATGAAGTAGGTATCAGTGTATTGGCAACATTACTCAACACAGAAGATGAGCTGAGAGTGTATTTCTCATGACTGGTTTTTCACACTGTGGGAACTAGAAAATAAGTGTTGGTTTTGCATTCCAGGTTCACTTGCTTAATTCATTATGCAGACAAGTAGTAGACTATTTCTCAGCAAAAAACTCTACCCTGCCCAAAAGCTTTTTGGATACATTTAACCCCCTGCTTTGCCAGCGGGATCTAATAATTAGTAGACTTCTTCAGAAAGGAACTGCAACCAGGGATGCTGTGGGGGGAAAAAAGTAGTAGAGGAAAGCCTTCTACATATTTTTTATATGTAAAGATATTTAAATTGTTCTCTTATGATGTTTGCAATGTAAGTCATATCAATCCTCCTTTTTTTGGTTGAGAGAAGATGGATAAGAGGTGAGTCTCAGGAATACTGTGCAGAGGGCAGCTCTCAGCCAAATAAACAATTGATTTATCAAGGAGCTCTTTCTGTTGTGTTATTAGGCTAATGGCGCCAGACAAAATGCTCAGTGATGTGGCTTTGTGTTGTTTCTTACGATATATAGAATGGTCTGAAAAAAAGTTTGCTTTCTTTAAGGATTATACCTACCACCAAACACAGCTTTTTCATATGTGAAAATTTCAGCTACTTTCATCCCAGGAAAATTATACAACTACTGGTTACCAAAATCATCACAAGACTGGAAGTGGAACAGTCAGAGGAGATGAGGTTTCTCCTCAGCTTGTTTAAAACTCATTGCAATTTGTTTTTTTCTCATAAAAAATGTTGAGTTTTAGTGCTAAATAGTCAGTACAGATGCAAAGTTAAACATGCAAGACTTTCTACAAAACTACAGTAGACAAGAGCTGCCAGCCCTGAAATTCCTAATGTAAAAAGCAGGTTGAAATTAGCTAATTCTTAAAAATCTGTACAGTCTTTCAGGCTTTCATTGTACAAAAGAGCAAAGCAGAGTTTAACAATCATGCATATGTCCCTTGTAAACTTGTATTAATTGTCTCTTCAGTGGTTTTAAGATGTTGGTCTTGCCTGTTTTAATGTCTCCATACCTCTTTTTTTTTTTTCCCTATACAAAACCAAGGAAAACAAGGTAAAACCAGAATCTTCCAAACAACTACAAAATACTGGAAACTTTCAAAAATTTCTTCCTTCTTTAAAATGAAAAAACAGCATATAGAGACAAGAAATATCTTTGAAGGTGAATACAGAAGATCTTTTTAATAATGCATCCAATGCCCTTCCTTTCTTTGTCAACCAAGTGTTTCTGTATTCAGTTGATTCCACCTTCCCATGATGAGTTGGATGTTCCTATCCCTTGGTTATCACTAAGAGATTTAATTCTGGGCAGGCTGACAGAAATATACCGTGGCAGCAGCATCTTCAAATTATGAACAGTGCAGGATTTCTGTGTAAACATCAATTTTTCCACATTGCTACTGCCTGAAAGCTTCAGAAGCTATGCTTACAGCTTGTGTCTACTCTAACAAATCTTGTGAATGTTTATGAGCAAAAATGTAGCTTGCAACAGTGCTGATTATAACAGCTCTGCTGGGGCAGGCCAGAATCAAGGCCTGACAACCTGAGTAATGCTGAAGTGTTGGCACATGTTCACCTTAATGTTATTGCCTTCTTCCATCCTTAGACCAGCCCAGAGTGTACACTCATACTGCTTCAAAAGCCTTTCTGAGCATAGGAGAGAACTGTGCCACTGTTGGAAAATAGGTGCTAAGTAGCCTGCATTAAGATTGTCAAACTGGCAATCTAGGTCCATCTGGACTCTGAATGATTTTCCATCATCATGTAACAGTATAAGGTTCATTTGCCATCTGGCTCCTGAATCAACTGCTGTCATACAAGCAGCACCCAGCTGGTCCAGGGTCAGAATTAATTTGTTATTTGGGGTATATTCCTTTTTAGGTGCCCAGCTTAAGTAATTCTCCTTGTTCACTGGTTATCAAAGAGAGTTGCAAGCAGTTGTTGTTCCTGAAATACTGGGAAATTTAGCGAACCTTGTAGTGGCACTCACTGAGGTCAGTATTTCAGGAGCAGAGAAGACCTGAAGCAGACCTTGTTACAGTAGTGGGGGCATCTGCATGCAGTGAGTTCATTGGCTTATTTGGAACTCAGGCACTTCTGTCTTTCTCTTACTGGTTTTGGTTGGTGGCTTTAGGAACAAGAAATACTAAACCAAAAAAAAAAAAAGAGAACCGTCTTTAAATGCATTACATTTGGGACCTGACTGTTGAAGTTCTGAAAAGTAATCACAGCCTCTTAAAAACTTTTGCGTATTTGTTTTATTCTTTTGGACATCATCAATTCTTTCACAGTCTCAGTTGTTTATCCTTTTCCCCGAGCTTTCCTCTGAACATATCTGGTTCAAAGGTGTAATGAAGGGAACTCATTCAATGAAAGATTCCCTTTGCCCCAAGGAAACTGATGTGGAGGAGTGCTTTGCCATGAGCACTCCACAAACATGCACAAGGGTTAAAAGAGCCATTGGTTACAGAGCTCTCCAGCTACTGGAACACTTCGTTTCTCATTTTTCATCTTTATTTCTTTTAAAGCCCTTTGTAATAAAGCTACAGCCTGAAGTGGAAGAACTCACCTTAGCTGTAAAACTTCACTGCAAGGCACCAATTGCACTGTAGCATAATATCAACCTTATCTAAGATTCATGGAATGAATTATACATATTACATTGCCTTAAAAATGAAACCTGGTGAAATATTACTGTAATTTGAAAATCTAAGTAGATTTGTACAGTGAGATTTAAAATTTAAACCTGTTTAAATATTAAGCTGATTGGGAAAAAATACTTTTGAGAAATGGTCTTCAATAGGAAACTAATCTCCATTCAGGAGAAAGACAGCCCCAAACTAATTTTGTCATAAGAACAAACCATTAAGAAATATATTCACTGGGTAACTTCCATCTAGGAAAGCACATAAAATCACTGTCACCTGAACATGTTAATGCCCATTAATGTAAATTCATGTGGAATTAGGAATTCAAGGGAATGCAAGGTATCATCCCTCCGGGATAACAGATATTTTGAGCAATATGGATTGTGCTAAGTTTATTTTATTGATTTATTTTGATCAAGTAAAAGAAAACAATTACTGTTGGTAGGTGATGCAGGACTTTTTGTATGCATTTCTAACAGCAGGAACCATAGTGGTGACTGAATCCCAGGGTCTTGATTGCTGCTGTCTGTTCTCAGGTGAAGTGATGTTTTAGCCCACATCCTCCAGCAACCTTTACCTTGTCACAGCAGAAGAGACACCTGTGTGAAAGCCAAGTGTCAGTTTCTATCCTTGATCTGCTGCTCAGTTGACCAGATCAAGAACCACACTGATCTTTCATCTTATTAATATTATCCTGCTGGAATTTCATTTTACCTCTTCTTCTGTAAGTGTTGCAGAATTTTATAGGTACCATTTTCCAGCTGAATAATGATTGACCATGATGCTGTTTACATAGCTGCATTGTTTGGCTGTGTTAAGGATGGTGGTAGAATGTTTTACTTAGCAGAAAGGAGAGACTTGCCCAAACACTGTCTCACAAATGCACTTACATTAGTGAGGTCATCTTGAAACTGATCTGAAATCAGGCATTGGTTTTAATCTCAGCATTACTTGGTATGCTTCATATACCATGTGTTCTCTAAACAAATGTGCACTAAAGCAGGCTGGTGAAGTTAACTAGACAGATGGCTGAAATCCCACATGTGAGATGGATTGGTAAATGAATAGGTAAGGACACGGATGGGTGTTTCAAAAGGCAGAGAAAAGGGTAGTAGATTACAAGGCTAGATAGAAAATGGAAGATATTATAAAAAGAAATATGGGATAATATAAACAGAGCCCTTAATCCAGTTGACTGTAAATCCCTTTTTCTTAATTGGTTTAGAAACTGTGGGCTGTAATGTGAGACAGAGGGCTCTCAGCTGGTTTTCTTCTTTGCTGTCTGGAATGACATTAAGTGGGAAACAATAGCAGAGCTGACATCTCCTTGTCTGTAGGGGCACTTGGAGCTAATCTGCTATTGAGACTAATACAATTATATGGGATTATAGGATTGCCACTGATATACAGATTAGGGAACTCCCAAAGGGAGCTGCATCTTGGCATATTACAAAGGAAGAGAATATACAAGGGCCCCAATTATCCAGAAGTCAAGGGGAAAAGCCACAAAGACACATTTGGATTTATTTTTCGCAGATTTGCGTGCATACACAAGGTTCTCAACACAGGAGTGGGCAAATAATGCAAAAGTCTTTAATATATATTGTTTACCCTATACACAATGCTCAAGTGCTTTCTTAAGCAATCTGAAGTCAAAGACAAAAATGCTTATTTCAATTGCTCTCTCGCAAGGAAACCACTTCAATGCAGCAACTTGAAATGAAGGCACAACATAGATCCAGATTTCATATAGCACCTAGCTGTCCTTGCTCTCTCCCTCCCTGTGCATACATAACATGTAAAGACACCAGAACCCAAACAGAATGATGAAAAGTCTCTTGGGTGAGTTCTGAATGCCCATAAATACCACAGCTGTGAGCCTGGTCCTTACATCCTCTCAGAAGAATGAGCACAGAGCAGGGTTATCACAGCCCATCATGAATGTGTGTGCTGTAGGCATTGACCTGACACTTCTGCTACCAGCTTCTTGGTGCCTTAACCCTTTAATGAGTTTAACTCTTAACAGCACCATAAGATGTGTAAATAAAAATGTCTTAAATTTAAAGTTTGTTAACCAATTCACCACAAGTCACATAAAAACCTTCATTAGTGTAGCTATCCCAAGCCTCTAATTACCAGGCCATGTTTCACGTATAACCCCTTCAATTCATGTATTCCATACATATTATTTTTCCCTGGCCAGTTGGCAAAAAAGTGTAAGCATGCTGTTCCTATCACTCCTATTCCCAACTCCAGGACAAACAGCTGCAATGCTGTTTAACAGCACTTGCTCATTTGACAGTAGCAAGTAAAGAACTTCAACATAGCTTCCCATTTCCTGTTCTTAGTTGGGTCCAGGCATCTAATCAGAGATTCCTGAGTTCTAGCATAGGAAGAAAAACAGAAACGTGCGAATGAAGTATGATGATCTCATAGCAATTAATCATGGCAAAAAACCCAATAAAATTTGATTGACAGAAAAGGTCAGTACTTGCTGGACATATGGTTGTAACTCAGACCTGGCCATTACCATCTGTGGTGAAGGAGAGGATTGGTTTTCTCATTCACAACTTTAAAATATTTTTTCCACACATCCAGGGTGAAATTATAAGAGAAAAATTATAAGATAACAAATGCTGCTGCTTTTTCTTTTTTTTAATTTAGGCAAGTGCAGTTTTTATAATACTAAAGAGTATCTCTCTAATAAAAGCATTCTATGTATATTGACCTGGAGGACTTGTGGCCTTCAATGAGACTTACGTGTGGGCCTAAGCATCCTTGGGAATTCATCCTACATTTTCTTTTAGCCAAAGCATGAAACAAAGTAGCCTTCAGGTCCTGAACCTGCATCAGGCACTACCAAAGTGCCAAGACACTTTTAAGATTAAAGGAGTTGGGTGGTTGTCTGGCCTCCAGCTTCATCCATCTCTTTCTTCTTGAGAAGATGAGACTTGATCTTTGTGGTGCCTGAGGGTAGGTTTCAGGAATTGTCTTCCAGTTGTTTGGTGTCATCCTTTAACACACAAAAGCCAGTTCCTCTGTCTGAACCAAACTGCGCACACTGAACATTGTGTTATATACGGATCTGGAGCCTGAAGCACTGCCTGAGGGACTGACCTGGGTTACTTCCCTAAAGAGATCATGCTACTTGCCAGGTTTAGCTGTCATCTGAGAAACATCCAGCTACTGCAAACCAGGGAAAGAATAATCAGGAGCTGATTCTGAGAAGCACCTCATTGATGGAGGAGGACATAAGACAAATTTCTTTAAGGAAGCTTAATTCTAATCATGGTCTCTGTGTGAATAAATCAAGGGCTCTTTACTTTCTACAGACCTTCTCCCATGTTGACAGTAGGTTTGCAACAAGATGAAAAGTTGGCCTTTTTGTAGAGATCCCGTTATTCACTACTTGTTTACCTCACTGTTGACTTGATGCAGAAGGAAAATAGCTTCCTCTTGCCAGACTGCTGTTGCTTGGGCCCGATTACTGCTCCATCCTGTATTTTCTTTTGTTTCTTTATTTTTTTTTTCTTTTCTCCACCCTCCCCCTACCTAAGTCTTCCCCCTCCCCTTTAAGAGGACATTTCCCTCTAATCTGCATTTTTCTTTGTAACAATTTCCAGTCACTAAAATTAAGAAGCTCTTGCTAAGGCTAATATAGTATCATGAAGCTGGAGAAGTAGTGCCCTGACATACTCAGTGCAGACGAAATTTCAGCTCAAATACACATCAGGCTGCCTGGACATTCAGAAAAAAACCCTTTGGTGTCAAAAACCTTGCCTATTTTGTTTTTTTTTTAATGGATTGTGTGACTCAATACAAAACAATACCTCAATACCTCTCCCTATAGATCTAGGCTTGAAAAGACATTATATTCATCAATTTTTTCCCTTGTTTTAGCAACCAGGGAGTTGTAGTTTATTTTTATTTGTGGGAAAGCTCAGTTTCAGAAAGTACTCTCTCTAGGACACAGGTCATCCAAGCTTATTCAGCAGACTATAAGTCTGTACCCCAAAATTAGATAAAACAGAGATTAGCTTCAATCAGTCTTTATTTGTGTTTGGAGTACAGAATTTTGAAAACTGGACTGAGTGGGTACAAACAGAGAGGATGAGTCTGCCAAACCCCTTGGGCATTTAGTCTAATTTAAATTTAAGACCTTTGTGGTGGAACTATCTGACAGCAAGACCAGACTCTGTGCTTGCAGATTCCTCTGTGTGTGAGAGAGATGGATACAGCTTCCCATCTGGCTGGGCACTGGGGGCAGAGAGAGAGATGCAGGTGCAGCAGAGAATGTAAAAGGCAGTTAATGTGCAGCATGAACAAGAGTGCTACACAAAGCACTTTAAAGTGGGACAAGAGACAGTGTCTTGTTTTTATGGGTAAAGAGCATCTTGTTAAGGTCTGAAATGGGTTAAAGACTAGAGTTTACTAAGGTGCTTTGTGAGGGGAAGTGCAGATTGGAAGGAGGGAATGGGGGGAGAGTGAGCCAAAGCAGCTCTAAGAAATGAAGTAGCAGAAAAGAGACTGCCATGCAGAGAACTGCTGGTACAGACTCTCAAAGGAGGTCCATCTAGAAATGAGGCCATCTCTTACACATGTATGAGATGTCTGGATAGCTGTCACAGACCTGTTCTTATAGTCCACAACGTATACTGGTGCAGTGCTTCAACAATTCCAAACAAAGATGTGAGAGCTTTGCTCCTGAAGCCTGCAGTGTTTGACCAGTGTTAGACTTTGTGCCTCTCTCCCAGGGCTGCCACAAGGAGCCATGCTGTAACCTGTGGGTCACCATCAACAAAACAGAACCCATATCAAAACTTACTCAAGGTTCCATAGCTTTGATTTCACACATTCCCACAGGACCTGAAGTAGCAATAAGGGTTGCAGCCAGCAATGGCTGTGAAGATATGAGAAGGTGGGATAAATTTATCCTCAGTTAGCAATGCTGTGCTTTAGAAATGGTGTGCAGGGAGCTTGACCACAGCAACCTTTTGAGCACATCCATATATCACCTGCAATATGTATATCCACATGTCCACAGATTTGCTTAGGCAGATCTGTGGGCTCCACCATAAATCTGAACACAGCTACACATACAGGAGCATGTATGGGATTCAGAAAATAAATGAGCCTGAAGCACTACAAGGCAGATTAGATTCCTCCATACCTAAGCAAGAGGTCACAAATAGTATACAGCATACTGTGGAGGGAAGTTAACTCAATCACCTTTCTTTCCAAGTAATCTACTGTACAACTTCTAATTGTGATGCATGTGACAGAATTACTTGTAATAACACAAAAAGAATCAATAACCCCACTTGTTCACAGATATAACCTGAGTTTCTCAGGTGTTTAATTGCAATAGTCACCTGTTAGCAAAAATATTTGTTGCAATTTTGGTTCACATATTTATGGAGGATTGAAAAAGTGAATATGATAAATTATTGCTCAGTCATTACTAAAGAAATACAGCTGCAATTCAAGAGTGGGCAAAAATACTACTCTCCTGCCAGATTTATATACACAGCTTTAATCTTGGTTATATATGAGAGGAGCTGAATGTTTATGGTTTTCTAACCAAGGAACTATAAACTTTGAGAAAAGACAAAGACAGAAAAATAATGTAATTCAAATGAGTATGGAGGGTCAGTTGGAATTAAGAAAAGAGAAAGGAGAGGAGAGAAACTGATTCAATTTAAGCAGCATTAGGGGACTAGATATTAAAAATGTTATTTCCCTGGTGCTTGACTAAAAACTGCCTTGTAGACATGCAAGGCTGTTTCTCATAGTCACAAAGGATATTAACATGTGCACAGAATGACAATGAAAATTCACTAAGACCAAGGTTTCTAAGAAGGAAATTATAATTTGGGGGCGTTTCTACCATGGGTTGTTTGCCTTAGGACTCACAAAGTCTATCTTTGACTGACTCTTCAAATATGTCTGAAAAGCAAGAAGTTGAATGTTAAAAACCAGAAACCCCAAATATCACAAACCTTGTCCTGTAATAAGAAAGGAAAACCCATTATTTTCTCCATATAACTCTCACAGTCTGCTGTGGGATCTTAAACATTGAAAATATACTAAGATGTACTTTTGATCTCAAAACATTTTACAAAACAATGTATCTGTCAATAAGCATCAACACAGATAAATACATTCTGAAATTCAGCAACTTCACAGAGGTGTTCAGCACCACAGCACAGTAGCTCAGGACAGAAAGTAATGGACAGGAAGTATTGTAGGCAAATAAAACTATGGGGATAAAGTTTGGGTGGCGGAAAGCAATATTCCAAATTGCAGCCTGATTAGATCAGTTTCTTAGGGTTCACCTAAGAGCTCACTGGATTTTTAATGATCAAAAATATTTCTAGAGTGATCAGGCCTTGGCTATTCTACCTAGTTTCCAGCTCTTGTTCCAGAAGACTCTGTGCATAGACAGTTAGAACCTTCACAGCAACAGCTGAAGTTCAGGCAGAATGTTCAAGAACGTCTGAGAAAGTACTGGATGCCTGTGTTCAGGCATCTGAATCCCAGCCCACGTGTCTCACCTAAAAGATACTAAAAGCATATTCATTCACATAACACTGTGAAGGGACAAATAAGAGCTATCACAGGCTAATCTGGTACTTCAGTGGAAAAGAACAGTGGAGGGAACAACTGGCCACAATTTTGTCACAGCCATGAGTGATGGAGTCGTCCTCTACCACATAAATCTTCAAGCAATCCAAAGTGGGGATGCACCAGTGTGATGAGTTCCTGTCTACTCTAGGATACTTCACGTCCTTCACATCACACGAGAGAGACTGAGAAGAATTTTTTCTACCACACAGCTGCCCAAGAGCTGGGGCAATGAACATATGGGGGAGTACACAATCAGTGCTGCCTGAAGACCACTTCGTGTTTTAGTGAGATATGGGAATCAATCTGTTAAAAAGAAAGCATGTTCATATTTTACACTTGCATGCTTTTAAACAATATTAACAAGATTAATACAGACCCTTTAGAATATAGAATGAAAGAGTATTTAAAACTTCTAAAATTACACACTGTGAGGCCAACAGTCTGTAACTGCTTTGTTAAAATATAAAACTTTTCAAGCTTACAAAACGGATTCATGGATAGCACGGTCTGGAGGGATGAACTATTATGCTCATCCACTCTGACCTCCTGCACATGACACAGTCCAGCGCATTTCACCCAGCAATACCACCATCAAGCCCAGTAATTTATAGCTGAACTGTGCCATTTCTTTCAGAAGGAAGGACATCCAATCTTGATTTATAGACTCTAGGCGATTAATTTACCACATCCCTTTACCATCTGTTCCGGTGGTTAATTATCTTCCGTTAAATGTGTGTCCTATTTGCAGTCTGATCTTTGTCAACTTTAATCTGCCTCTCTGTGTGGACATGATGGCTCATAATACTTTGATATTTCCCATACATACATACTGAAATGTGATGCCTAGACTGAAAATTTCAGGTTTGGAGTTTTGTTTTGGTTTCTCTTGTTGAAATCTTAATACAAAGACTTTCAAGGCATTGGCACAACACACGATAATATTTCATTTTGGAGCAATTTCAATGACTCAGTGTAAATGGCATATAGTATTCCAGATTTTGAGGAGTAAAAATATTATGTGCACTTCATCTGTTTGTTTAAAGTGGTTTTTCCTAATGAAGGCTGTACTGTGCTGAAATGTGAAAGCATGAGTTTGATCTAGAGGCAGGAATAAGGAGTGCTGAGAGTTTTAATTCTTCTACCCTGTTCCCAGTTCTGCCACTGCGATTTGATTTGTGAGCCAGGCAAAATCACCTCACTCGATTGTACTTAGAGGGCTGTGACAAAGTGCATAGAGATTTGCTGATTGAACCACACTTAAAAACAATATCTGCTTCTTTTGAAAGCTTAATAACTTCAATTAAAGTGATTTCAAAGTCCAATCCCTACCCTAAACTTTTGAGTTCTAAATGTATGATTATAAAACACATTTTATCTACCAATATATAAATACATTTTTGTGACCAACCAGACACACCCTTTTGGACCTGCCATGTGCAGAGGTAAAATATAATTTTGGTGCTAGCATTGTTCTGTTATTTAACTTCAGTCATTGTAATTGCCATGTTCCCTTTATAACCTTATTCTGTATCATATGTACTTGAATGATCCCAGTGTCTTAAATCCAGAAATCCATTAATTCTCTGGTATTGGACTTTGACTGTTTTTTCTTTCAAATGGTTTCCTCTATCTGAATAGTCATGAGTCCCTCAAGAATGAGCATTTAAAATCTACTGTTTTATTCAAAAATGCTTTGCCTGTATAAAGTGCAGCTTTAAGGCCTTAGTCTGTGGTTTTGGCCATACAGAGTCCAACTTTTTCCTCTATTAGCAATTAAATAAGATTCTTTCAGGTTATTAATTTCTTAGAAAGTATTATCATCTGAGTGTAAAGAGTTCCCCAAATACCTGACATTTTCACTACATAAATATTTTTCTTCCCTGTGCCACTAAAGTCTTCAAATTTATGAACAGCCTGCACCATTTTTGGTAAAGAAATACACTATTCCCAGTTCCACAATCGCACTTGGTTTCCTTGAGCTGCACAAAAGTAATCTTACACGTGGAGTGGAAAGCCTGGAGTTAACTCGTGCCCTCCTTCCTAGGGTGCCCTGCCATGTCCACACACTTGTCTGGCGTCCCCCTAGCCAGGCCACTCTCACAACTGGCACACAAGCTCCCCGCAGACAGTTCCCCAGCTGTCCTCTCCTGCCTGTGGAGATGGAGCTCCATGTAGGGGTATTCCATGCGTGACTGAAATTTAGCAATTACAACCTATTTTGCAACCCCTCTCCTGGTGCCAGAGGGACAGCACATGCTTTTGCATGGTGGCAGCCCTCTGATTGCATGCACTGGTGTAGATTTGCTTAAAGCAATTCAAACTCACACTGCTGGACACTGCCCAATAACTTCTATGTACAGACAAGGTCATGGTGATAGAACCAGCCATGCTCTGATAATAAAGATTCTGTTCTTTTCTCCAGGGCTCTTCAGGATACACAAGGAAGAGCCAGTGCCAGAGTGCTGTGCTATCTGTTTAGTTCATGGAGCAATTAGTGGTGAATGCTGGCAGGGTACCACAGATTGCCAGAAAACCAGAACTTTGGGAGTTAATTCCTTCCTAATCCTCCTCTCCTTCAACAGTCATGGAATGGTCCAAGATCTCTTCCATTGGGATCTTTAATTAAAAAACTGGTTTTTTGAGCCTAATTAAAACCAAAGTCCAGTTGGGTAGCTTTAGAGGTGTTCCCAAGATGACAGGAAGAGTTTTTGATGGAAAAGAAGCTTCAAACAACCATGGAATTATTACAGTAGTGTAAATGCAAATTGAGAAACTTCAAGGAAGTCCACCAAATTCCTCTTGATTCCAATTATCCTCTTCTTTGAACTGGTGTAATATCAAGTTTTACTTCCTTGACCTCAGCTTTTCTGAAACCAGCTGGCATACTCTGGATAGTAGCTGTGTTAGCTGAATCAAGACAAACTCCTGGAGACATTGGTCCCATGGAGCTACATGGATTAACTCATAGGGAGGCAGTTTTGCTAAGTCAGGAAACAAGTAAGAGTTCCAACTGTTAAGAATTTTTTCTCTCTTCTACCTCTGTTTTATTCTTGATAGATTATGTATTCCCAGAACACATCAGACATTGTGAAGCTCAGCAATATTTGTGCTTACATTGTTCAGACAATAACAAAAGGTGAAAAATGCTGTTTACCTCTCTACATAAACACAACATGAAAAAACACTTCCTTTGAAAGATCTATCTATTCAGCTGAGGTTGGCAACTACTAGCTCAGACACACTTGAGAGTACTAGAAACTTATGACTAGGGAAGTGCACTGTGCATCTAACAAGGAGTGACACTACAAAGCAGTATTATCTGCAGCAGGAGCTAATGGAAATTGAAGCCCTTCTGGAGCAGAGTGGTCAGCAAGGACTCAGTCCTGAGCAATGAGGTAACACTGGCCACCCAGATGACCTGGCTGCCTGCAGCAGCAGATCTGGCCCAGGACACAGAGCAGTGGTACTCTTATCAGAAATAGCTTAGAAATACTGCCATATTTCTGTCTTGCATTGAATTGTGCAAGGCACTCAAAAATCAGGCCAAGGTATCTGGTCATTATGCTGCACTGAGAACAAAATTTCCTTTAATATTAAATTTGTACCTTTTTATTTCATCAAGAGATGACTTGCATTTAGGGCGTGGGACTGAACAAATTTAGTTATCTCTTATCTGTTATCTTCTCTATTACTTTGCACATTTCAAATGAAGTAATCCTTGTCCTTTTTAACTTCATCTGGCATAGACTCTTCCATTCCTTCATGTTGTGTCTTTACTAATTTTGTTGGGGTCTTATCTGCCTTGGTCTCTGCAATGGCCATTTAGAAACGAAGCCACCAGGACTGAATGCAGTAGTTTAGTTGGACCTATAACACCAATCAATATAGTCCTATTTTACTACGTTCTACATTATTCTTCCCTCTTTCATACAATCTGATATTTTTACTGGGTTTTATTTTTTACCAGCTCTGCACATAGAGATGATCTCTTAGCTGACAGCTTTTTTTTTTCCCATAGAGGTTGTAGCAGAGTAAAACATAATCGCTGCATGTGCATGCATGCATACTTGTGTGTAGTTTAAGTAGTTCTTTGCAAAATGCACAGTTTTGCACTTCTCAGTGCTAAATCCTCTGAATTCATACCAGCAAATTACCCTGAAACTTACAGGAGGTCTCTGGTCACATTCTTCAACTTCTGCTTTTCTTCCCTTCTCCCCCCATCTCTGCTTTGCAAAACTTGATACCAGGGATTTCTCTAACACAGGATTCCCATTCCCCCCCTTAGTCTCAGCTCCCAGACAGGGAGTGTTAGCAAGAAGTCAAGAAAAATGTGGCTCAATTGGAAGTCTTCCAGAGTTGAGTGATGAAGAATGAGCAGAGAGACAAAATACATGGGCATAAATGAAAAACAAGGAATTGTTGATGTCAGTTAAACATAAAAATAAACTGAAAGGACTCATGGTAACAGACAAAATAGTTATAAAAGGAAGGAAAAAAGGAGTAGGTAGGTAAGACAAGCAGTAATGGTTTATCCTGACGCAAAGGGAAGTCAAATAAAGGAGTATAATTTTCTAACTTTAGGAATGGGGGAGTAGTGAGACAGAATGAATACAGAGGCCTGGGAGTCCCTACCATTACTCATAATGGCAAGGCAGAATAATGCATAGAGGCAAGGCAGGCAGGGTAAGTTAGGCAGAGCAGACCCTTTTCTGGTTATGAAGATTCAAGGACTCTTCCCCACCGTCGCCTGTGGTTCTATGCAAGACATCTCCTTGGCATGTGCTCAGCAGTGTTTCACCCTGTTCACAGCTGAGGTAGTGTAGCTTCCAGCCTTTACACAGAGTCTTGCTGTTGCTGAAGAAAAATCAGTACCAACAGAGAACTAACAATGGAAGAAATAAAAATGGCTCCTGGATGTCCCACCAAATTAGTAGGAAGAGAGCTGTGTGTCATCGTGGTAGTCTATGGCTCCACAAGAGCATGCATTGTCCCAGGAAAGATTGTTTCTGACTCTTGTCCACCTGCTTGGCGATACGAACGGATCTCCTCCTGCCTCTGTCCTCTGCCAAGCCCTGTTTGCATTACAGGGTGACAACGGTCTTGCTAGGTGTCCCTCCAGCACTAATTCTAACATGATTTCCATGTCAAGTCAGTCTGCTAAGCATTACCATAACACAACTAATAGGCAGAAATAGAAAGTATTAACATTGAGAATTATTCCTGACTGCATATTTCTGTCAAAAGTAACAGAGGGATGTTACCTCTGCATCAGAGAAGCATCTTTCAGTGTAGAGGAATCTTTACGTATCTTCTCCACAGTGAAGTGGCTCATGTTTTAGAATCATTTATACCTACAATTTATGTTAAAGACATAAATATTAATGCACGGAAATATATTAATATATATGAATATAGAATACATATCTTCTGAGAGGAAAAATAAACTCAGTGAAGTGATTGATAACTGTTATAGGTAAAAAGCCAAAACCAGCCGAATTAAAAAATAGAATTTATTGATTACAGAAATTTACAAGGAAAAAGCACACGGTCAGCGGACAAAGTACCAAGACCCAGGACTTTGGCACTGGTGAACAGAGCAGCCCTCTCACTCGCCCTCTCTCTGTCACGAATTCGATGTGCCAGTACCCCGGTTTTTATACCCGAAATTCGCCCTTAGGTTTGAGTTCGCAATAAGAACAAAAAGTCTTTTTCTGTTGCAGATGAATTCCATCGTTGTCAAATGGTGGTCTCCGGTCCCACTGAAAAGATTGAATACGGTCCTCCTGTCCCACTGAATAGGTTTATCGGTGGTGATGACTCCTTGATTCATTTTCAGATGAGAGTCTGGGTGGAGGCTGAGGAGCTTATCCTTATCAGATGATAACGATTGCGCGTTAAGTACCGATCGTCAGCCACGATCTTTTCCCGTAACTCCATTGTCTCTTTAACTGCAGCTGTTTGTGACTGTGTGAGGTTTCCAGGCTCCCCACTGGAATTGACTTCCTGTAAAAGGGCCTGAACAAAACGATGATCCTTAGAAAATATTAGTTATATACAATAAAAGAGATCTGGCATGAATTAACACTCATAACAATAACCGCTATCATTAAGATTAATAATTTTGTTTGGGTGTCAGAGACCTACACTGAAACTTAACCCCTGGAAGCAGATAAATGCAGACACAACCCTGCTTTTAACCATAGTTCAAGATTGGTTCTACCAGGAACTGAATCATATAAGGCAGATAGTTTTGTTGGGAACACCAGGAAAGCTCTTCCAAGACTGCAGCTAAGTCTACACTGAGACATATCAGCTACTACCAATTAAACATGCAGAGCAGGATGCAATAAAACTTTGTTTCAGTGCTCATGAATTAAATTTTAAAAATGCTTTAGAAGGAAATTGTTGCCCAGTCCCAAGGCTTCTTTCATTCCTTGTCTTCAGCCATCTACCCACTGTCTCCACCTTGAAGGGGCATATCACGTTGTCACCTGAAAAGTGCAGATCCTACTGCTGTTGTGGGAACTGCTAAGTTTGTCCAAGTGCCCTATATTTGTGCTACTGTGTATCAGCTATTTAGTAGGAACAGCCTGTGTGCAAGATCTTATCCTTCAATAATTGTAGTACCTTGAGGTCACACACACTGCTCTGAAAGAAGAGTAAATTACCTCAGCTCAGCCATAGGGGAACAAGACATAGCCTGAGAACAGTCATGGAGCAACTAACCTGAGGTAATCTGATGCGAGGAAAGCACTGAATGCAAGGAACCTGTTGTTAGATTCTGCAGATAGAAAGCAAACCATGACAGAGCTAAAGGATGTAAAGATGTTAATTAAAAACATTCATGACCAAATACATGTTTGAACCCTAAAGCTTCCTGGGTTCTATTAGTTATCTGAGCTGTTGAAGGCATGTATACCCTGACTACAGACCCTCATGACGAAATTCACCCACTGCTCCTCACAGAATGGTGGAAAAAGGGCTGTGATGGAACAAAAGATAATGTGCTACTTATTATGCAGAGTTTCCCTTCTAATAATTCCTCATTTACTGCAGAATCCTATCTCAAATCCCCCTGATTTGAAGATTCTTCGAGTACTAGCTGCAATATACCCTGATGATCAAAGCAAAACTACTTCAGAGGAGTGTATTTCAGGAGTCAGAGGATTATAACATTTGCATGCTGTTTCTTACAAACCTATATACTGGGCATAAAAATGGTAGCACAACACACTTGGTCCTCTTATAAAAAACAGTCAAAACCTCAAGAGATCACATGGGGGATAACCCATTTAATGACACAGAAACAATTCCTTCAGTGCTGGATTCAATTAACAATGAACAGAGACAGTTCCTGCTGTGCAAAGCCTATCCAAAGGTATGGGGGTTTCAGGCCTTTCTTGACAGACAAATCAGACTCCTTGAGCATTGCTCTTAGCCCATACACTCTCTTTTGCCATGCTATTCATTAGGAAGACTGACTGACAATTACTCACAGTAGTGTGCTGACATGGTTTTCAGTATATGATACACTTGAGAGTACAATTAATGGTTTGAATTGTTTGCCTATGGAATTGTAGGTCATTCAACTTTTTCAGTGCTTAAACTTTCATGGATTGCTCTGGAGATCCCAAAGAATTGGCTGCTGTTTACACGTGTACTGACAAAAATCCCTTTAAAAGAATTGAGCCTGTGAGTTAAGAACTGCCTTGCCAGACATGAGGCTCCCAAGAAGACAGACCGTCTCACATACTGATACAACATCACAACGCAAATATCATATTGCAGTGTCAGGACAACATGCAACAAGTGTTTTGTGGCTCTCTCAAAATCCATTTGATGTGATCCATCCCTCCTCTCATTCCTTCTGTCTGTGCACAGAAAATGTGGTTTGTTTTTTCTCTCTTGCTGGATGCTCAGAAAAATAAGAGATGAAGTCTTGAAAACCACGCTGCATACCAGATACATTAGCTGCCCTCAAGAGCCACAAATAGCCCTATTATTCTTCCAAAATATTTATATTACAGTGATGCTTAGAGGCTCCAGCTAACTGCAGGGCTGTACAAAATCAGGCTGTGTGGCGTGGTACAAATGTGCGTTAACACACAGCCCATTTTCCAATGAACTTGGGACCCTCGCTGCAGCTTCCTGTATATACAACAGAATTAAAGATTTTTTTTTCCCCTCAAGTGATCTTGTGAGATAGGCAAGTTCTATGTACCTGCCATGCTCTCACAGCAGCCAAATCCCTGGATAGTTCTAATAGGAAATTAGGGCTACAAAATTCAAGGTGCAATCTTATGAGAAGGAAAGCTGACATTTATTTACAACATCTCTAAGTTGATTTTACCTGCTCATACACAAATTTTATACGTTCATATTCCTTCTCTTTGTCTAAATACATATATTTATATAGACGTATTATTTCGAAGAAGCAAGCAGTTTGGATAATCAGCTGCAGGTCATATAAGAAGTGGAGGTTTGTGTACAATATTTACTAAAAGTGTTATGTATTTCAAGCCAAGGTATTAGTAAGAAACCAGGGAGTTTTCCAGTGCGGGAAAGATTATGTATATAAATGGATATGACTTGTAGCAGCAAATCCACCTCCTAAAGTCAGCAGGTTGAGGAATCTCTTCAGGTGACAGAGATTCAGGAATGCAAATTGCTGTGTTGCTGAGGAGTTACAATAAAGGATACTTGGTTCAGCTGATACACCATCATTTTATGAGAGAAAACATGTCAACCGAACACAGCTTACATTGCATTCCTCACAGGGTACCCTGACAGGAGGAAAACCTCCCCACACACTGCTGGAGCTAAAGGTCTCAGGATTAGAGTGAACAAGGTCAATGTTAATTAATGCTTTAACTAATCATAGGTTAAGTGCCTCCAGCCACAGGCAGCCTACAACACTTGTTTAATCTGTCCTATATATGGTCTGGAGCTGATATGATTGTTGTAATTTTTTTAAGTGTATGTGTATATAATAGTGAATCAAGTATTAAACTTTCAAGAAGTCAGGCATTCTTTCAGAACTGATCTTCAGTGCTGGATTCCTTCATTTAAGTAGTTTACACAGAAAAGCACCCAAGTACTCCCACTTCCCAATGCTCACTGTAGTTTGGGGCCTGCTCAGTGCCTGGACAAGCGCAGTACTACAACAGGCTGGCACCCAAAAACAGTGGCTGCTGGGTACACAGTGGGCTGCATCCATAACTCATGGCCTTTCTCTTCCTGGGCAGTGTGTGGGCCGGTGGTACAGTCACAGAGTTAGAATAAGTTCTAGGATGAGATCAGTAAAGCAAAACCAAAACCAAAATCCCAAAACAAACAGTAAAAAAAAAAAGGACATGGAGAAGAGCAAGAAAAGTGAAGCCCTTTCACCTCCAAGTCATAAACATCTCTTTTGATCTCTGTGTCTCCTATTTCTGATCTGACAAGTATTACAAATGCCTAGCCCACACCCTGCTTCCCTTCAGTGATTAATGTGCTACGGTCTTTCTGAAAGCTTAAAGAGCTCTCCCTTCGGGCCAGCACATTTGATAAAGAAATGAAGCCTGGCGATTAATAATTCCCCGGGCTGAGTTTTTGTTTAATAACTATTCTGTCAGTGATAGATCTAAAGGGCGAGGGTGTGGATGTGCGTGCATGTGGAGGGAGTAATTTGATTGTGGCCAGGAGATTTGGCAGGCTGGCATTACAAAGCAGCTCCTTAGCAGTTGCTGGAAAACCAGCATGACAAATCACTTCGTTCTCTGCTTTCTCAGCCTACCCCTCTCAACAGAGCTATCTCATTAGTCTCAAGGCAGCCAATCCAAGCCTATGATTTGGGAAATATTTCCTTCTTGACATTCATGACAACAATTCCTTACCCGGGGAAAATTACATTTAAAAATAAATGGAAAAGCATCAATCAGCTAGGAAAATATATTCAGCTTTTTGGATCTCTGGAGAGAAAGGCTTTTTAAAAATTTTATTACATTTAAATAGGACTGAAGGCCACGGTTTGATTTTAAAAAACCAAGATAACTAAAAAGATAGCGCTGTAACATTTGCATATTAATAGTTATGTTTTCTTTACATACAGACACTATTTTCACTAAAGCTACATCTTGAATATTTACCTGTAGAGATGTGCTAGAAGATACATGTTGGTAGAGACAGATAGGCTACATATTACAACAAATTACAAGGTGATTGGAATGTGGTTTTTTAGACGAGCAAGCCAATTGTATTTCTAGGTGAACTTTTTAAGAATTCTCAAGCCTCCTTTCAGGACTTAAAAAAAAGGATCAAATTAAAATAGCTTTCCTTTAAAAACAGTTCTCTCTGCTGAACAATGTGCATTCTTGTTCATTCTTGCTTCCCTAGTCCAGAAAAGTATGCAAGTCAGCCAAGCCACTAAGGAGTAATTTCCTCATGCAGAGTAGCTCCAAACTTGACCCTTAGAAGACAGTCTTTTTTATAACATCTCAACCTATTCACTGAGTAAAAAAGAAAACAACCACCTAAGTGACGGTTTTTCTGGAGAATCCAGAAATCAGGGAGGGATCCTACCTCTTCCTACACTTGTAACACCTTGTCCCAAGGAGCTGATACCTTACAGCTCTGGGCATCTGTCCTCTCCCAACCTGAGCTACTACTAGTCAGGCCTCTCCACAGCTATGCATCACCTTTCCTACTGAGGATTACCTCCCTGACAGACAGGTTAAGTGACCCCAGCACATTTCACACAGATAAGCTGGGTTGACTTGAGCATCTTAAATAAGTGAGTCTTTACCATGCCAGCTGATGGATGACAGATGACTTGGAAGAGTCACAGGAAAGAGTCTCAGCAGCCAAGGATGCTCTCTCATAATACAGCAGCAGAATCAGAAATATAACAGAGGTTTTCTGGCTTCTAGTCCAGCTTCCCTGTGGATGAAGCTCTCTGCCTTTTCAACTCTGACAGAAAAATACATTCAGCAAACCCTTCTAATGAGATTCCCCACAAATGTATCTAAGGAGATATTTTCATATTATGACAGTGATTATGAATTTTATCCAGGGGGTAAATAAACTAGAAAATTAGATGTGTCATTGCTAGGCCATGAAAGAAGAATTGATTACATCACCTTTTCCTAATGGGATATTATAACTGACCGTGTATTATTTCTGCAGACCTGCAAGCTCTACCATATCACATAATTCACTGGAAAATGTTGGAATTCAGGCTTTGCCCATATCATTATATGAAGATGAAGTGCTAGTGCTGCTCTGAATTACATTTCTATTCATTTTACTCATTTTTTTTAAGTATTTGCTTCCCACATATAAATTGTTACTATTATGTAAAGATTCACTAAGGCACCTTGCTGACAATTTTTCCTCTCTTTTACTCTGAATTCATAACAAAATGCAAATCAGTAGCAGTGGGGTTTTTTCTTTCCACTTAATACAATGCTTGGATAACAGAGCATTTAAAGATTTATGATACTTATTAATAGCATTTAAGCACCCTTCAGAATAAATACCCCTTTGTTTTTCATCCTCTCCTTCTGTACTTATCTCTTCCTGTATTATGTCAGCTCTCTACACAACACACACTTTAAAACAAGGCCACCTCATCACATTCTTTCTTCTCTGCTCCTTCCTTTTCAGTTGGCAGCAAAAACTGTCTCACTGCTTAAAGAAAAATGACCACTCATCCCATCTGCCACCCCCTACACTACAAAGAAAAATCTCAATATATCTGCTCACCTAGCTAAATCTAGGCAGTATTGTCAAGACAGAGTAACAGGCCACAGTCACAAAGGCTGCTGCTCTATTAAATTCTTTACCTGATAAAACACTGGTGTGATAGCTTTCGTCCGTACCATAATAAGCCATAGTCAGTTTGTAAAGTCAGACAAACAGCAGTTTCTAGAACTGTGTCAGATGTTTACCTAATTTACCCAAGCAAAGCAATCTAGCGTACATACATCTTTTCTGCTGGTGACAGCACTCAATTACTAGTTTCTATTCAATGGTGAAGTGACAGAAATTTTTTTTAAGAAATTGAAACCAAACATTTAAAAAAATTAAATTCTCTCCATTATTCCTCTAGATTTATGTGAAATTTCCAAAATAAAGTTCTCTCCCCCTACAGCACTTTTAACTTTGTGACAGGAGGGTGGTTTTGTGGACATGATGAGCTGTGTGAATGAACCATCTTCTGCACCACCATATTTCAGTTTATCCCAGGAAAAGACCAGCCCCACAGTACTCTTACCCATTCTTGCTTTCCCAAGAAAATATTCCTTCCTCCTCTGTTTTTCTGGAGTTCAAGTAGTTTTGTGGTATCTTTAGGAATTATCATCTCTTCCTAGATCTGATACCTGTTTTTTATAAAGATTACATTCTGATACCAATTTGAACACTATTGCCAAATTCAGCATCTTTTTGTGGATGTATTTGTTCTGGATTTATCACCATTCTGAGTGATTGTGAAACTCTTGTCATTTCTACACAGTNAGAAATAATTACCTTCCCTTCTTGTTTAAGGTGCACTAAAACCAGACACTAGCCCGTCACTTGCCAAGTGCACAACACCAAAGGGGCACCATCCACTTACTGAGTCCACAGTACTCAAGAAGGAATTTGAGGAAGTTGTCATGCAGTTCTCCAAATGGAGCCCATTTTAAGATATTACTTATTTCTGACAGGACCTGAGTATCTGTTCCCATAACTCAGAAAGGAATATTCCAAAAGCGTCCAGGAAGAACATGGGAGGTTTTATGTCGAGTACCAGCTGCAGTGCTGGAGCACATGAGCAGCTCTGAGTGCCAGAAACCAGCACTGGGTGGCAGGCTAGGACAGCACTTAGAAGTGACTCCCAGTCCTGGTGCACCCCTTCTCAGCTTCTCCCAAAGTCTCTCCTTGTCACCTACAAAACGCTACAAACACTTTAGTTGGGTGGTAGAGCAGGAGAAGCCCACGCACCCAGCACTGGGGACTGCCTTGTTCTAGTAGCCGTACCCAAGAAACCAGGCGGAGTTCTCCCTATCCCTGCAGCCAAAGGAGGCTGCAGATACTGGCTCATCTTTTTGTCTCTTTAAACTTGAAGTAAAAACGCCTTTGAAAGGGAAAAGTGCCACTGGAATTTGTCCAGGCAGCTAATCTTGCGGGTGTAATTTTAGAATGGAGCAGTCTGGTAGTCTACAAACATTAACAAGTATATCTTGCACTGCATCCCAGTGTTATGTAAAAACAGCTTGGGAGTCAGCAGCCTTCTTCCCCATGTAAGCAACCACTAAAACCTTCCTCCATCACCACCAGTAAGGGCAGGACTAACTTGCAAGGTGATCCCCTTGACAAAGACCAGCCCCACTCCATTCCTAGGAAAAGAAACTCATCTGTTGGGCGTATGTGCAAATGCCTGTCAAAGTCAGCCCATGGGGACAGAGGTGTTTCAATTCTCCACAACAAAGCTACTGACGCTTCTGTGCATCTTTGCAATCTTCTTTGTGTGTGTTTGGGTGCTCTGTTGCAGTCCAGTCACTTTGTCTCCTTCTGGGCCTACTGTGATTCACACCAAATGTCTGCAAACAATTTAAACACCCGAGCCCTGTCTGAATGCATAAAATGCTAATCTCATTAGATTTCTCATTTTCAGTGTAATATTGTCACAGTGCTATGCACCACTGCCACAGATTAGCAGGCTTGCCAGAATGGAGACCTGCTAATGAGTTAATCCAAATAACACTCAAATCCCAAATCAGATTTAAAGCCATCTAGACAGAGGACCCGCCAAGGATGGGTGAGGGGGAGGAGGGAAGAGGATGAGCCTAGTTTTGACAGAAGTAGTTGCCAATTAAGTGAGAAAGGGGTATAAGGGAGAAGCAAGCATGCATTTTTTTCCTTGGGAGGAGAGGCTCAGTCAAACTCCAAGTTACCATGCATAACTCAAATGCAAAACCTGAGAAATAATCTGCAAAAACACATGTATCTATATGGACGGTCAACTTCTGACTTGAGAGACACTTAGCTATAAAATCAGGAGCTAGCAAAGCGTCTATTGCCATCATGTAATCTACAGTGCTTGGAAGGTCTAAGCAGCTTATAGCTCTGATTTTGGTTTATTCCATCCAGGAACCTGGAGATGAGGGAAAGTAATGGTTTTCATGTATTATTAGTTTCTTATTTTACAAATGACCCAACATGCTGAAGATATGCACAGAGGCTCAGGGGAAAGGCACCGACAGAAACACACATCTTTTATTGTTTGTGTTTGAAATAAGTTCCCAAAACCTAGCAGCAGTCTGAAGGGTAGAGCTGGCAGGGATCTCTTTTCTTTTTCACCATAATTTTAAATGAAATTTCTCCTTTAGCGGGAAAATACTGAATTACTGAAGCTGAAAAATGTCATGAGTACATACTGGCTTCATTAGGCATCCAGTAAGACATAGTTCCACCTTGGGTTTGGGAAAATGTGGCCGGAGTCCAAGGAAGCACCTCAGAACAGCCTGGCCAGCAGAATACAGTCCCAGAACAGAGGAAGACAAGAACACAAAAGGGACAGAGACACCTCCAACCAGGGTCCAAATTAGGAAAGGCCTCAGCTTCATGGAGATCAAAACATTTTTTACAGTATTGGCTTATATCTCTGGACAAAAATATTGTTTCCCATTCAACAATTTAGCAAAGAGTGCCTAAAAAACCAGCATAGCTTTCCATTGCACGTATTTTCTCCTTGTGGATATGTTTTACCAGAAATGTGATTTTTTTTTGCCAACAGTAGAGAATGTCTTGCATCCTTTAATAAAAATCTGAGAACTTAGCACCTTGACTACATAGTTGCAGAAAAGGGAAGAGAAATCCATTTTATGCTGACATCATCAACAAACTTGTCTGCAAAATTTTCCTTTCATTTGACTATTGCTGGATGGAGCTAGAAAGAAGAACATGTGACTCTCAGATGTGGAATTCAGCTAAGCAAAACTGCTGGGAGAATTTTATTTTGATTGTTAAATGTAGCTATTTTTTAATGGAAACCTCTCAGTAGAAACTTTTGTAAAACAAATGTTGTGGTAAGAAAACCTTTCTTCCCAGAAGTCATGCTTCTCAGCACATCCCTTACTGCTGTACTGCAACTGCTGTGGCAACTATCAGAGAATGCAAGCCCACTGAGCTGAGTCAGAATCCGAAGAAGTCAGTCTGAATCTCTGTTGATTTTGCAACACCTTGATGCAGGCCTTAATCTGCACTATGTGCGGACAGAATAGCTTGTTAATATCTCTTTCCAGCCGTCACTAAGCAAACAAATAAATAGGAAGCAGAGAATCCATTTGCTTTATTGTGTCCATTAAATTGTCCTAATGATAAAGCTTGCCAATATGCTGCCAATTTTTAAGCATGGAACAATTTTTCCATCTTTTAAGATGTTACTTCTTTCTCCCCACTGATAAACAGATTTCAGTGTAAAGGGAATGAAATAGCCAGAAGTGCCAAACTTTCCAAATGTAGCTAAGCTGCCAGGAACATGCTTTTGTGCACACAGATCCTGCCCCTTCCAGAGACAACTGCCCACAACAATCTTCCTGCTCCATGCTAACAAGGTACTAATAACAATAGTAATCACAGTTTGCCGGCTCAGCTCACCCCAGGAACATGGCAGCAAATTGATGATCATTTCTTATTGTGAATTATGACACAGGCACACCACCTCACCCTTGGAATAAAATAGCACCTGCCAATCCCGTTAAAACAGCAAGGGGAAAAATGAAAGCCCTGCTGTAGCCAATCTGATTCCCTGCTGACTCTAATTACCCAGACGGGAATTTTACAATTGCTTCCTCCACCAACTCCCTCTGCAGTCTGCAGACTTTGGCTAGTTCATTCTTTTGTATGCCTACTGCCACTGAGTAGATTGGGTTCCTAATGAGTCTTGACACTAATGGTACAGGGAGACAGCGCAATTACATATCCCTCTCCCATTCAGAGCAAACCTGGCAGGAAATGACCTGAGACCTCACACCCTTCTACCCCAAAGAATCCAGTTATAATGCCTCAGGAGCAGGGCCAGCTGGTGCACACTCCCCCCCACAGCAGCTCTCACTTCACTTCCCCTTTCCATTGTGCAGGTGGCTGGAAAGAGTTCTTTATGGCCTAATCCATGACCAGTGCGTTGAGGCTCATACGGAAGCCAGAGAAGCCTTAGCACATTTGGAACTGAAGCTCATCAAGAAAGGAAAAAAAAAGAAAAAGAACATTATTTCACACATGTGCTGGACAGCTCTAACACACAGTTGTTGTCTATTAGGTGTTTAACAATGTGTGTAACTCAGACTGCTTTAAAGTGGGGAGGGGAGAGACATGTGCTTCTGTGATTTCCATATTGATTGTAGTCCAGGTGTAAAAAAGACTGGAGCTACCTATTGAACTGTGAGCTAATTACAAGTAGAAACAGCTGTTGTCTGTTAATGAGGATGCAGTTCCACAAGAAGCATGTTAGCTGGTGAGGAATAAACACGTCTCCCACTCCTTGAGTGAGCAGCATCCTACAAAAGATGTCATATTCATGACTCATGTTGCCACATCATCTGAACAACTCACAAATGATATGTTTGCCTCTGAGAAAAGCCCTGTAAGAGACAAGAACAATAGTCCAAATATACAAGTAGTAGAGGATCAAGGACATATATAGAATCTGAATAAAACATAAAATAGGCCCAAATCAGCTTATTAGTATTCCGATGTTTTAAGTACAAATCTATTGTTTGCCTCATGCTAGTAACTGAACTCAGCACTTCGTGTATCACTGAATTTCTTTCACTGCTTACTACCCTGTGATAGCATAGTGTCCTACTTCTATTAACCTCACTGCTACTTCTGGTTCCCCTCAGGGCCCTGTAAGTCTTCTGCCTCTCAGCTATTTATTGTGATGTATGGGATGTTTCTCTTAACCTTCAAAGAGTTCATCTGACCTTTAAGGTTCTTTCTGCTCCTCTTCACCCCCAGGTACAAAAGAAAGTCCTGCAGTTCTCAGCTGCTCACCAGCTTCCTTCCTGTTACCCTCCACACACACACCCTGACAGATTCTCTGTACAATAGTACTCTGTACTTTGTCTCCTGGACAGCATTATGTGTGGTGGCTCTAAAGCTGCCATCAGCATTAGCTCTCGAATTTCAATGCTTATGGATTATTACTGTTTAACACCAAGGGAAAACTTTGGAGAATTTATCTCCAGTGTAACTCTGCTGCCAACAGCTACAGCATGGATCATTACAAGGATTATTTAAACATTTTGCATCCTCTTTTCCTCCAAAATTTGGTCTAAAACATATATAATTATAAGAAAACAATGGCTGATTTTAATCCCACTAATTGCTCTTTTCCTTTTTGACATAGGTGCTCTGAACCACATAATACCCTGTAAAGTTTTGAGGAACAAGAAATTGTGCAAAAAAAGCATCACCGTTATGCAGGTGCTGCTATTCTATAATCCACTACACAAAGAATTCTGTACTTGTAGTACATGAAAAAGGAGCAGTAATTTCAAGTAGCACAAGAATTCTTGGTTTTTTATTTTCCTCTCCAGTTTTAAAGTATTATTTACTGTAGTACTCAATTAAGAACAAGGATTTACTATAGCAACCACAGCAGTGGGAGGTACTATTCATACACAGTCTCTGAAACACAAGCTTTTAAGCACCTTCTTAGCAACACTTGTTGATAAACCTGTGACAGAGGAGAATGCTATGTGGTTTATAAGGAGTGACTGGCACACTAAATTAAGTCTGCAGGAGCTGTATTGCTTGAGGTCTTCCTGTTTCTCCCCAGCTTTACTTTCCTAGAGTTAGCACACTTCTTAGCAGAGAACAAGGCTTATAAAAATATAAAGACACCACCTTTGGACTGGGACTACAAAGGAGAAACAGTCATATGGCAGCTTTTCTCTCTGCCACCATGTGGCAGCAAAAATTGCTTGGAATTCACTACATCAATATCTTCGTAGGCATTCCAGCTGTGACCTTGCCATCACTCATTCTGGGGACCCTCTCTCATTCAGCATCTGCCAACTGTCAGCTTGGGACTCCAGGGAAAATTACAGAAGATTTCTGGAAAATTACAAGGGGCAGCAGAAGGGAGCATTTAATTTGTTTCTATTTTCTCTGTGTAAGGCATTTCAGGTGCCTGCAGTTTGCCAGCTTCCTGACTTTCTTTTGCCTGGGTGGCTCTATTCTTCCATAATCTTTCCCTTTAACTGCTTTAGTTTTTCTCGTGTATCTCCATCTCACACAGTTCCTCTTCCCATGATGTCATTTGCCTTCTCAAATCCATTCCATAAGAATGGGAGAACAACAAAGCATCCTCTCCCCTTCTGATGCAGAGACTGGGTATTATTTAGACATATCAACGAGTATTGATCATTATCTTCCTTGACAAGTTTTCCTTTCTCAAGCTGCAGTCCCTTTATAAAGGCACCTTCCAGACCCAGCAAAGCTGTAAATGGGTGTGCACTGGGAAAACCCACAATTAACAGCTGTGGTTAACCACAAGCAGATAAGACCATTTGAAACATGCCTGTCTTTGTCTAGACTAGATGCTAAGTGGTGTTTGAAGTATACTCACTTCAGATACTATGAGTAATTCTGTTTTCAGGTTCCCACCTGCTTCCCCTACTGGTTGAGAACATAACAAATATATAACAAATCACGGTTCCCGTGGATTTAATATCCAGGATTCTCATTCTTTCATCGATTGAGGTACCATTGAATTCAAGCTGGCAGTGTTCCACACTGTAAGACAGAAGTGCTGATCACTGGATCCTGATTTCTCATCTCATTATGGCCTACATTTTTAACTGATGTATTTTGTTATATTTTCCATTTCCTTCCTAGAATCCTGGGCAGGTAACCACTCCACAGGGTAGCTACGTTGGGACAGTTTTGTGGGTATTATTTTTAAATGTGTTGGAGTTGAGAATGCTATATGCACATACAGTATTACTGTTTTTTGCAAAAGAACAATCTATCTGCAAACGTTAAAAACTACATTCTACTATGGATTTAGGGAAGAGTATTGGATTTACATAAAGACCAAAGACTCCTTTAGGCAGGAGCTCCTGGTTTGTACTGTTACCTAGGCAATGGCTGTAGAAAGTGTCTGAGCACACATAAGTGAGGACCTGATCGGCTGGAACTGGGTGCTGCTGATTACAGATGCTATTTCCAGAGGTCTTAAGGGAAACACAGAAACACACCCTAGGCTCACTGAAAGAAACAGCTCTGAGCACTCATGCAATTACAGCTGCAGAAAAGGAACCACTCTGGAGTATCAGGCTGCTCGTTAACTTCCACTGCCAGGGTTAACACCTATATTTTAGCTCTTTAACGGATGCCGTGTGAAACTCCCTTTGATAATCTGCTTCTCTCCTCCTGCTGTAGGACCCAAGTCAAGGCCTGATCAGACAGTTTTCAATCTTCTTTTAAAAGCCATGGTCGATTTTAAGCGAAATGACATTGCACAAATTGTTTTAATTAAAAGAACCCTATTTTCTCCTTGACTAGAATCATACCCCAGGTAGCAACAACACTGACAAGAAAATCAACAGGTGGCCTGTTTGCCAATTACCTGAGCACATCTGCTTTATTCAGCACATTTTCAGTAGGAATTGGTTACATTCACTCAGACTTTTATAGTCTGATTTATTAATGACTCTTTTACCCCAATAGCTAGAAATTTAATTGAATCACTTCAAAGAGATGTTTAGAAAAGCTATACTATTTGACAGGCCAGTGCCAAACAAGAACTGTAGCCAGAGTCTCATTCATTAAAAATCATGTTATTCAACTCCAGCACATCCACTGGCTTGCTGGAAATTGTAATTTTAAAAAGTCCCCCCCATATTTTGAATATTTTGTCCCAATATGGTCTGATTATTGCTAAGTGTGAAATCACTGCCAACTAATTTCATGCAGGCTGGATTTAATTTCAGAAATGGGTGGAGGATGAATACTACAAAAGGCCTTCTACTGCAAAATCCTCCAGTTCAAACTAAGGCAAGCCAGAAATGGGCTTGGTACCCAGGCTAATCTTCATCTAACTTGTATCTCCAAGAAATCTCTCTTCAGCAGAAATACAAACCTCTGCTTCCGTAGTTGAGAGCCAGCAGGAACTGTGCATTCCTGTGGCCTGTGAAAGAAAATTCCCCAGGCCTAGACCCCCGAACTCACTAAATGCACTAATTATGAACCTGAAATCCCTCTGTGTTAGTGCCCTCAGGCTCTAGATACTCCTTTTTACAGCATTCACACTAGCATCCAGAGTACTTGTGTGCATTACTGCAGGGCCAGCTTCACAGAAAATGTAGCTGTAAGTTGCCTTCCTTTTATATGAAATAAAAATCAATTGTTTTCTCAGTGTTCAAAGCACTGGCACAAGTTGCGGAGACTCTGGATTCAGCTCTGTTCCTTGTCTGAGAGGCATTAGGGTCTTAGCTCTCTGGTGGAACAGATTTAACCATTGGGCTAATTCCAGGAAAATACTTTTGCTGCACCTAGAGGACTGCCATGAGCACTGAGGATTGTGATCAAAGGGACAGGGAAGTTCATTGAGACATAGCAGATATGAGTCCTCTTTCTTGCACCAAAGGCTTTACATTAAGACTTCCTATTAAGAAGTTGCTGGAAAAAATACAACTGACAGACTCAAAAAGCCTAAATGGCCAGATGTCTCATCTGACAGTGCTGAATGTGGTACCTCAGTTCTAGAAAGGTGTACAAATTTAAATACATCTATCTTCAGCTTGCTGGGTTTTGTGAATTGCTCTCTGGGATGCCTATTTCTGACTGAATACTGCAGAAAGAATATAGGTACCTCTGTGAGGTTTGTGATATTACAAGCTGTAAATTCTTACATCTTTGTGTCCCACATGTTGATACAATTTTATGCTCTTACATGTTTCAAGGAGCAATCTTTCACCCACATCCTGATGGCTTTTACCTCACATGCTCAGGTTTGGAGGGTAGCTCCTGAGGAAGAGATGCTGCCAGCCAAACTACCAGTGCTCAACATAACTGTGCTCTCAGCCGGGAAAAAACCTCAAGTTTATAAACATAGCCTGAAGTTGAGTAAGCTGAGAGGCTACAATGCATGCTCCGTCACAGGCTCTCTAGATTGTCAGTAGAGATAAGTGAAATTACCTCGTCTCTGTCTTGCTGATATGACTAGGCCAAAGCAGCTCTGCAGGACTGCAAGCAGAAAAGAGACACTTTTGCTGTGACAAGATCAGCTCTATGACTATGACTAGGAAGAGAAATAGGAGCAACCACCTGACGTAAATTTAGTGGGACAGCCAGTGGTTATAAAGGGCTTGCAAAAAGTGATTTTTCAGCTCAGCAGCTGAACCAGGAAAAAAAAAGTGTAAATATTTTATTTTATTTGAATTGAACTAAAGCTTTTGGTTTTAAATCTATCATCCTTGCTTTGGGTTGTACTAGTGCCCCATCTGAGCCAAAATAGGATTTTTTTTTTTCCCAAGGATTTGTGAGAAATGTAGAAGAAATTAACGGTTAGATTCAGCGATGTGATACAAGAGACTGTCACCAGTGTAAGAGTCCCACAGAAATGATTGGTGAATTTACCTGAGATTTGGGCAGTCATCTCTCAAAAACTAATTAATAAGGGGGCAAGGATTAAATCCCACCCACATGTTGAGTGTTCTGTACATTAGGTTAGAAAGTTGTGATCTCTCTGAACCCACAAACATACACAATCCCTTGGAGAGATTCCAAAGACATCCCACTTATACATAACCCATTGTCTGTTAGCTAAGGCACATTTCTATGGGAGGGGACATTGAAGAAAGGGGGGGAAATCCTCAGGCTGAAAATCAATTGGTGTGTAATCTGTCATGTACCAGAGGTTTTCACTATGTACCACTCTTTCAGCCTGTTCTGTTGCACAGTAAATTAGACTGTCATTTGCCAGTAATGAGGCAGCTACAGCAAATCTTGCCCTAGAGCAAGAGATGGCCTTCTCAGCATCTCTTCCAGCCCCCTTTTTCTGCAATCCTGTGATCCTGACTGCTGAAGAAGTCCTGGGTGAAACAAACCCACTATTTACTATTTGCTTGTGCAGCCTAATAAGTTACCTAAGGATGAAGGAAACAGGATAATGGCTAGCAGGGTAAATTACGTAAATGGGTTTTCCCTGGACACTCTAAATATGCTGAATGTCTTACCATTAGACCATTAGACAGCAAATTATCTGGGGCCAAAACAGAAGAAGCTAACAAAGTAACTACTGGATAAAGGGAAATGGCTAAAGGAATATAAAGTTCCTTTCTTCAAGGAATTTGAATTTTAAATGTTAACTGGATTGTGGCAGAGTGTATTAAAAACTCCCTGGCATTTTTGGGTGTTGAAATACTCTGCAAAGTGTCAATTTTCCATGTTTACCCCAGGGTTATTTCTCCAATAGCAGTTCTCTCCCAAGCATTCACTATCAGTATGGATGCTCGTTCCAGTGACTCTGATTCTTTTTCCTGCCACAAAGACAGTCTGTGGCATAGCTTTTTCTCCTGTTAGGCTTCCTGAGGAAAGCCAACACTAATGCCAGGTTTGGAGACAATACTGTCCTTCCATGGACAGTAATATGAGGCTGCAAAGCAAACTTTGCTTTCAAACAGCCACAACAAAATAACAAATCCACCCCTTCATTTTCTACACTCTATTTTCCTAATTAGGTGGGTGGGGGAACAAATGTCCACATGCAGAAAGTAGGTGGGCACAGGCTGGATAAATCCCATGCTCCCAATTCTTGGCATGGAACAGCACAGCCATTATCCCTTCTAAATGTCAGGGAACTAGCTCCAACTCTGTGAAGTGCCAGACACCTGCTCCCACTACTCCCAGCTTCGCCTTCTGCTGTTGCATCTCTCACTCACAGGCCTTGGTGTAATTCCGCTCTGCACAAATTGAGCCATAAGTGCCAGGAAAGTGGGATTCTGAAAGCATTACATAGAAAGGCACAGACCAGGGCAGCAACAGACCCACAAGAAGGGACACAGCTGCCACTTCCATGAAGAGGAGCCACTCAGCACCGAGACTGCACATTGATAAAAAGCCAGGAGAGGGTTAAAGCAAGATGCTTTCTTGCAGGCAGATGAAGTGAAATGGGTTTAGGGATTTTTTTTCACAACAAAAAGAGGCGGAAGAGCCACAAAAGCCTATTGAAAGAAGACAGTGAGCTCTCCTGTCTGACACAGGTCAACACAGAAGCAATGGCGACACAACAAGGCTGTCACATTGAAAATACAGATCTTCCAGCCACAGGCTGGGCTGCAGGGCAAATCCTGTTCAGTGAAGTCCTTGGATAGAGGGGAATGTGTCTGACTTAGTGTCAGGGAGCAGCAAAGTGGGTAGAGCCTGCTTCAGGAGGCCATCATTTCCTGCCTGTGACCAGGGGTCCTTACATGCTTCAATCTAACTATTTAAGGTGGGAAGATCCAGCAGATCCATAAGCAGCCATGATGTGTAGTAGAAGAAAGAACTGCAAAGAGTTAGATAGAGGGTAAAGAAGAGGTGAGAATGTTTCTCAGTTTGTTTGGCTTTGCCCAGGGACTGTTGATCTTGGACAAGTGACACCTAATGGACCATTCAGCAGAAACTCTAACACCCTTCCTGTAGTGGTTTGACGTTGACTGGGAAGTGTTTCCCCAGGAAGTCCTTAATATGTCTGCGTGAACAAACCAGGGGGGATAAAAAGGGAGGTTTCAGGAAGTGAAGTTTTTTTGCCTCTGGCCTTCAGGAAGGTAACGTGGGGCTGTGCCATGGGCCATGGGTTGCCTGGGAAGGGGCTAAGCCTCGCAGCCACTCTCTACGGAAAGCGAGGGGGAAGGCTGAAGGGGGGGGCCTGGCCCCATCCCATGTACCACAGGAGCTGGGGGGTTAGCCCCAAGTAGACCGGTCCCAGGCCACTCTCCTCACTAGGGGAGGAGGTGGCAGAGCCCTGCCAGATGGCGGAGAGCCCTTCCTTTTTCTTCCCCTCCCCCCGCTGCCAGTGGAGGGGGAAAAAGGGAGGTGGGGGGAGCAGAGACTGGGCTGCAGCAGGGGATAGCAGACAAGCAGCCGGGCGGCTCCGGGCAGCCCAGCCCGGCAGGAGGCCGCCTGGAGGGGTCCCAGTCTTGGGGAGGGCCCCAGCCAGCAGAATGGGTGGGGCCATGTGCCCCCAGTCCCTGGTGCAACAGCAGCTTTGAGATGTGACATCATTGGGTTGCTGCGTGAACTGAGACAAGATATTAACCCTTTCCCCTCCTTCGGAGAGATACTGCTGAAGACTGAGAGACAGAAGAGGAAGAAGGCTTCATAGAAGATGAACTATTTCTTAGTAGTTTTGGGAGTGCTATATCTGGTTGCAGTGTGGACTGAGTGAATCTTCACTGAATGCTGGATAAGCATTTTAAATGGTATCCCAAGAGACTGAGAGATGGACCCATACCCTTGCAGCATTTGCGGGCAGGCTGTGGGGGTTTGAGACATGAGTGTTTGAGAATTGAGTTTGGATTGTGAGGAAGGAGGGAAAGTGCTTTTTTGACATTTTCATGGGGTTTTTTCTCTCTTTTTCTTGTGTGTGTGTGAATAAAACTATCTTTGTAACTGATAAGATGGGATTGTTTTGCCTTTGTTTAGCCTGGTCATGTTCTCACAGATGGGAAAATAGTTAAACTGAGACAATTGGTGGAGAAGTGCTTGGTGGAGAAATCCATGACACTTCCCCATCCTCACTGAGTAGCAAAGCAGCCCAATGGCCAAAACAGGAGCCTGCTGCAGATCGTTGCAACACTCCAACATGGTCCAGCAAACTTATCACCATTCTTTGCAGGATGGAAGTGTTTAATGCCCCAGATGACTGTCAGCCCACAGCCTTGTTGGAGAGGCACTGACGGCTCTGCCACAGGGACAGTGTAGTTCCCTGCTCCCTGATCTGCATGGAATGTGCCATGGTGCTCCTGTCAGCTGAGCTGAGCTGGTTTAGTCTGGAACCAGTCATAGAGCACACATGCAAGTGTGCTACTCTTCTGGCACATCTGGGGGAAGGCAGTGCCAACAGGGAAAGGTAGCAGCTTTTCCACTGGAGGCTTGGAAGCATTAAGAGACACATCCTGCCACACCGGAGGCACATGCAACATGGGTGGGAAGAAAAGGAATGTGCCAGAGCCCAAGACGGTCATTCCTGTAGAGAACTGCCAGCATCCCTAGCTGGGTCAGACCACTATTTACTGTTGTATTGTGTTGGCGTTATGGTATGTTCCGTACTCCCCCATGTTAATGGTTTGTTTCCTGTTATCCCTGCCCCAGTTTATGTCAGTCCCCTAAATCCTGCCCCTTGTTCTTGCACCTTCCCTGCCACTCTTGTCCCCCCTCCCCTGGAGGCTGTGCCAGCCTGTGCTAGTCACCTCAGCCCCACTCCCCTTTGACTAGAAATTTCTAGGGAGGGCGTCGAGTGACTGGCCGGCTATGACTGGTCCCTCGTCCAGGGTCCCCTGAGTGGCCCCCTTTCCTTTCCCTCATTCTCCCCTCACCACTCCCCCACTTTCCCATTGGATGACGTCCAGTCCCTCCCCTGGTTCACTCCCCCCTTTATAAGTTGCCATCAGCCTTTGTTCTGGGCTCTTTAGTTGTATCTCCCCTGAGCTGAGGATCTCCCTTGGGGGTTCCAATAAACTCGGATTAAAATACACTGTGGAGTCTGCTCTCTCTGTGTCGAGGACACTGTTGCTGCTGCCTCTGGTGCTGAGTCCTGGACAGCAAGTCTGGGGCTCTGAGCTGCAACTCTAGCTGACTGTGCTCTAGGAGCAGGCAGTTGGGGTTGCACCCCCTTGCCGTGGACATGTCCGAAGCTAGCCGGGGCAATCCACAGCTGCGAGCAAGGGCTTCGTGGGACAGGGCACGACCGCAATTTACAATATATATTTCTGCAACTGAAGGTGTATATCCAGATTCCTTGGCAAATAAGAACATGTGCCATTCCTGATGTACACCTGCCTGTTACACAAATTTATTGATATGTGCAGAGTTATTTGTCTTCTGACTGCTCTGCAGCACACCACAACCCTTGGAGTAGAATAACTTCACCACTCTGATCGGCTTGCACCTCTTTGGGCAAACCTGCAGGCTGCTGGCCATAGCACTGTAAATCACACAAGCCATTTGGCATCAAACTACAGAGACAGGCAAGAAAAAGAGTCAGTACCTTGCTTTCTAGGTCTTCACTGGCTTCACCATTTTCATGGGAATAGCAGATCTGTTCAATTTTTATGACAGTAGCAATACTGTCACCATGACATTTGGGTACTTCAAATAACCTGTTTAAAAAGCGTAATGTGCTACTGACACATTTTAATGCATAGTTGCAGGAGATGTGGCACCACCTGAAGATAAGACATGTCTGCACTTGATGAATCATGTATCACTCAAGAAAAATGGGCCACTTTTGAATGACATGACTCTTTCTGCCACACCATGCTGCTCTGGAGCCTGTTCACTAAAGGCACCAAACAACACACCAAGCAAAGCACAAGTCTTCTTGTGCCTACTGGCTGGTTTCTCTGGCAAAGATAAGCACTGGTCTCCCAATGCAAACTATTTGTCAGCTTAATGCTTCCATGAACATCAGACCAGTTCTGCCCATGAGTGGACCTCAGAAAAGGTACCAGTTACACCATGTTAATTCAGAGGAGCAATACATTGATTGGCATAGAAACAGAATAATATTCCCAGACTATGTTCCACCTCATTTCCAAACTCAGAAGTCCCCCATATATCAGCTTGAGTTGCAATGTTTCACCTACTGAATTTTCTGTGAAATTGATGAGAATCAATTTGAAAACTTTTATGTAGGAATTTAGTCTTTCTCTCTGAGAATCATAAACATTAATCAAGCCATACACTGCATGATAATAATTTTAATTGGTATTACATACCACCTAGCAATTCTCAACTAAGTTATAGAAGTTTGAGCAGTATTCCTATAAGGTAAAGATACTGTCCTTTAGGAGACAAGAGGCAAACAGATGGAGAGAGAGCATGAGAAACTGAGAAATTATGTAGATTTCAGTCACATTCTGAGTCTTATTAATGAACAAGTCACTTTATAGTGGAAGGTTTCTGTTACTGTAGGGTTGGGATTTTTTAAGGAAAGTCATAATTGGGAACTGCAAGATTTGTGCCAAGCACGTATTTTTCTTACAGAATTTCTAACTCATGTAGTGCTTCAAAATCTATTGCTAAGGGCAAGGATCCTTCTGAAGTAAAAACCTCTAAAAATTACTATTGACAAGATTAGCATCTAGCATATAAGACAATGAGTAGCTGTATATGGAAAGGAGGAAAAATACTTGAATAATCAGATGTCAGTAGGTCAAATTTTAATCTCAGATAACCAGTCTGAAATAAGTCTGTTTACATGATCACTAACCTGATGTCAATTGGTTAAATGAACTCAGAATCTGCCAGCCAAACACATAGTACACTTAAAATCTTTCTACTTCTCTGACACAAGTCTCATTGTTGTGAGCTATGTGGATTTCCACTTCTGGAGTATTAACTTTTCAGCCAGCAAAATCCACAGGATCTGTTGGTCTTGGAATCAGAAAGTGCCAGCTGTCTACTTCACCCAGTATGAATAAATGCAGATTTACTGTTTCAAAAAGACTTATAAAGAATTGTGGTTTTCTGAAGCCAGAAACAACCTTTTAAATCTCCACAGGCAATCTCCAGACCTATTTTCCTTTTACACTACCTGTAGACTAAAACCTGAAGACTGTGTATGAAGATCACTAAAGATTGTTCTACAGAGAGAGAAAGAGAGAAAGTCAGAGTCCAGTTGGAGCTATTGAAAAAGTTGACAGATTATGTTTGCATTATCTGCTATTTTGGAGAAGTGCCCAATTTCAGCTTATATAGGACACAGTAACATGGTCAATTGTGCTATAAACATCAGAGATAAGGAGATAGCACATGGTCCTTCTTGGTTTGTTGCACAGCATCTAGCTTGAGAAAGGAAAGAAGAGGGAAGTGAAGGCAAGGAGAAAGAAGAAAAAGAGTCAATAAATACTAAGGAAAGGAAAGGGAATTACTGCCTTCAGTTTCAGGACAGAAGTAAGATGGAGATCAGAACATGCATGTTCCATTAATGTTGTTTATTTCTCTTCTCACCTGGGTAAAGCAGTCCATGAAATTCAACAGGTTGGTAGGTCTGTCTCTTTCTTACTACTAGTGTGATCACAAAAGCACCTGCCATTGCTATTGCAAATGAAAAATAAATATCTGACAGGAGGGAGGCGCAAAAGAAGTATAATCTAGATGGCTTTCTCCTCACTTAAATGCAACCTAATACTAAAAAATCTCAGCTTGCACTCATTGTCCCCAACACAGAGGGCCAAGAAAGAAACCACAAACCCTGACCTTATTCATCATGCTAGGTTAAGAACAAAAGCACATTTTGACTTAATTACCCCTGTTTGAAAGTGATCTGAAATTTGAATACAAAGCCAGAACAGTTCTGACCATTTTTTCCCCAAAATAATTTAAAAGTTTCCCATGCAAGATTTTGGCGCAAAAGACCCACCCAATGGAGATGGCACAAACATCACAAAATACTGTGACTGGGATAAAAATCTCAAGAATATCTCAGACCACTGCAGAATTTAACAACAGATCCATCAGGCCCCACACATAAAATAGAGGATCTTCTTCTAAATCCTAGTCATGACTCTTCTCACTTGTCTTTAGTGGCGGACGGAGCAGTACTGTGGCTTCTTTCCTCACTTTGGGATCCTTCAGATCTCTTTGTTCTCCAGACTGCTGTATCCATCCTGTACAGTTGTAATGGAAAGAAGGCAGTTGATCTCCTGCATGCAAGAACATACCCCACAGCTGCCTAGCATGACAGCCAGTGACAATATGACCTGGGCGTAGGCACAGCATGTCAGATGCTCCGTCACATTACAACAGTCCCAAAACTGTTGTTTCACACTGGAAGACGTCTGAGAACATACATGAGGCTGGCTTGAACCCCAAGAGTAGCTGGAAACAAAGGTTCACATTTAAACCACCCCAAATACTTTGACATAACTGCAGAGGTGCACCATGCAGACGCCATTGTACAAACAGTACTTGGAGGGACTCAGATGAACCTCATTATTTCACAAATCTCTCCTCTAAACCTTAAAAACACTCTGTCAGTGTTTAGAAATGTTATTTTTCCACCTGTTGAAGCTAATTTCAGTGTTGTAAAGGCATTGTCTCTCTTCATTAGCAAGGTTTTCACAGAAAAAGCATTGCTCTGTTGTATGTATTTTAATAATTTACTCAACCAGCATGTACTCACTCATTTCTCTTTCAACTAGCTGTGCAACCATGCAAGTGCAACTCAGTGGATGAAGCAGCTATGAAAAATTAACTGTGACCTTAAGCAGTCTAGTTATGGCAGAAATCCTCTGCCATTAATCAATTACACTTTTCTGTAGCATTGACTTTGTACTCTTTATGAAGCCTTTCATTGCAGAAAAGTTGGTGAATAGCTTAAGAATATAAAAATTGCATTCAGGTTTCAGAGCACCAAAAATTAAACAGGAGAAAATATCTTGACAATATTCTTATGCAGCTTCCAGATGCTGCAACATGTATTTTTGGAAATGTGGTGTGGAATTTTCTTGTGTTATTTGAGAAAGTGTGTAATCACTCAGTTGTTTGGCTTATCATGCAAGAAGTTGCCAGCAAATAACTGTTATCTCTCAACTATGAGATTTCTGTCCCTGGCTGACATTGCTGATTAAAGAGTTCCTGTGGTGAGCGACTGTGGAAAGGCAACCATTTTAGCTGCTGTTATGTTATTCCCCATTCATATTACTTTCAAAAAGGGAGGGTGTTTACACAAAGGACAAACAGTATCATAGCTGGAAAGGCAGAAGGAACCATGAGTTTGTAGGAAAATGTTACAGTTCAGCACCAATGCAAGATTGTTGATGAGATGTTACGCTGAGGCTGGCAGGCGGCATTTAGTTTGATAAGTGAGATATTCTTACTTATGCAGCTGCCTGCCAGAAGCAGTAGAAATAATCCTGATTAGAAAAAGGCAGTTCCAGAAGCTCTTCTGTCCCAAAAAATGTTTCACTTGTGAATCCTGGCAATTCCTGAAAGTGCTGGTCAGAGGGATACGTATAGCAGAGCATGTCTCTTACCTACTCAACAGCACTCTGGGGGGGAGCCAAGATGTTGAGGAACACAGTTCACCTGGAGTTCTGCAAGGACGTGCTGAACAGTTAGATGGAAATCTCACTGGGAGCAAAAACTCCTTTGGAAGTACTGTCTGTGCAGCACCCCATGCTGTTGTCTTAACAGTAAATGGTTTAACAGAAAGAGACAACTCCAAAGTCAACAACAAACACAACTGGGGCTTATAATCTGAACAGCCATGTCTGACCTTTTCCTTAGCTGTCAGGGAAAAATATATCATTTTTATACAGGGAAATCCCAGAAATAATTGATAGAAATTGAACAGGAGAGGCAGAGCACACAAAATGAAAGGGCTAGCAGGTTCTTTTCTGAAAAAAAGGTGTTACTCCCTCCATAACTGATACCAAAGCAGCTTTGGGCACAATGCATCCCAATGAGAGAGCATGTGGCCTAATTTGGCACTTCTTCCACCAGCAGGAGCCTCCTCTGCAGGCTATTCACAATTCATCTGAGGCTGGCATCCTTGCCTGGTTGAAGCTGACATGCTGTGCCACATTACAAGTGGGAACAGGACCATCCTAACAGAGCAGCATGAAAGCAGGCTTGCCAGAATACCAGTATGTGGATAATACTTAAGTGTTAAAGGGGGGATCGCTATCCAAAAATGATGAAATGACAGTCTGTCTTCAGCTTGCCCAGTTCCAGTTAGGAAGTCTGTCACAGGATATCACAGCTGATCTTGGCACACCCCAAAGCCATTTCTGCAGCCCATGTCAAAGAAGAAACTCTTGTTTCAGGAATCACGTTCTCTAGAGGACATGAGAAATCCCCAGCAAAAAACTGTGAGAGTCTCAGTAGGCTGGTTGATTTTCTTGCTGGAGTGTCTGTTTTGGCAGGGAAGCAAATTACACATTTCTTCTGGGGTTTTTTTAGGGTAATTTGTGTATCTGTGAGCTTCATAGTAAATTTTTTAGTGAGAAACAAAGGTTAGGGTCAGACTATGGTGAAGTCTATGCAAATACAAGAAGCTTCTCCCCACTTCTTTAATGCCTTGTGAGGTGAAAGCAGTTTTCTGCATTGGGCCTGGGTCCATTAGGCCCCCATATCCTCCTTGAAGAAGTACTCTGGCCAAGGTAGCTGGCATGCTGGCTGTGTCTCACCAAGCAATTCAAGCTAGCTACCTTCAAAACCTGCAGAATATGAAGTGAATTTTTGGAAGATATTTGTTGCACATAGCCAGGAGCTATTGTGTATAAGGCAGGGAAAAGTCTTGCTTGCAGGATTAGCACAGTTCACTTGGCATCCTGCTTTACCTTTTAAAATCAGGGGTTTTCCCATTTTTAGCTGGAAGAGTGACCTACCATTTAGGCTGGACTGGTGATTTATGCAAAAAGTATACTTCAGCACCCTTCACAAGATATCAATGTCACATCCGAATACTCTTTTCAGAAGGTTTTCATAATAAAAGAGGGAAAAAACAACTATATTTGCACAAACTCTGGATAAAGTGTTTGACTTTTTCAAAGGTGTGGGCTGAAACACAGAAGTATTTTTAATCCCAAATAAGATCTCAAGGAAATAATTACTGGGTCTCAGAGAAAATATAAATCGAAATTGCCAAAACTGTGTCAGTAGATTTCATTACAGTTTACTTATTTAAGCTGAGAAAGAAAACAAGCAGAGTTCTGTGCAAGTTTGTACTCCTGCATCACCTTTTAGATCTGTTTACATTTTACAGTGTTTTAGGAGTGACACAAAGGTGACAAGATGCTGAATTCTAAATGTCCTTCAGTAGCCGGAACATTGCATTCCCGTGCCTCTTGATGAGTCACATTACTTATTTGTCACATATGTTGTTCACACAAGGGAATGTATTCAATGAAGAAATTAATCCAGGAGGCAAGCCATGGACAGATGAATGGAAGTGACCAAAAGCAGGTTGGAGCAGATAGTGAGGAAGGGAGAAAGGACTGTTATATCTGTGCAGTCTCCAAATCCTCCTAATATCAAACACAAAGGCTTTAGAAAGTGAAAACAGCACGTAGCAATGCAGAAACCACTCTCTGCCGCTGAGCAGGAACCTGGCTTGCTGGGACTGTGCTTCTCTCTTGATGTTAGACCTCTCTCAACTGTGCTTTCTCCCTTGACCTGGGGGCAGAGGAGGAGCAGCAGCTAGCGTTTGGGTAGGCTGCTTAGCAGAGATGTGAATAGCCTAGGGATCCTTCATCAGGACCCACTGGGAAGCCATTTTGGAAGGAATGAGAAAACTGAATGCACTATGCTGAGCTCTTGTTCTTTGGAGTCCAGCCAGACCGTGAAAGCAGAGGATTTGAAATTGGAACAAGGAAAAACACAAATACAAAATATGGTTTCTACCATATCACCTTTGTCTCCAGAGAGCATGTTACACCAGGCAGGCCATTGCCAGATTTATTATTCTAACACAACATGCTTACATCAGTATGTTTTGAATGGAAAGGTAGTATTCTGCTATGATACCCAAAAATTAGCCCTGGTTATCTCAAACAGTATACCCACACCCCTCATACTTCATAGCTAAGACTTCAAGGCTGTTGTCATTGTGGCTGCTTCTTCCATCCCAGGTTATTTTTCGTGATTGTCCCTGCCACTAAGATCCAGATCTTGGTCATAGTTTCAGAAACTTAAACACCATAGGACAGTGTAAACTGTCCCAATACACAAGTAATCTAGCCAAGAATCAGTTGACTTACTAGGCAATGCAGAAAGTAAAAAATCCTGATCCAGTACCTAAGTGGCTGTGAAAAAACTTGGATGAAATCTGACATGATCAAACTCATCAAAGTTTTTCCTCACAATTTCTGCTCTTTGACAGGAAACATACTGGACATTGGCACTTTTCTGTCAAAGAAATGTTTCAAGAGCTCTGAATACTTTCTTTTGAAAAAGATGGGTTTATGCCTTTGGCATGGCCCCCACCACCCAGTGCCCAGCCAGGGGTTAATTTCTTGCACAACATGGCTTCAGGCCACTCATCACACTGTGGTCTTCTGTATTCTGATCTATTCATTATTGCTAGCTCAGAGATGGAAACTTTTCCCACACCAAAGTATCAGGAAGGTCTTGAGCTTATTTCAGTTCTGTTACCTGCTTTCAGGCATGGCTGAGTGGCTGACTGCCCTGGGAATAGATTCTGTGCATTTCGCTAGAAGGGAATGGTGCTTCCTCTCTAAGGAGATGACTTCTGGCTGCGCAGGCTTGTTGAAATCCAGCAAGTACAGCTGTTATGCACAGGGTAGAGAGGTGCATCTTGTGGTAGCCATGTGAGTGAAAGAGGGTTTGGTTCTGTTTTTTCTTTAAATAAGGGAAATTTAATATTTCATTATTTGAGCCATGCTGCTTTCAAATCTGTCCTCTGAGATCACTGCAGCCTGGAGACAAGTGAATTACAATTCTAGGCTAATAAATTTTGGTCTGACCTAGAGCAGCTATGAATCTTAAATAATCCTCTTACTTCACTCATGTGAAGCTAACCACCATAGAGTTTCAGACACTGAACATTGTCTATGACCTCTTTCCCTGGCAGGACAGTTGCATAGAAAATTTGTGTCTAGTGAAGCATTCCTGCTAGCCCAAATCCTTTCTATTAATTCAAAATACAATAAAAAAGATAGGGTCTTGTACTCTGGAGAAGATGACCAGTCTTAATACATTCTATTTTCTCCCCAAACCTTTTAAGTTGAAAGCAAAATTCCTCCTCATCTTTCCTTTGCTGATATAACCTCAGCAGGTCTCTCGGAAAGCTAATGAATAAAAGTGTAACCTAGGATCTCCAACAGAACTTGAGCATGTTCTTTTAAAGGCCTCCTACTTCCCAATAAAACAATGACTTAGTGTCATCCAAAAGGATTCTCTTGTCCCTCAATTCCCATCAAGCATATTAGAATCTGCTGCTACCCAGCAAGGATTAACGTTTACAGCATTATGCAGTTAACCCTGACAGTACTTCAGTAGAGTCAGGAAGATGAACCATGCAGTAGAAACTGGATGGACAGTTAGAAGTAATTTACAACAAAGTCTGGATTTGTGCAGAAGCATTGGCACATAACAGAGAATTATGTTCAACAGATTTTGAAAATCTGGTCCTAAAAGTTAAAATCAGATTTGAACTCCAGGTAAAACTCATATTTGGCATGGCTTGTCCCCATTCTTGCAGGACAGACAAAACTAGCATTCACTTCCTAAGGTTTCCAAAGGCAAATCCCATCTTTAAACCCACTGATCTCCTACATTCAGAAACAGCTCAGACTCTTCCTTGTTGCTCACATGCACTCCTTTGTAAATCACACAAACCACTCTGTTGCTTGCACTGTTGTTAGAGCGCACTTTAGATTTAAAATCAAAACTTTGTCTCCAGCATTCTCACATATACCATGACTGCTTGCCCACTAGGAGACTCCTGATATTCTCATCCACCTTCATGAAGGATTAGTTGTCACTTCAAGCCCTCCAGCCACCTGGAACATGGAAATTCCATTTACATAAATTCAGGGCCCAGGTTGTTTCTCTGCTCTTGCTGGCTGTCATAGCAGCCTAATTCATGGGTGGTCACGTCAGCCCTTCACCCTCACGTGGTGCCTTTGAGTTACAAGCAGCAAACACAAAACTGAAGAAGAGAAAACACATTCTTCAGTCTGGCACTGAATAACAGGCATATGAAACCTAAGGAATTTTTTATAATCAGAGGGATTTTAAAGAGACAGTAAGCTACACTGAAAATAACTTACATACAAATTAATAATTAGTTCTTCCTCTCTAATACAGATTTGCATGGAAGTCACCTTTACCCAGCAGTCAACCTCTGAAAAACCTCTGGTACCTTAAGGATCTTACTAGCAGTCTTCTACTGCAGAATGATTACTTAAACATTTCAACCTTGGAATAAATGCTTTGGGAAGCTTCAAATGTTGCCTTTCCACACCAAACAGCATCCAAATCAATTGTTGGCATAAACAACGGTCAAGCTGCTTTCTCCTCTTGCCAAAAGAATTAGGTCCAATGGGACTTAGCGATCATAATTTTTTCCACCATAGCTTCCAGCTCAAGACTTCTCACCAAGCAGCCACCCAGTTTTGTGGGCTCCAGCCATGGTATGATTTCCAAGAGACTCAATCTCAAGCCTAGGAAGGCAAGGGCAGGGGTCCAGCTCAACTCTGGGACATGGCAGATGATTCTCAGAAATCTGCAGGAATTCATTTTGTGCAAACCTGAGATGAATTTAATCCTTTTTGAATTTCAATGCAACTGGCAGAACTCTTATATTACAGCTGCCTTCTCCTCATTTAGTGCATATAGTTCAAAAACTAATATTACCCATCTATTAGCATTTCACAGTGAGTTATTTGTTTAGTAGCAAAGAAAAGTGATTAAAATACACAAATGGTGAAAATCACCTTCTCATCCTCTGCATTGCTGTATAATTCATGCTGAAGAACAAATGAGATTACAGCTCAGGGACTGTCTCCAGGATGAGTTACATTCATCCATTTCCCATTCCTGTTATAATCTTTGTCAAGACAGTAGAATGATATGTCCCATTTGCTGCCCCCTTCACAATATTTGTCAGACTACTGCAATAATATAGTTGCTGGATACCCATATACACATCATGAATTATTTGTTGATGTAAGGAAAGTGTTCTTGCATTCTCTTTGAGTAATCTGTCCTTCCCTTTAAATCCAGATGCAGGTACTGAGCAACATTATTTCTTTTTACTGCTTTTAGGGTGAGATTTGCTATGCTCATCCCTTTGTTCGGAAGTGGTAAAAAAGGAGCGGGTGTGCAGCAGAATGGCAGACACAGTATATCACTTTGCTAATTGCAAGGAGGGATCCAGGTGCTGGCAGAGATCAAACCTACTAATATAATATCACCAGCTCTAAAGGGCAAATAATTGCAACAGATAAATCACTGTTCAATAAACACACCATTAGAACAGCCTCTCTCCCTGAGCAAACAGCTTTGAGAAAACTTATCTTCTTATGCAAGCATTTGTGCAGGATTAATAGTCATCAACTAACAGCATTTTTTTAACTAATGTCAAAAATGGATATGCTCCATTTGATCTGATATGGCTGCTGCTGAGTAAATGCAAATAGGAAAAGAAAATGAAAAAATGAATGCATGACAAGTGGACGCAACACTTCAAAATTAATGAGAAAAGGAAGGAACAAGCATTATGCTGTTTAGCTTGCACTACTAGGAATGCCTCACACGGCAGGATACTTGAAAGGAGGATCAAGTGATTACCCTGAACAAACCATCATGTTATTTTAGGCGTTCAGTTTAAAGACTTACCTGCCACTCGTTGGTTGGAAACTGTATGAGAACAGGCTCACTCCTGTCATCTGCAATGCATCTTGAGTCAGACTGGACTGGAAATTGCATGGTTTTGAACACTGGGCCATAGTTGGGAAGTGCAGCTCCAGCTTGACTCCTGAAGGAACTGCTCCCCTCTGGGGTGGGTCTCACTGGAGCCAAGGCACCATGCAGCAGGAGTTAGAGCTGCTCTGACACTCTCCCACCCCTGAAGGCCAGGATGACTAAATGCAAACTTTGAAAACAAGGGAGTGGAGGCTGAGAGTAAGTAGAATGTGATCAGAACCAGGACATGCAGAGATAAGGGGGATCCCAGTCCTACAACCCCAGAGCTGCTTGGGCCACTTAGCAGCAGATAACTATAAGCAGGTGCCCACCATGAGCATTCACGGCTGTCTCTGCTTGTCTGCCAGCGGTAATCTGTGTTTACAGGGTGAGCTGCAGCTGTATAGGGGAGATGGTTTTGCTTCACTCTGGGCACACCAAAAGCATTTGGGTTCTGGCAGTGCTGCTGCTGGTGCCAACCATGCTGGAGAGGACCCAAAGGAGTGTACCAGAGAAAGAAAGGAAAGAAAGCCAGCTGAATCAGACAGAAGATCAGCTTTAAGCATTCTGCCTGTGGCATGAAGACACCACAGGAAATAGACAGTTTGTGATGTATGCCATGTCACAGGGATATAAGAACCTTTGTGATCCAACGTGAAGAGCCTTCCAGTGCAGTTCACTGGCAGACCTAGATTTGGCAGGACGGGGAGCAGGGACTCCAGGAAAATGCTGAAACTAGTATGGACACAGAACATGCAGCAAAGCAATCACACAGAAGGAGCACAAGAATATGCTGCCCCCTCAAAAGCAGGGGAGAATTAAGTGGCCAGCCTAGCATGCCACTTAGGGAGGAGGGGGTAAATGTACCAGCAGAAAGCCTGGTCAAAAGCAGCAACAAGCTTGCTGAGAAAATACAATCTCTTTATGACTCCCAATTTAACAAACCTGCTCATGAAGAGGGTGAAGGAAGGGATTTTACCACTGATAAATCCTGATTAAAAATTGATTAAACATTTGCTCCTCTCAAGGGAAAGAACCAAGGGGTTCACTGTAATACATGTTTCTGCAGCAGGCAATTGATAACACATGACAGCTAACAATTAGCAATACAGACTTGCCCTTCCACAGAGAGAGACAGAGAAGGCCAACAGCAGGGTGGCCCGGACAGCCACAGGTGCAGAATGAGTTGCAGACCTTATTTAACCCACACACTCCGCAACTCAAGGGCTTCCTCTCTGTTATAAATGGCGCAGAAACCATTTTAGCTCTATCCTAAACTGATTGTCATGAGACAGCTGTGCACTCACTACATCATTCTTCAAGAGGTTTGCAAGCTTAAGAATCCTAAATGATAAAGAAATCAAAAGAGGGAGACTTTCATGCCACTCACAAAAAAACCCACCAATTTTTCTCACCGCACAAACAAAAGCAGCAATATGGCAGTCACATCTGTATTTTGAAAGAAAGCAGTAGCAATAATGCTGTCATATTTTTTAGAGATTATAAATTCTTCAAAGATACTTTTTATTGCTGTCTTAAATATGTATTTCTAAATGTGAAATATAGGCATGAACACTGTGTGCCAGTTAAAGAAAAAAGCAACGAAATAGATACAACTGTGACAGTGACCAGATGCCTGAAGAGAATAGGAACAGAGAAAGCATAAGGATACTAATTCATCCCCCTAATACCACCCTCCCAGTACCCACCTTTTTTCGGCTCAAGAGGTATCTTCCCTATCCCAACATTTTCCTCCCTAAACCATAATTTTTCAGTTAGCCTGTTCATATGAGAGCAAGGTTATAGTCAGCTGTCAATAATTTTCAGCAATGATCCGGAAGGATTTCTTATTTTAGATTAAGAGGGGTTACTTCATGCTGATTAAATTTGCCATGAGCCAAATACCAAAAACCAAAAAATAACCAAAATACACAAGTTAGGCTTACCAGAGGCAAGACACTACCCTAGTTTTTGCACACATCAGTCAGACAACAAAGTAGGAGAAGAAAATCAATGAGCATAGATTCCCCAATGAGAACCAGCTTTGCATTTGCTGCTCTTTACAAAAGGTGTGTAGGGTGATGTCACTTTCATACACTTTGAAAGCAAGACAAATTATTCAGATCTTTATTTGTGATTAAATGTCTTATTAATGTACTGCCCGTTGTTAGGTACAGCAGTTGTGTTTATGCAAAACCAGAAGAAGATCTGAATTCCCAGGAACCATCGTGGGGTTTCACAATGTACGGCACAAGGAAAGCAGGCAGTTGCATAATTATTCCAGCATGACATGTTCATGCATAAAATTAGGCCTTCTCTCCAAGCACTGTCTGTCAATAAGCCCTGCAAGTCTGTAGGAGAGCTGTTCATAACACGTTCAATTTTACCTATCAGTATGATGTCCAATTACTTGGGAAAGGGTGAAAGACTTTATGCCACATCTAAACATGACAGACATAACCTTTAAGTACTGGCAAATGCCAAGATGTTGCTGGCGGTAGGCATTCTGAACATGCTTGTGTTTTTCTTCGTACATGATTTCCCTTTTTTTTTTTTAGATAAATGCAAATTGTTAAATATTTTAAAACCCTGCATTATCACATCTCACAAGAAGCAAGTCTGGAAAGCAGAAGAAAGTTTTAAACTACCAAACATTTCCTAATGCATTTAATATAATGTGGTTTTTGTTCCTCCCACAGCTATTAAAGTAGCTCTTCCCTGATCCCTTGTTTCAGCACACAAGTATAAAGTTGTAGGTTCAACACTAGGTCCAATCATTGAGCCCTGCACAAAACTAAAACAAAACCAAAGAAACAAAAAATGCCAAAAAACTAAAATAATTTTGTTGTATTATTCTGAGTAAAACACATCAAAAGCCTCTGTTCCATCTCCAAAGGGTAAAGCTGACCTGTACCTCACAAATCTTTTGAAAGAGGCCAGCATGTCTTCCTTTTTAATACCTCTCAGCAGGGAGCACAACAGCAGGTCTAGTTTATCTTAATTATCTCTCTTTATCTCCATAGGAGAAGAGATTACTGCCAGTATGTTGCTGGCTAGAATAGAAGAAGCCAGAGAACACAAACCTTTTCCCTTTTTCCACAACTACACCTCAGGTAACTGCAATAGGAAAAACTGATGGAGGGAATGGAGACCAGGAGAACGATATTTCTGTTGTTTCGGGTTATGTACTGCAGGTGAAAGTGCATGGTTGGAGTCACGGTGTGTGTAGAAGAAAGAAAAAAGTTTCACTTTTTAAAGGAGGATGTGTTTTATCCTTGTTTACCGCATAGGAGAACAACAAAGTGAACGCCGGCTGCAGCCACTGAGCCAAAAAGAGTGATAGAGAGTATAAGGGATATGTACAGTGCTAAGTGCCCTTAGGACAAAATGTGGCTTTCAAAATGCTCATTTTATAGGGTGGCATGCATGGTAGTTCTTTTTGTATTAGGGAAGTTACCTTTTTTGACAGTTATTGGCTCTATGTAACACCATACTGCTGCTTCTCTTCCAGCTAGCTTAAGGAGCAGGGCTTTATGTTCCAGGAAAGCTGTTGTGGCATTTGATTTGAAGCCTATGGCTTATTGGAAATTGCAGTTTTGCTGCTTTGTGGCAATTTTGGTTGCATCTTTTTTAGTATCATGGTGTAACTAACGTGCCCTGGTTTTTGTTTCTTGGCTATTAGGAGAGCCCGATTCTGCTTTTCAGCAGAACATCATGAACTGCCTTAGCAGTCTGATATGCTGCTCAGAGAAGTTGATGGGGAGTAGAATAAGATTCTCATCTGCTTCCTAGCATCTGATTACTGAATCATAAATAAGATTGTGACATAAATCTGAGTTACCATTTTGTTATGTGCTTTGCTCATCTGTGGTGGTTTTTCCAAGACTGCCTTTCTCTTAACTCTTCATGGCCTTGAGGAACAATCTTTTTTTGCAACATTTGCATCTTGATCAGAACTGATAACTTTGCAGTAATTTCCAGAAATATTAATGGAAATATTTAGCATATGACTCAACAGAAATACCTTGGAGAAGTAAAACAGACTATTAGAAGCCTCCCAGTTCATCCCAAAAATTTACCTCTCACTGACCTTACATCTGCTTCACATACTATATAAAAAAAATAAACACAAAATTACTGTCTTACTGGCCTAATCTGGATTATTATTATTATTACTCTTCCTCTGCGTATTATTTTGTGTGAGAAATTAAAACACAGTTCAGTTGCCTTTTGCTGCCTATTTCATGTGATGGGTAGTTACTGATGGTGAATAATTTTTCCTTGACATTAGGAGCTGTATTATGGGGCACATCTCAGCCCATCAGATGAACTTTGAGGACTGTGACAATCTGCAGGTCTTTTTCATACAATGGGCTGTGGATAGAACTTCTTGCCTTTGCTCTAACTCTTACATAAAGGCACAGTCAGCAGACTGGGTCACTGCTAAAAAGGAAGCTCTGGCCCTAAGGTTCCCCAGTTTAAAGGGAAAACATAAGTTGACCATAAAGTGAAATCAACGTTGATGAGTACTTCTCTTTTACCTTTGTGCAGTGAAGGGTAGATTTACAGGACTGAAGTCAGCAGGAAATCGTTTCAAGCAACTTTGAAAAATTTAGCCAAGAATTCTTTCCTAGCAAACTTTTGGCAGCATGTGCATACCCTTCTGTTTTGTAGTGAAGGATTAAAGAATAAGATACCACTAATAATAATAAATTAATTTCAAAAGCTGGCAAGTTTCCTTCCTCCAAATCAGGAAGGACCCTTGAGCCAGCTGGACAGTCTGTATACTGGTTATCAAGGCTCTTTTCCAAGACAGAAGTAATTTGATAACTTATTTCAAGCATAAATCTTTGTCTCTTTGAAATATGATCTCTATCTTCTGGCTGTCTATAAAAAAACATACCTGAGAAAGACCTCAGTTCTGACTGGGGTCTTCAGGACAATACAGCTGATAAATTCAAGTGATGATCATGATGACTGCTTTAATAAGATGTAAAACTCCAACTGTTGGCATGTAGCCAACAAGTGAAATGGTCGTCTGTTTCACTGTTCTGGGAATTCCACAAAAGTCTGACAAATCTAAATTTTATTCTGAGACCTATGTTTGAGGTTTCAGCCATACAGGCCTCCAGGACTAGTGGCCCAGTGTTTGAGCATGGCTTTTATGCCAGAAAGCACGGGGAGATTTCATAGCAGAGACAGTATGAGAGTTTGTGATTAGGAAAATATCCATATTCAAAGTACGCACCCACCTGCAGTTTTCCAGTGATAGCCCAAACAAATTACTGACTTGCTGAGCTTTTCTCCTCTGAAAAATGTAAAGTGAAGGTGGAAGAGTGATTCAAGCATGGCATTTTTCTTCTGAAGAAATGGAAGAGGGGTAGCAAATGTGCATCTCTTTCAGCGAGCTTTGGCTGATGTGGTGGTGTGCACTTGATGAATGGTATTAAAGGGAAGACTCCATTTTGTATCATACTTGTGCTGATCTTCATTCTGTAAAAAGACAAAACTTGCATGACTTGTGTTCATGTTTCATGCTCAAGACTGGTAAACAGCAGTTGATGTTGCTGTCTTTTGTTATTGTAGATATTACAACAATGTTGTTATAATTTTCAGTATACTCAGAGCTGGAGAAATCCACCTAGGCACAATCATCAAGAACCATTTTCTTAATGTACTCCTGTGTGAATGGAAGGTGTGGTAAAACCCCTAAAACAGGGGGAAAAGCCATCCATATTGGGCAGTTCCTGCTTTCCTCCCCCACATGAGGCCTATTTTCTTTCATAACCAACCCAATGACACTTCCAAACAGCTGTATGTTTTCCTTTTGTCTAGCTAGATTTTTCTAAGCGATCGGAATTCTGCTGCAGCATTAAATAAAAAAAAAAATAAAATGAGCATTTCAACTACAAGCAGTCTTTGCTCTTTCACTGCACTATGGCTCCCATCCAAAGCCAATTATGTAAAACAACAGCACCTCGGCACCATTACCACAGCCATCTAAAGGGAAGAATTGCACCTATTCAAAGCTGAAAACAGTTTCAAGAAATTTAATTATTTTCTTACTTTCTCGCCTCAAGCATGCTTTTTACCTTACTTCACTTTAAAATGCCTTGGGTGTTATTCAGCTAGAACATATGGAACAGTATCTAAATCCAAGTTGTTGCTAATTTTTACTTAAAAATCAGGTTTTATTTTCTGTTTTTACTCCTGCCTGTTTACACTCCTTGAAACATCTTTTGCATTGCCCCAGATGTCGCTTCTCACAGTGCTTCATCCTTTGTACATGTTAATCTTGCTTCTTCAGTACTTGTGATTTTTTGCTTCATACAGCGTTAGAGATAAATGCAATGCTAAAAATTAATTGTCAAAGAAAATAGCAAAATTATTTAAGATCATGCCTTTAAATTCAGTATCAATTAACTTTAATGGTCAAAACCTTTTCATCAATTTTTGAAATTGTGTAGATTATGATTTCCAAAGGAAGAAGTGACTCTGAGACAGCTCTATATAATAGGGAGATTTCTCTTTATTTTACAGCTTTCTGCCTTAACTTTTACCTACTGTGGAAATAATTTGTAGCTTTTTGTTCTCATATTAGGCTTTCAATGATCTCAGTCAAGAATTCCAAGAATACTGATAAGAGCTGCTGGCAAAGCATGTTCCCTATTCTGCAGTGGACTATAAGACAGAATAATCGAAGCATGATTTACACTCAGATATGGCACTAGTGGGCTCTCTAGAATATATATCAGAGTTATATCCTGGAGGCACAGTGAGTTGTTAAGTACTGGCCAAAGTTGTGGTGGTCTTCTGGAATGTTTTCATTCAACAACTGGGGTGCCCAGAAGCTGTACTCATTTCCAAAGAACATTCAGAATGAAGTAATTTTCATAGAGTATAATATTTCACACATAAACAACACAATTATTTGCATAAATATTGATGCTGTTTCATGTGTGCACTCATACTTCCTAAATGGAAAACGGTTAAAATGAAAGGGCTGAGTGATTTCCTCACTCTCAAGCAAAGGCATAGTTTGTGTCCTCTCATCTCTTGGTTTGTAGTGTGAAAATGCCATGTACAAGGGTAAAAGGAAATAATAATTTTCTGGTTTATGTGTACCCTTTCAGTTTATACACTCTAGGTGAGGACTTCACCTGCCTCCAAATCCTCTCAGGTAGCTGGCACCCCGGAAACCACAAACACTGGTTGTTCCTGGTCAAAGCTATTACCTTGCTGGTTTTGAGACCGTGCTTTTCTTGCATTATGGACAACCGGGGTTGTGTGAAGTTGCATAGCAGAGAGATTCCAGACCATCTGCAGGCAGCATCTGGACAATAAGCAATATGCAAAGATGAGGGGTAGGGGTTGGTCATATTCATGGTGCTGCAGGGTTACAGAAAGCAAGGTATGTGTGCTCTTAGGGTGATACAAGTGCTCTTTGTACTACTGCACATAGGGAATGAACTGGGCCTGGTTCCTCTTCCCTGCTAGGACAGTTTCTGTCCCTTTGGTCAGGCACTGGGCAGCCTCAATAACCAGGACTAAGGCAGTACAGTGTAGTGAAGAAAAGCTATTTTTCTGGGAATTTACATGCCATTGTGGCTGACAGAATTCCAAGATGGAGGAGGACTTTTAGCAAGAGCTTGCAGTGACAGGACAAGGGG
>WAAE01023930.1:0-12658 GCA_013400495.1 Nicator chloris
ACAGAAAAAGCTCCTGTTTATATGCTAGATTGTACAAACATACTCATAGGTTTTCCCAGAAGAAAGATACATATGATAACTATTTCCCCGAAGTTATTAGCATATATTTCCTCCCATCAGCACATGCATTCTCTTGTCCCAGGGGGTCCCTCCAGTGGTCTCTGGTGGTCAGTGATGCCAAAGTTATACTTGACTGCTCAATGAACTTGGTGCTACTTTCCAAATTAGGAGAAAAGTTGGCATAACTGGCCTAGTTCATTAGATCCCTTAGATCAGTGAAGTGTAGTTTCTTATTCCTTTCCTTAGTTAATGCTTATCGTAGTTTTGATTGTGTAGTTCAATAGGCTAATGATTTTGCAAAATGATCATTGTATTAACCCACCAAGTGCAAGCATTTCTTCATCTGGCAACACACTGGCATGATAAAAAGCATTATCCCACCTCACAGGATTTGCCTCTTTTCAGCCTCCTCCCTTATCTTGTTCAACATCCAGCTTGTAGCCTCCGTGGGTGTGCATCCCCTCTGCCCCTGGCATCAGCAAAGCACTCTGCTGCTTTTGCAAATGGTTGACTGTTTGAGTCATTAAACATTAACATTCCAGTTTCTCACAAACACTCAGCCATGGAAAACATCCATATTCATTGCTTTAGCAGCATAAGGTTATGCTATAAAGAGGGCTTTTAATGCCAGAAACAGCTTCTGAAAGACGGCCATCTTCACCTTTGTATTAATTTTTGAGGGATGCATGGTGATGACTATCTGACAATTGCTTAATATTTTACAGTAAAAAGATGGAAGAAACCTTACATCTTGCTGTCTTAATCTATGTTCCTCTATTTTTCCATCTTCCCATATAATCTGAAAATGCATTTTTCAGGTAATATATAGGAAACAAATGGACTATTTCTTATCTATAAAACTCAATGCTGACTGAAGTTCAAGACAAAATATCAAGCAGATATTGAATGTTCATCATTTAGAATAAGTACTTTCCTGTAACAAACAATACAGAAAAAGGAAATTTTGTTCCTTGTTGTCCTGGTTTGGGGCAAATTTGGGAGGAAACTTCCAAAGGGGTCCCCCTAGAAAGCAGATTCAAGTGGCCCCTCCCCCAACTGGTTAGGGAAAAGATTTCCTTGGAGAAAAGTGGAAAAAACCTGTTTATTTAAGAAGCAAAGTATTCACAAGCATAAAAAAAGAATAATAATATTTAACAATAAAACCTCTCACTCTTCTGAAGAGATGGAAAATTCAGAAAGTCCTTGTCGTGGAGTGTAGCTCAGCTCACTCAATCGCTTATCAGTCTCTCCTGCACTGGAAAATGCCATGTCCCTGGGCCCCGGTGGGCCACAGGCGTGAGCTCCCGGTGTTTTTCTGGGTTTTCAGTCCAGAGCAGGGCCGATCAGTTCCAAGAAAAAGAAAAACCACAGTCCGGGGAACTTCTCTCCCTCAGCTAGCTAAAAAAACTAACTAAAAAGCAAAGGGGAGCTCTCTCCCGCTGTCTGTGCTGCAGACAAGACAGTCCGTGAGAAGGAATGCAGGGGAGCAAGTGCAGTTTCTGAAAACAAACTGTGCACTTTTTCTTTCCTTCCTTCACTCTTGGAACCAGTCTTAAAGGTGCAGAACTTAATATCCAGCATAAACAGAACAGACAATTGGGGATACAAGCATCAGAAAGTCACCCTAGGACACTTGTGCATGCTTATATAGCATGTTTTTGCATAGGATGTTTTAAAAATTATTCAGAAATGGCTCAGGTTATATTTTTTCAAGAAAACACAGTTTGCGTTTTATATTTTCAACAAACCTGTAAGTTCAACAGTTATTTTTCCAGAGACCATTATATTTCAGTATTTCCAGTAGACAACTTTACAGGAATTGCCATTTCATATTATTTTATTTTAAAATTGCTTATACTATGACATAGTTGTTTTTCTTCCCTTGATTTTGATTATGAAACAATTTCCCTCTCTGCTTTCAAGGCATGTCACACTGTTTCTTTCATCTGATTCAGTCATATCTAGAAACATGAGGCAATAAAACTGGAGTGTGGATGCTAAAAGCTTAGTCGAATGGAAATTCTCAAGCATCAGGGCAGCAGTAAGGCCTGTGAGAGAGAGGAGTTTTCCCAAAACATTGGTCTGTGAAGAATTTAAACAATCTTTGCACCTGCTGTTTTTCTAACTTGTTTACAAGATGTTTACAAAGATATGTTGTTTCTAATTAGCCAATCATGGTGATGGGGTGTCAATCAAAGGACCAATCATGTCCAGCTGTCTCGTATCTGTCTATAAAAGAGTATGTTTGTCTAATAGAGATTTACCTCCTGAGACATTGGAGTCCATGTCGTTACTCTAGCTGTCCCGAATCATGTAACGACACTGGAGTAAACTTGACATAAAAACACAAAGTGTCAAAGCCTAGGAGACAAATAATAGGCACTTAAATGTAGCAAGGATTTAATCAACAACTGCAAGATCAGTTACTTTTTTTCCCCTTTAACATGCCTTCCTTAAGATTCATTCCATTTAAGACTTCATCTTCCTGAAAGAAATGTATCTGCTGCTTGGCCCTCACATAAACCACCTTTCGCAGGTTAATTCTTACCTGATTTACACCTTTTATACACCACAGAAGTTTCAGTACAAAGTCAGAGAGAAATTTGGCCACTAAGTCACGTCTACTCCATGTAGGTTTGGATTTTTTCCCCTATTGTATATTCAGTGACTTTGAAATAACATAGTTAGCAATTTCAATTCATTATTTCTCTGTCACTGAACCAAAGAAGTCATCTGGATTATTCCCAGCCTTCCAGTACTTTTGGTCAGGATGACAGCACACATACTTCAAGCAGTATTAATTTCCTTTGTGTATGGAATGATTTTCAAATAGAAAAACTAAATATGGTAGAGACACAATACTAGGAAGACAGCTAGTAACTTACCTGTGTCAACTGTAGTGGACACAGTGGCTAAATGCTTAGGGAAACACATGTGAACACCACATGGGGGATCCATATGTACTGTCAGGAAGATCTTATCACTTGTCCCATCTCTTGGTGTAGTTTTGATTAATTGCAGGACTGCCAGGAAATCACTTAACATTGCCCAATTTTTCAACTATTTCAAAACCATAATGGGTGTTATAACAGCTGCACTAGGGCATCCAAAGGACCACACTTAGAAGGCTGGAATGCAGTAGGCTCTGGCTTCTCTTCCCACACTGCTGATGACTGCTTTTCAGCCACTGCAGGAAGATATTTAGCAGCTAGGTATTCTGCACTTGGACTCCTTATACCAGAGAAATTTCTACTTAGGACACACTGGGCCCAGTTGTTTCAGGACTACAACAGGGAGGCAGAGGCACGTGGAAAGAAATCTGATAAGAATTAAACTATCATCAAAGTCTTTTAATTTATTATTAACTTTTTAAATCAGACAAAGCCAAAAGCTGGCATGGTAATATTAACTGAAGATCTTGAAAGCAATCACACATGGTGCACATTTTGGTACAATTAATAGTAAAAACATCCATCTTCTATGGTGATATACCTCAGTATCTAAACAAATTCTTCAGTGATGTGATCAGGTAGGACACTTGGCACAGCATCACTCACTGTGAATATTTAGATGGTCAAAACTGGTTTTATTCACAAAGTTTTTCATGCATGACAACAGACTTCTTCTAAAATTGCATAAAATATATTTAAAAGGATAACACATACTTCTGTGAACAAGAATGAAAGAAGAGGAAGCATGTTAGAAAGCTTAACTAAAATCAGCATAGTTGAACTGAGGTGAAGCTAGAAAACAAGCAACCCTTGTCGCTGATTACAAGGCTAAAAAGCAGTCCACATCTTCAAGCCAAGAGCTGATATCTGCAGAACCAAACATTAATCCTTGATATTTTGAAATAGCCCTAAAAAATGAGACTTCATAACCTGTTGAACTAAAGCAGAGAAACAATCAGGTTGCTCAGTGTTCAATGTTTTTACAAGTGTTTAGGACTGTACTATTTTTTCTGGCTTGTCTTGCAGAATCATTTAATAAAGCTGGACAGGAATAAATTCACTCTGGAAAGGCAGTTTGCATTCCTTCAGAAGATAAAAGCCTCATATAATGCAAAAACAATACACCCAATAAGGCAGATGGGTTTTGGAGGTGATGATCTGTTCTCTGGTTTGAATAGACAGATAGAAAATAGAAAGCAAATTTTTAAGCCTATAAATGGAGAGTAGGCAAGAATGCTTATTAAGAACTATTTCTATGGAACATTTTGAAATTGAAATCTTGAAGGAGTCTTACATCTAGATACCTGTGAAATTACTAGTTCTCCCATAAGCACAGAAGAAGCTGCAGGAGATGCTACTAACTTCTGGAACCACAGACATTTCACAGCTTTCAAAATGAAGGCAGCATGAGTACAAAAAGAGTGAGGAGTCTCTTTTTTGACTCTTGGTTTTCCATTGCCAAATAAGATAGCCTAATTCTTTGATCCTGGCACTATTACTGTCTGCCTTCAAGATGAACTAAAGTTAAAGCTAAAGCTAGTCTAACAGGGGAAGAAGGTTTTGCAAATTACATCACATCATGTCAATAAACAAGCACCAGGATGAACGGTTCAGGTGGACCGCAGGCCTCTTATCATTGTCCAGTGCAACATAGACTCCTTGCACAAGGCTGAGGAGCAGCTCAGCTCCCCTTGTTTGGATCATGGCTTCATCAGCCCGACATACCATTATTTGTGCCCACAGGTCTGTCACCTAGGTCAGTGACATTTTTTCATTTGGTACCTGGCTTTCTGAAGCAGGGAGGAAAACTCCTACCCATTTTGGGCTGATACATTTAGGTGTATAAGACTTTTAGGACAGATACCTTCTTACAGTTGCAAAAACTCTACTAGGACATTGTGACAATCCACCCTTAAGCAAAAGGAAGCAACTACATAAACAAAGAGCAGTACAAATAAAAATCAAAGAATGGGTGATTTTAACCTCCCAAACATCAACTGGGAACATCATACAGCAGACATAAACAGGTCCAGGAAATTTCTGAAGCACACTGAAGATAACTTCTCAGTGCAGGTACTAAGGGAACTGACTAGATCTGTTTGTAAAGAGAGAGGGACACAGGCAAAGTGGTGATTGATGGCTGTCTTGGTCACAATGACCACAAAGTAGTTGAGTTTCAAATTGTTGACAATGATAGAAGAAAAACTGCCAGAGAAACTTTGACCCTGGATGTGGGGAGAGCAGATTTCAGGCTGCTAAAGGAGCCAGTTGGTAAGGTCTCCTGGGAATCTGCTTTTGAAGGTATTGGGGTCCATCAGTGCTGGCCACTTTTTAAGAACTATCTCTTAAGAGTTCAGGATTGGGCAATTTCAAAGTGTAGTGTGAGAAACAGGAAAGGTCGATGCTGTGGAAAGGACTGCTCACCAATAACTAAAACATACCTGTGTTATCAACACTGTTTCCAGCACAAATCCAAAACACAGCCCCATACCAACTACTATGAATAAAATTAACTCTATTCCAGCCCAAATCAGCACAATACTTTACCTTTAAAGCTAATTATACATCAGTGTGAATCCGTGCACATTTTTTGTACTTTTAACTGTTAAGAGATATAACTTACTTGAAAACATGTCTTGCGGCCAAGGTACGTATTGCAATATATATTTACCTTTCCATCTTATTAACCTGGTGTCGTGGTTTGATGCTGGCTGGATGCCAGGCACCAATGAAAGCCTCTCGCTCACTCCCCTCCACAGCTGGACACAAGAGAGAAAATTTTAACAAAGAGTTCATGGGTTGAGATAAGGATTGGGAGGGAGATCACTCCTAAAATACCATCAAGGGCAAAACAGGCTCAACTTAGAGATATAAGGTGAATTTATTGCTAAAAAATCAGAGCAGGATAATGAGAAGTAAAATAAGCCCTTAAAAACACCTTCCCCCACCCCTCCCTCCTTCTCAGCTCTACCGCCTACCCCAGTGGCACATGGAGGCAGGGAATGGGGCTTTTCTTCCACTGCTCAGGGAGATGAGTCCTTCCCCTGTGAGACCATGGGATCCCTCTCACAGGAGACAGTTCTCCGTGAACTTCTCCAGCATGAGTCTATCTCATGAGCAGCAGCTCCCTGTGACGTGCTGCAACATGAGTTCCTCCCACGGGCAACAGTCCTCCTCAAACTGCTGTAGCGTGGATCAGTCTTCCATGGGATGCAGTCCTTCAAGGACAGGCTGCTCCAGACTGGGAACAGGGCCCCTCTCCCCATGGGTCTCCCACAGGATCACAGCCTCCTCTAGGCATCTACCTGTTACAGCATGGGCTCTTCCTCCATGGGCTGCAGGTGGATCTCTGCATCCCCTGTGGTCCTCCATGGGCTGCAGGGGGAAAGCCTGCTTCACCATGGTCATCACCACAGCCTGTAGAGGAATCTCAGCTCCGGCGCCTGGAGCATCTCCGCCCCCTCTTTCTCCACTGACCTTGGTGTCTGCATGTTGTTCTCCTCTCACATATTCTCATACTGCTCTTTTCTGGCTGGAAAATCACAACTGCGCCACAACCACTGTTTTGATTTTCTTCTTAAATATGTTATCACAGAGGCGTTACCATCATTTCTAATTGGCCCAGCCTTGGCCAGCGGCATGTCCACCTTCAGACCCATCAGGGACATGGTGGAAGCTTCTAGCAGCTTCTCACAGAAGCCGCTTCTCACAGAAGCCACTTCTGTGGCCCTCCTGCTACCAAAAACCAGGTCATGCAAAACCAATATACCTGAGTAAGATTTGCATGTGTCATTTGTGGGAAACCTTTGAATAAACATTCATTTTTCTGAATCTCTAAACTGGCCTTTGCAGTCTCAGTAAAGTAAATGTTTTTACTTTAATATAGTTTAACTATCTGAAACCCATATTAGTATTCACCTTTAAAAGCAACCACATTTTGTGTATCTGCTGTTACTTTTTGTGCCCAAGGTGTGCAGGTGAAATATGGCCTCCTTGCAAGGGTGCTTTTTGGTTTGATTTGTTTTTTTGTCTCTTCCAATTGCTGAGTTTAGTTACAATCTGTTGTCTCTGAGACATTAGAAATATGAGCTGGTCTGAAATGACAATGGTCTGTTTTCTTCCTCCCGCCTGTATTTCCTAGGTTTCCTCAAGCTATATGATTACAAAGCATAAGCTGAAGGATCACACTAACTGTGTAGTTATTTTTCATTCAGTGCTCACAACATTACAGTTCATACTTGTTCTAAGATAATGTTTTGTTTTTGCATTTTTTAAATATTTCTCACCATCAACCGAATCATTAAAGGGCAGCCAAATGCAATAATATCCATGGATTTACTTCCAGAAATTATCAATAGATCTTCCACTTAAAATTTTAAAACAAATTCCTAGTAAGTACTGCTGAAGTCAGATAGTCACTACATCTGCCTTCAATTTCTTGTGTCCTTGCCTTCTTTTCATCTTTTTTGGTTTAAAGATAAACCTTTCATGTCTCCTGTGTATCTTTTGTTAGAATCTTTTTGTTGTTACAGGGGACGTAATGACTAAGAAGCTAACTGGTAGTCTGAAGAAATCTTTGTTTAAATATTTAATTTCCTTAAATTATTTAATAGAAGTTGGAGCAATTAAATTCCTGTAAAATATCTACAATAAGGCATTAATAACAAGGTTTTAATCATTACTCTTCTGTAGAGGTATGTGAAGATGCACTGTACAACTTTCTACAAAGTAGTCCACAGCTTTAACTATGCAACATCTATCCTCATTGTTTTAAGTTGTCAGTAAGTACATTAGAAATCTTTCTAGGTAAGGTGCCAGAAGAGGTTTAGGTTAGATATTAGGAAAAGGTTTTTCACCCAGAGGATGGTTGGGCATTGGAACAGGCTCTGGAGGGAAGTGGTCGCAGCACCAAGCCTGACAGAGTTCAAGAAGCATTTGGAAAATACTCTTGGGCATATGGTGTGACTCCTGGGGCTAGTGCTGTGCAGGGCCAGGACTTGGACTCAATGGTCCTTGTGGGTCTCTTCCAACTCAGTATATGTTGTGATTCTGTAATTACTGATACATTTTAAGGAACTAAAGTAAATAATTTTTGCTTTCATTGCTATTAGGTGTTTCAGAAGAGTGTTGTACAAAATAAGATCACTGAATATATTCCTTCTGAGCAAAAGTTGCATTAAGAGATTTTAAACATTACACATTCAGATACCAGATGTTACCTGATTAGATCTGTACAAAACTGTGTGTTTATTATGGAAAGTATGGAGTTTAGAAGGGAAGTCTGTGGTGGGTTGACCTTGGCTGAATGCTAGGTGCCCACTAGGCTGCTCTATCACTCCCCCTCCCCAACTGGACAAGGAAGAGAAAATATAACAAAAGGCCCATGGGTTGAGATAAGGGCACTCACTAATTACTGTCATGGGCAAAAGAGACTCGACTAGGGGAAATTATTGAATTTATTGCTAATCAAAACCAGAATTAAGATAACAAGAAATAAAAATATAATCTTAAAACATATTTTTTCCAACCTTCTTCCTGGGCACAACTTTAATCCGGATTCTTCTACTTCCTCCCCCTCAAGCAGGGCGACAGGGAATGGAGGATGCAATCAGTTCAGCACATGTGCTTGCTGCTCCTTCCTCCTCACTCTCTTCCCTACTCGGGGGAGTAATAAAAATTCCTCCTGACCCCCAACACCTACCCAGGTGCCACTTCAGAATAGGTATGAGGCCCTGGATCTGGAGGGTCAGCCAGCAGACGTAGAAGAAGAAAACTGTAAAATATGGGGTTATAATTGTTAAAGTTATTAAAGCTTATGTTTACCAGAAAGCCCTGTAGGAAGGCACAGCTGTAGGCTAGACAGTTAGAGGTCAGTTGGAGGGTGAGAGATAGTTATGACTCGTGGACAGAACACTGCAGATGAGCCAGCCAATGTGTGCTCTTCTTGTTATGTTTTGGTTTTGTCTGGTTGAGATTAAAGGTATAAAAGGGGGGTAACATCTACAATAAAGTGATTCCCTTCGCATGCACAAGGGGGTTTGTGCCTTTGATCCCCATTGCTACAAACGGCACTTGAACAGGGCCTTAAGGTGGTAAAGGACAAATACCACTCTGGTAGTAACTCCCACTGAAGTCAAGGAATCTGCCAGCCGGGAAGGATTGGGGAAAGATCCAGGAAAAGGCCGGGAAGGATCAGGGAAAGATCCAAGAAAAGGCCAGGAAGGATCAGGGAAGGATCCAGGAAAAGGCCAAAAAATATCCAGGGAAGGATCAGAAGAGTTTGGGAGAAGAACTCAAGGACCACTGTGCGCACCTCACGTGTTGAGTGAGTAGACCAGTGGGAGCAAATATAGGAGGTTGTGAAAAATGGAACAAAACTTCAAAATTTTTAAAAAGTTTAATAAGGGGATAAAATAAGAGACAAATGTCTAGTGCTGGGGTGCTCCAGGCAAACAGCCAAAGAACACATCGGTACATTAAAACAGTGTTATTTATATACTGTTACTGAAGCAAGGAGGCAAGGACAAAATACCGTTCAACTGATTTAGTTAAAAGGGGATGTTTATTTCAGCTCTGGGCTCATGCGGGATCGCTCCCAAAGGCATGAGCGACCCTCTACAACTTCCGCTTTCTATTCACAAAAGTCATTGTCCTAGGGTGACTTTATGATGCTTGTATCCCCAAACTGTCTGCCCTGTTTGTGTTAGCTATTATGTCCTGTACCTTTAAGGCTAGAGCAAAGAGGGAAGGAGCGTGCAGTTTTTGTTTAGAGGAACTGCTGTGACTCCTCCACATTCCTTTTTTCCCTGCTTGGACGATGCTGTCTTTGGACAGACGGACAGAGAGTTTTTTCTTTTCCTTTTTCCTTTTTAATTGGTTTTTGGCTAATTAAAGCAGAGAAAGTTCCTGGACAGAGTTTTTGCATTTTCATTGGGACTGAAATCTGCCCTGGACTGAGAAGACCAGAGAGGCACCTGCGGCCCACCGGGGCCTGGGTCCCCCTGAGAGGGAGCCGAGTTATACCCACAGCAAGGACACTTTCATTCTGGGAATCCCTTTGGATCAGCGAGAGGTTTTATTGTTTCATATTATTCAATTGTTAATGCTTGTGGGTTTTTGTTTGTTAAATAAATAGTTTTTCTACTTTTCTCAGAGGAAGTTTATTCCCGAACCAACTGAAAGGAGGGGCTGTTTTGGGCTTGCTTCCAGAGGATCCAATTTGGGAGGGTTCTTTCCCAAATTTTGCACTAAACCAGGACAGTCATGCATATTCCAAAACGCCTATACATATTCATCACCTGTCTCCGCCCATTCCCTGCTTGGTATTGAAATTAGTTGCATACTCATTGCGGCTGCGTAGTTCTCCTCCTTTTTGGGTCAGTGGTCGTTACAATGAGTTGGAGGGTGTGGGGAGGAAGTAAGGAAAGTCTTTCATGCTTCCTAAACTTTTCACCTTCATCCCGTTGCTATGACTACTTGACCTGCTGATCTCTTCATTCTGGTTAGTTTCAGTGTCAAAATTTATGATGTATGCATCTCTCTTGGCTGGCTCTGAATGTATATCGATTTAGCTTAAATGTTTCCATATGTGCAGCTGCGGGCAGGTAGAGTTTGCCAACCAGTCAGACGCTTTGGGTGCACCTCTGTGCCCCTAGACATCACTGGCACGGGCTGCTCGCTGCCCCAGTGCTTGCTATGGCTGGCGGCATGAAGCCCAGGGCTCCGGGCACGGGTCTGGCCACAGCTCCAGGCGCAGGCTACACACTGCCTCCCATTGTGAAATGTGGAGTTGTATTTCGTGTCAGGTAAATGAAGGTGACCTATGTAATTTGATTGTGAAATGTGTGGAACACAGTCATGGGACAGTTATAAAGATAAGTTTTAATAAATAACCAGGAAAAAACATGGAATAAGGCTTTTGAACAAATATTTTGCTTGCTCATAAGTGAATAGTGTGAGCTTTAAAGTTTTCACAATATGAGTTTTAAGGTTTTTACTTAGTATGAGTTTATAGGCTTTTTAACAAGTAGGATAGAAGAATATGAAAGTATTATTATTTGCTCTAACAATAAAATTATAATTGCTTGCAAGTAATTATTATAAGCTTTAAGCTGCTTTGTAATAAGAGGTTTGGAACTATAGCTTTAGAATGTATATGAGGATTTGTAATCACCTAAACAAAAGAAGGAAGTAAGCTCATCCTAAGCTTCCTACCGAAACCCAGGATATTGAGAATTTATGATCCTGAAAAAAGGGAAGATGGACATCACACAAATTATTTACAATCTGAAGAAGGAAAAGCTGGACTTCAACCTCACTGATCACCTTCTGTAGTGGTTTGACCAGGAAGTTTTTCCAAGAAGTTCTGAATACGTCTGTGTGAAAGCATAAGAAGGGTTAAATATTGGAGTTTTCAGGAAGTTGCCCTTTTTGCCTTCCTGCCAGCAAGCAGGTAACAGCTGGGGCCACCCTGGGGCCGTGAGATGGCCTGGGGCGGGCCAGGCCTCGCTGGTCTTTCCCAAAAGGGGAGGGGTGGCCTGGCCTGGCTGCGATCCGGGGGGGCTGCAGGACCCCACTGAGGGGTGAGCAGCCCCTGGCCCGGGCCGGTGGGCCCCTGTCTCTTCTCTCCCCCCAGCTGGCAATGGTGGGGGGCAGAGGGGGGCTGCAGCTCAGCTGGACTGGCACTGCTGCAGCCAGGGCCGCAGCGGCTGGCTGGGAAGTGGGCTGGGCCCGGCTGGGTCGGCGGAGGCCCCCCTCCCCTTCTTCCCCCCTCCCCGCTGCCGGCGGAGGTGAGGGTGGGGGAAAGGGAAGTAGTGGCTCGGCTGCGAACGAGATGTGGCAGCAGCCAGGCAGGCCATGGCCCCGGGCCGTGTCCCGGGGGAAACTGCGTGGTGGCCGGGAGGGTGGGAACTGAAGGGTTTCCAGTCCCCGTGGCCGGCAAGAGACCGGCAGCAGCCGGTAGTAGTAGTGGGGGGGGGCCTGGGCCTTAGTTTCTCCACCAGTGCAGCTTTGAAATGTGACACCATAGGCTGCAAAGCTGCAAGAAAGCCAAAACAAGAATTTAACCTCTTCCTTTCTCCTTAGACACCGTGGAGAGAGAGACAGCATGAAGACGTGGAAAGCTGTTAGAAAAAAGAATAAAAGAGTAGCCAATTTAGTTTAATTTTCTCTTGAAGACCTCATGAAGAAAATAGACTATTTCTTGGTAGTTTAGGGAATGCTAATTCTAGTCAAAGTGTAGACTGAGAGAGTCTTTGTAGAATACTAGAAGAAGCATTCTTAAAATAGTACCCCAAACAAGCTGAGAGTTGCACAATCTGCAGCATTTGCGGGCAGCTGTAAGTTGTGACATGAAAGCCACTAAGAAGACTGAGTTTTTTCTAGTAGTGGGTCTCTATAAGTCAAAAAAAGAAAGACTCCTCTCCCAAAGTAATGTATCGATTGTTTTGTGAGAAAATTAGTAGATTGTGAGGAGGGGAAGTGTTTTAGCATATTTTTTTCTTTTTCTTCTTGTGTGTGTGTGAATAAACTATCTTTGTAACTCATAAGTTTAGGCCTGCTTTTGCTTTTATTCCCTCCAGACTATTATCTCACAGATAAGCAAAAGTCAAACCACAACACCCGCATGGATTTACGACCTTAATCTG
>WAAE01023931.1:0-27800 GCA_013400495.1 Nicator chloris
TATATATGTATGTATATAAATGTCCCTTTCTTCTGCCTGTGTACATTAGAGAAAAGCACTTACACAAACCACGTGAGAACAGAAATAATTAGGTGTGTGATTGCACATTAGGCTTCCCTAAATACATCCTCATCAGACATCCAGGAAACATGACGATTTTATCACCAGGGGAAGGATTTGCTTTTATTATTTTTGTAGGGGTAATAGTTTTGGGTTCCATAAAATACAATCTTCTAACTAAAGAGTGTGTTTGTTTTGAAACCTTTGGCATGAAAGAAATTAACATTTCAGTTTCGAGGCTTTTACAATTGTAGTGAGTATCTCTATTAGCTGGTGTGAGTCAGGGGGTTTCTGTTATGTTTATTTGTTTAGTAGCACCCACCTCATGGTTAATACATTAGTATGAGGTTCTGGGAAAGCATTCAAAAAAAATTGCACACTTCAGTGATGTCCCACAAAATGGTTTGTCCTGCCTAGTGGTGTTGAAGTTGTCACCCCATATTTTACCTGCTGCCCAGAAGAGTAAGGGAAAAGATGACCAAAAATTCCTTCTGCCCCTTTTGACTTCCTCACCAATTCCCTTTTTGAGTTCTCTCTTTTTCTTTTCTTATTTTTTATCTGCTCTCTTGTTTTCACTCAAATTCTCTGTTCTTATACACATGTAAGTCTCAAAACCCTTTGTGATGTTCTCTTTAATTCTGTTTTCTTGCTTCATGCATTTGGTGACTGTTCTCTCCCCACACTTGTTTTGTTTGGCTCTGTAATTTCTTTGGGGTTTTGTTGTTGTTGTTGTTGGGGGGGTGTTGTTGGTTTTTTGATTGTTTTGTTTTGTTTAGATTTAATGTTAATTCTGCCAGGTTCCCTGTCTTTTCCTAGCAGCCCTGGGAGATGTGACAGAACTACCTCTATTTCCTTCTCTTTCTCCTCTACAAACCAGGAATTGAACTCTTAGGATGGGTTGCAAATAAGTTGGGCAGCATGAAGGGAGTAAACACACAGGGGAATTTGTACCCTTGCTTTCCTGCAGCATCATCTAATCCTACATTGCTGTAGCATGGGAGCATATGTGAGATCTAGAAACAGGGATATTTTGGGGTGCCTTCAGCCCTCATCTTTATCTCTTTATAAAGCAAGATGGTGTCAGCATGATGGCATCTATTTGGAGCGGGTGTAAGTGCTTCTGTAGCCAGGTCCTAGGCAGGAATAGAAACTTCCATTTAAGTTACAGCAGTGCAAATTGTAATGATAGAGATATCCATTAATTTAATGGGCACTCCAGGGATGGCTGGAGTAGGTCCCTCATGGAATCTTGGGCCATCAGACATCCCAAAGCTCTGAAAGCTCTGCTGCTGAGGAGGCTATTCAGACCAAAATATGATCAAAGGGCCCAAATCTCTATGTCAGCACACATTAATTCACTGTCTGACAGCCCATCTAGTTTGTAAGTCCTGTAGACAAGTAAGGTTCCATTTCTAATGTACTTGGTCATGTGTGGAGTGCTGTAACCTTTGATGGACCCCAAAGTCTCTGAGGCAGCTCTCCAGAACAGCTGCCACAGAACTTGTATGCATCCCTGTGTACGTATGGACACTCACATTTGTGGTCTTATACAGGCCTTACACATGATTAATTTCATTTTATAATGCCCAGCTACATCTTCTCTCTCAGTATCTTCTACTTTTAATATTTTCAGCTGCCTAATTCTTTTGAAAACCATTACTCTCTCCCCACACTTTTTCATCCAGCTGTGCAGTAATTGTCAATGCCTTCTAAATATCCCATTTTATGCCCAGTTACAGAGACAATGATTTCCAGGTACAAGAGAAACATGGAAATGTTTCAGGCTTCTCTCTGGTGGCCTCATGTTCAGTCCTATGGACAGAAACCAGGGCAGATGTAAAAAAAAAAAAAGCAAGAATTTCTCGTTCTGGTTTGTACATTTTTGTGCCTGGTTTCTTAGAGATTTCTGTAGCTCTTTCAGGATAATTTCCTTTTAACTTCTAGGGAGTATTTACTTGCTCTGTAGTGAAGCAAATTCCAAGCCTTATTGTACGTCTTTCTTTTGCCTGTAACCACAAAGGCGTTTTCTGTCTCTCCTCTAATACAACTCTGATAAAGACACAGCAGTGGATCAGCATCCAAGTTCTTCTGAAATTCGTATTTTTCCTTTATTCTGATCTGAAACTGAGCTTGCATTGAGTAATTTTAGATAAAGGTAAAGTCTCTTGAGGTAGATCATGTAATGGTAGGACAGGCATCATCCGAGGAGGACCCAATGAGCTGAAAAAAATAGCACAAAAAACTCATTTAATTTTATATACTTATGAATATTTAACATATTATAAGGAAATACAGAAACTAAGTCCATCTTACTGACTGTTATTCTTTAGGAAGTACAGATTTTCTTCCGTGTGTAATCTCTGGGAGCACAGAGGTTGAGAAGGCTGTAAAGTAGCAGCTCAGACAAAGATTGTCCAATCCTTATAGAGCAAACTTATTGCAAAAATTTAATTCCCAAAGTTTTTGCATTGGATGTTAAAATACTGTGCTGCATCACACATGCCTTGCAATAGGTGGTCAAGCTTTCAATACACGAGAAAAGTTTTCTTCAATGTACATTTATTGCTCATATGCTCCGTTTTCTCCAGTGTCTCTGAGCAGAATAACAGCAGAGGCAAGATACTCTGAGATGTCCTGGACATGCAAAGTCTGACTGAAAGTCATGTCCCACTTCCCTTTGGGAGCTGAGAGCACAGAGAACGGTGAAAACCAAGACAAAATACTCTCTACTTAGGTTGTTCTTAAAATACTGTCTTTCTTCATACCATGCTTAAGGGAACCTGAAACCTCTGAAATTACTCTGTGTACACTGTTGCTCCTCACAGCCAAGCAATCCTTGCTGTGCCTCTTTCTGATCACAGTTTCTGTTTATGTTATTTGACTTAGCTCTTGCATGCACTGATGCTTTTTTAAGACAGCTGTCATTTTTCCCTTTGATTTCTCTTAACTTTATTAAGTAAATAAGGAAGAAGATATGGAGTAAGAATTAAGAAGATATGGACTAATTTTCTCCTTTCTTTTTCCTCTGATAGGCTTAAATAGGAAGAGAGGCTGAGAGAGGAATGCAAATCACTTGTTATCCTGACACTGCTACTCTGCAGTACCACAGAATTTCCTCTTCCTTCTTTATTTGGATGTGCCCATCCGGGTTATGAATGGAAGCAGGAACCTCACTCATGCATGTCCTTCAGCAGCTTCCAAGGTGTCAGAAAAGAGCCAGGAAGAATTTGTTGAATCTCCTTTCTACATATCCACACTTCATTGTCATCAGTCTCAGGAAGGTAGGACTGGAGAGGACAGACCTGAGCAATAATTTGGGAGCAAAGGAGTAAGGAGCACACCTTCCCCCAAGCTGGGGCCCAGCAGAACAGGCAGACATCGTACACTGCATCGTCTCTGAGGTTTTCACACCCCATTCTGTGTCCTGTTCCTTTCTGCATCAAACTTTAATAATGCTCAGGTTCCAAGTCAGATCCCAAGTCACGTCTAGTTTGTGGCTTTTCTCCTTTTCTAAACAAAATATTTTGTTGAAGTGATTTTAGGAATAAAAACTGCACTTTTTGCATCATGTTTAAGCTTCATTAAGAAAAAGATCACCTTGTATTATTTCTTTTGCTCTGTGTACTGCAAGCCCTTTGTTACAGTCTTAACTCATTTCAGAGGTCTGGGATTGTTCCTTTTAAGTGCCTGATCCCATCCTTGTCAAATTTAGTAGCTTTCAGACAATTGTGACCACAGAAACTAAGTGCTTTGTGGCTGGGAAGAATTCTTCCCACAATTTGCAAGGTAGATTATTGAGGTAAATTATTGAGGTCATTAATGGATTCATTCCTTTGACACCTCCATGCTATAATGTGACATCTGTTAGCAAATACTGACTCTATGGTGATGGCTGTAGTTTTGATACAAGAGTTTGCCCAGAAGATTCTCACCTCCACCATGTACTTTTAATTTAGTTACAAAATTTTAACCATTCAGTTCCATGACTGAGACAAGCAAGTTTGAAAGGACTAGAATGATTCCTGAACAGCTTAAGGAGCTCACCTTGTCCTAGATATGGACCCTTGTCCATTGTATGCTAGATTCTTCTCGCATGATTAGGATAAGACTGGTTTCACAACATCATCCCTGGTTGACAAATCCTGTCTGAGGGTTATCTGTCCCCAGTCTCTCACGATTCCTCTCTCCTTAAAGGTTAAAATGACAAGCAACCTTCTCTTCCTCCAAACTGTTTTTTAATTGAAAATTAGAAAGCAAACTAAGATCTGTAGCATGTAACAGCACACCAAGGCAAATGACTCAGCTGGTGCAGACATGAGATTGGCAGGGGAGCCACTGCAGAAAGCCCCAGCACAGGTAGTGGAGAGCCTGACCTCCCTTACATTGCTCCTACTGCCTGTGGAATTGTAACAGATGATCACAGCCTAGCAGCATCCTCTCCAAAGAGGGACCCCCTGCTGCATGGCAAGTGCACATATCCTCTTTCAGTAATGAAAAACATTGGCATCTCTTATTCTATGTGGAAAGGGTCAAAATATAGAATGAAGACTCACATTCACACTGCTCTTGTGCCATGCCTTCATTGCATTGGGCATCTGCTTCCCCTCTGGATTTCAGTGGTGACTGGGAGCCTTCTGAGCAGAGGGAATTGATGCCAGAGGTTGCAAACCCACCAGGATGAGGTTCTTGTGGCCAGGTGGCAGAGTACTGCTGCCTCCAGGTGTATTGTGGAAGCTATGCTGTCCTTGTCATCAAATTAAGAGAATTGCCAAAGCCCTGCTAAGGCAGTCTTTATTCTGATGAACACTGTGCTAAAACAGATGTCCACTAAATAAGTTTGTTTCGTTGTTTGTTTGTTGAGTGAATAGGTTACACTGATCTCAAATAGCACTCATTTTCCCGCAGTCCACTTTGCTGGGAGGGACTTCTGCTATTCCTAATTCTGACTTGTCTGAACAGGAGATGCCCAGCTGTAATTCATGATTATCACTTTGAAGTTTTGATAACGTACCAAAGTCTTTTGAGTAACAAAATGATGTGTGGTCATTTTTTAAAAACAGCAGCAGTTAAAGATACAAAGAGAGTAGGGAGTGAATACACCATCACTTGAAAGTTTAAATCAAGATTTAATCATTGACTGCCTTTATAAAATATATATTTTTGTATCACCCAATATTATGATGATAGATGCAGGAGCCACAGAGAGGATTTCTGTAACCGAGGTTATGCAGAAGGTCAAATGAGATGGCCATAATGATCCCTTCTGGCCTTAACCTATCAATCAAAGGGCATTAAATTTTACTCACTGAGCTGGACATGTGATTATGCAAAACAGAAGTACAAGGATTTTCCTACTTATAAAGGGAGAACCTGGAAAGAATAATAACCCTGGGATAAAAATATTATGCTGACCTTCTTTCAGAGCATCTACAAAGTTACAGTGGGTCCTCTTAAGGTTAGCGCAAGGATCCTGGTTATTCCAGATGAGATGACTCCTTAGAGTGGAGTAGATTGTGAATACATAATTTCTTCTATGACCTGAAATAACTTTTTCTTGGTATTTGAAAACCTTCTGCGTTTAGCTGCAAGATGGACAATCAAAGATTGTTGTGGAGTTGTTGAAGTATTTTAACGAAGCTCATCCTCATATTTTTGTTCTGATATTAGTCTATGCTTTTTATAACAGCGTATTGCAAAAGGGATCTTTGGTGATGCTTTTGTCTCATCAATACCCTCAAAACCCTTTTTCCTTTCACTGCACGGTAAAACAGTGCCTGGTCTCTGTTGGACATCTGGGTCTAGAAATTTGGATTAAGGGTTCCCTGTGCTAAGATGGAAGAAACTGAAAGAAACCACATTCAGTTTGTCTGTTGGCTGAGGGATGTGTGGGTGGAGGAAGTGAGAAGTGAGAAGGAGATTTTGTACTGGCATATACATGTGTAAACAGATATTCAATGATTTGTAAAGGGCTGAGCTGTGCAACAGCCAAGAAATACACAATCTTTCCCCAAACCTCCAATGTTTGAAAGCTGGTGGGTTCAGATCCTGACAATTGTTTTGGTCAGTAGGGACAAAGACCAAAGGTTTTTGAGACTGTCTTTCAATCAGTGTAATTGATTAGCAGCCATTGATCAAACAGTCATGTGGACCACTGCTGACAACAGTGGAAGGGAGTGGGCAGGAAATGGGAATCACCAATGCTTACAAGCACATGCTAAATTGTACTGTCAATCAGATGGCCAAAGGCTTCAGTGTTTTTTTCTGCTAGACGTGGACAGAATGGCGTTTGTAGCAGGTGAAGTTGTCCTGGAAGTCTTAAAAACATCTCAATTTTATTTTTGTTTTGCTCTGCTATCCTAGTTCAGTTTTCTTAGATTTTGATGTTATATCTGGCACTGTATGTCAAAGGAGAGGCTTTCCATTACAAAATTTCTGTGTCTAGCTAGGTCTTTTCAGTGATTGACACTTTTCAAGAAAACTAGTATGAATGTGATTTTAAGGATTTTATGACTCTCTTTTCATAGAGAAATTATGCATTCTGTTGGGGCACAGGATTTCCTGCATCACTGAAAGCTTCAGCTGCTCACCAAGATTCACGGAGCAAAAGTTAACCATCTGTAATCCTGGTCTCTCATGCATTTTCTAGATCTAAGTCTGAATGGAAAATTGAACCTTGACAGTTCTTTCCAGGAGTCAGCATTGTGGTCCTGTGAGATAATCACAAACTAGGTGGAATGAGACTTCTCGTGTGTCTCTTTGGGTCTGATGGGATTTCTATGGAGGGGGAAATAACAGCAGATGTAATTCAGACACCTTTGTTGGCTGACTGGGAACTAGGGCAGGATTGGAGAGAGGGGAGGCCTGAGCAAAAGCGATGAGTGGAAGTGGTAATCTACTAGGAGGACCAAGAAAGAAAGCTGTTGATTCACTGAGAAACTCCTTACCTGGGAGCAAACCAATAAATAAATAAACACCTGGGATGGTTAGTAAAGAGGAGAAGCTGAGGGGCAAATACCAGGGAATCCTGATTAAATTCTAAAGGGCATCACAGAAAGATGGAAAGCACCCCGGCCTTGCACGCTGGGGACCCACAACACCACAGCCTCATGTAAACCTTTTTTGGGGTGATTTTACTTTTTTCCAGGGTTGTATCATCTTTCATTTTTCATTGGGGGTTTTCACTGTCAAAACTGTTGCTGGTGAAAGATTTTTGGAAGATTGTTGGAGTGCACTGATGGAGTACACTGATTTCTGTCACTGCAAGCAATATTTTGCTTTCAAATCAGACCCTGAAACACTAGTCACAGACTCTATTATTAATTCTGATGTCATTAAGAGATGTCTTCTCTGTCTGTGATGCACTGACATTTATTTTAAAAGGCACTGACACGATTAGAGCTTTGATTTGATTTTCTAGCCAGTATGCTTGGTCCAGGAATCCCAGGAGTTGTGTTTAAAGTTAGCTTTCTAAGTTCATGTTTTAGTCATCCATAAATGAAGTAATTTCTAAATATTTAACGCCCAGTTTGGCAGCTTTCAGCTTCTCAAGTCTTCCTTTGGCCAGGCCACTTGCTTCAGTACCCAGTAAGATTACGGACTGCGGTAACTCTTGGCCCTCCTCCCAAGAAGAGTCCTCCAGCACTGTTCCACATAGAGCCAAGGAGAGCTGAATAGGCTGAAAAATAGGCAACAGCTCTCTGTGCAGTCCTTCCCATCTGTTTAACCACAGAGTGGATCCCATCCCATGTGTGCTAACTCTGCGGCTTGCACCTTAGGGATACAGAGAGAGTCACTGGGAATGCAGCAGGCACAGGTCAGAGGAGCGAGACTGGTAAGAGTAAGGGATCTAAAGTCTGCAGCAGAGTCTGCCCCATGTATTCCTCTATGCAGTCATTCACAAAAGTATCTTCAAACTCTCCAGTTCAGTCTAGTCTGACTTACTAGGGGCCAAATTCGATACCTGAATATTATTTGGGTGACCTGGTTCTTCCACCAGCACTGGATAGCCTCCTGATGTACATCTGATGTTTCCATTTGGAATAAGGAGTAATTGAGGAGCGTAACTAGGCTAGATGAGGCTATAAAAATATACTTACTTTTCAGACTGAAACACTACAGCTCTTTCTGAACTCTTGGCTTTTTTTCACACTGGGATGTTTACAAAGCATCAGAAGATTTGACTCTTTAGATCTCGAGTGCCTTCAAAGAGGTGTACTTTACACCAAATACAAAGGACCTCAGAATCAGGCCTTACATGTTTAATCTGGATGCGTAGAAGCAGACTGTTCCACTGCTCATGCCTCAGTGCATTAACTAATCTTTAAAGAACAGGGATTAAGGAGAAGCTTTGCCCATGAACAGGTTAGCCCTGGCTGTCTAGCAAAGGCTGCACAAACTCATTCAGATTCCTCAGAGATGTGTAGTGCTGATCACTGTCCAGAGACAGGACACTTGATTAAATGGACCATAGGTGTGACACAGGGCCACAGTTTTCAGGTAAATTTCCACTGCAAAAGGATACTGCTTTCTTGGTTTGTTCCTGTGAATTTCTTTGGGTTTTTTTTGTTTGTTTGTTTGTTTTCCCCTATTCCTTCCATGTGCATTATTAGTTGTTCTTTCTGTTCATGTATTGATACGAGTGTGTAGTAAGTTGAATGAGATAGATTTTTTCCTCCTTTTTTATTGTCAGGTTTCATCTTTTCCTGGGCTCTGTCCAGGAGCCTCTTCAGCCAAGAGAGGCAGAAGAAAATGAGTGTCTCTGTGTCAGGAGGGCTGGAGAGAGGAACACACCAGTAAATGGGAAAGGCTGATCGATTTTCATGAATTCTTTTACCTCAGTTCAAATTTTATTTAGACATTGCAATACTGTTCAATGCAAAGGGAGAACTACTACTACTTTCTTGCCATCAGCATTAGAAATAATACTATTTAACATTGACAACCCCCGTACACGTCCTTCTCTTTGTCATTTAAGTTTCTCAAACAGAGCAAGGGAAAATTGTTTCCAGTATTAAATAGAATGAAGGGAGCTGACAATGCTATTAGATTCAAAGAATAATTTAGATCCGAAAAGACTTTTGAGATCATCAAACCCGACTGTTAACACAGCACTGCCAAACCCACCACTAAACTGTGTCCCTGAGCACCACATATGGTTTTTATCTATCTTTTCCTACATCGATACAGATATATATGGCTTCCACTATAACATTTCAAGCATCGGCACCACCTGAGAGCTCTTTGCAGCTTATGCATTTTGCAGTAAAATTTCTCTCCTCTTCTCTCTTCCCTCCTCTTCCTCCGCCCCCAGAGGACTGACAGGCTTTCTACTGACAAATGTTGAGTGTAGCTCCCGAGGATTTAGCATGTCAGGCTGTGTCTACACAGCTTAGGTTTCTATTATTATGCAATGGCTTAGAGGGCAGTGCTTTGCCACATAATTACAGAGCCAATCTCTGTTAGGACCAGGAGTTTGGATGCCTCTTTCTGTACCAACTATTTACCTCCTGCCCACTTAGGACTCCTCCCTGTCACTCTTACTTGTTTATTACCTTCTTTTTGTACCCTTGTTTCGTCTGGTTCCTGGTTTCCTTCCCTTTCCTATGCTACATATTTGTTTATTTCAGAGGTGAGGGGTCTGACTGAGTCGTGCCTGCACGGATTCCTATGCAGTACAAAGCACTTGCTGTATGTTGCATCGTCAGAAGAGGTAAGAAGAAATTCCTGAAGCTGCCTGCTAGTCCTCTCGGGGTTTTTCACTCTTTTTTTTTTTCTTCCCCTCTCTCCTTTTTTTTTTTTTTTTTTCCTTTCTCTGGTGTGTGCACATTGCTTGTCTTACAAGCCGTGCAGGCTCTGCCATCTAGAGCACTTTGTGAGATCACTCCACTTTGCTGTTTTTCCTCCTTCCATCTCTGCCTGACCGTGTGTGTGTGTGTGTCTCCCTGTCTCTCTTCCCCCCGCGGTCGGACCCGGCCCCCCAGCCCAACACACAGGCACACACACAGGAGCTGGGCTTGCCTGTATCAACTTGGAGATTTGCAATACTGAAATGCATGTGTTACCTTGGGGTGCGCTAGGATCAGAATGCTCCAAAAGCCCGCAGGCTGCTTAGTCCTCCAAGACTGGGTTTTTAAAATCACACAGGAAAACAAGAAGTTACTCAATTTTTAAATTTCTTTTTCTTTTTTTTTTTCTCCTTTCCTTTTTTTTGTGCTTTGGATATTACTGAAGAAGGAGTCTCAGGGATTGACACGCTCGGACTTCAGTGAATCAGGCTGCATCTGACAAACAATCTTGTCTGCATTTTGGTTTGCTAGAGATCAACTGGGATTTTTCCGATTCTATCTTCTTTTGAAAAAAGGATGCATGGAATAGAGAGAAGATCTAAGTGCCTGTCTGAGACTATTTTACCAAACCTGGGATAAATGTTACTTCTCAAAGGTAAGTGCAAGGTTTTTTTCCTATCTGTGGATGTATAAACTGTGTGGTTATAACATAAACAATATATAGATATGTATCCCAAACCTTTTATAGACAACTACCTCTGATGGGAAAAAATGTCTCAGTCGTGCATCTTAAAGCACTGGAGAAATGTATAACTTTATCTCTCTTTTAATGTTAGCTTAGGCAAGATTGTTCATGTAGAGTAATGGATCTCAGTTTGGTTTCTGCCTCTCATGGTATGAAAGGCACTTCAAAACCAATGTTTTCTAAGAGTCAATAGGAGATTTTTATGATAGTTTTTAAACAGTGATAGAAAGATGTTTAAAAGAAGGGATAATAATTTGGTTTCTAATAAAGGAAGAATTGAGGAATAGAATAAAACTGTGAAAGCAATTTCAGCTTTCTGAGGAATTAGTAAATCCTACAAAGCCAAGGAAGAACTTTGCTGGACAGATCAACTCTGCTGTTTATAAAACCAGAGAGTAAAAGTGTGAGGACCTTGGCAAATGTCATTTGAAGAAACAGGAGGCATAGGAGCAGCTGGAGAAGGGAAGGGAGTGAGGGATGTGGAGGGGCAGTGGGCACCCACTTCAGTGTCTGCTGTCACAGAGGCTGTTCTTGGTAAGGCGATGCCACTGGCAATGGATGTCCAGAGCTGGCCAGGTGGGCATGTGGGGGATGGGGTGCACAAACAGGTATATGCTATGTCATGTCTGTCTGACGTCAGCAGACATATATGCTCTCAGCAAGATTAAATGTACTGAGAATTGGGGTGGGGGAAGCATCTAAGAGGCAGCACAGCCACTTGACAGACAGCACATGATATAGCAAAATGGAAACTGAGTCTCTCTCTGATTTGCACGGACATATGCACACGTTTGGGACACAAAAGCAAGTGCATGACTGAATAAAAGGAAGGAACTAATGGGGTAAAAGAAATTGGCAGTGAAATCAACAAGTCCCAGTATGGCAGATTAGTAACTGGAAATGTAAAATGGTCAGTTGTGGTAGTGTATGTAAGGAAGGGTTCTTAAACTGGGTAACTCCTACCTACACAAAGGAGACAAATAATATTGACTTAAAGAATGAATAATTTTTTCTTTTCAGACTGCCTGATCTAGTATTTTTGGGACAGTGCCATGGAGATATTAAGAAGAATAAGATTTATTTTCTCTCTTCCATCTTTGAGATTCCTATGACAGAAAAACTCTTTTGATGAGAAGAGAGAGGGAAACAGTAAGCATCATGTCAGTCTATAAAGTCACAGTTAATTAAATTGACATCTCTTAACTTTATAGTACAATGTTCAGCATGGGTAGGTCCAGCAGATGCAACACAATTGTCATGGGGATTTTCTGTTCCTCCAGAAAGAGGAAACATTGCCATGCAGGGGATCAATTTTTTATTGGACCTTGCTGTGTACAGAGGCTGTACTGAGGCAAATTTAGGCTTGTGGTGAGAAAGAAGAGAGACAAATAATTACTTCCACTCTTGCAGTGTTTCAGGCTGGTTGCAGACTCCTTGTTTACAGCTTGCTCTGTGTCAGTGGTGAGTTTGCACTGCCCACAGACCACCACTTGAGCACAACAGAGTGCTTCTCGTGTGCGCTCTGCTCGGAGCTGCCGCGTCGCAGCAGCACCAAGAAGAGCTCCAGACCTTCCCTGAAACTGCTTCTAATTCTCGGTGAGAGAGGGGATGCAAAAAATAAGCAATGTCAGGAGATAGGTAGCAAAAATTCATGCTGAACCAATCTATTTTAACCCATGAAACCCAAAAGAGATCTGCATCACCTTTTGGATCAGAGACAGTGTCTGATCTGCTCTCCCTAGCAAGACTCTGGTTTCCTTAGGGTAACTCTGGACCAGGTGTGCCCCAAGATCTGGCTGTGTAGGGCACTGGCATGCAGGCAGGCTGGCTCCCCTTGGTGCACCATAAAGGCTGAGAAATGTGACCCAGCCTCAGAGCCCCTGTTTGCTGCTGTCCTCTCTGCTCCATGCTGCACTTCATAGCTTGGTTGCTTCTTGTTTAAATTTACAACTGAGCCATTTCTGACCATTTTTCCTAACGGGAAGTACAAGTGGCAAGTGTAGCCTTGCCCCGTAGCCTCCACTCTGCCTGCTGCTCAGGGAGATCCGAGCTGACAGCTCCCAGCAATCCTCGTCAGAGTGCTTCTGCTCCCCCTCTTTGCTGAGGAATCTGACCACTGACTCAAGTTTGCAATGTAATGATTAGAGATCTATCTGATCCACTCCCTCCCCCCACTTTTTTTTTCCTTTTTTTTTTTTTTTTTTTCTCTTTTTTGTACTTGGCAAAAAGCAAAATGGGAGACTGATTCAAAATTACCCAGGTTTAACTGGTAGTAGGTGGGAATATTCTTCAAGGGACTTAACTCTCTGCTGAGGGGTTGTGGACTGAAAACCCTTGAGGCTGCATTTGCTACTCAGCCTCACAGAGGGGAGGGAGGGGATGATGGCAGTCCTGTTCACTCCCAAATCCCATTTTGCATTGCTAATGCATTTCTGCCCTGACCTACAAAGATCACCTGTGGGAGAAGAGGGGTAATTTCTTCCAACTCTGTACTCAATCTTTTTTTTTTCCCCTGGCCTGAGCACTCAGCCTTACTTTCTTCGTGTTTGTCCAAGCGTTCTGTCATGAGTTTGTTTTTGTGGAGAGGCTAATTATCTTCTGGGTGCTAAACTGAACAGCAGTAACACTCTTTTTGAAGGAAGGCATCTGTTGCTCCTTCAAACCAGTACAGATGACTCTGGAATTTACTACCCAACACCAAATAGGCCGTTGCTTGTATTCCCTTTTTCCTCTTTGCTTTTACCACGTAGAATTTGACTGTAGCAACTAAGGTTCTCACCAAGGGGCTGGGATTTACTCTGTCAGTGTCCAGAGGCCACATGTGCTTGCAAGGGGCTGAACAGCTCCCAGTTATCAAGTGAAACTTGTGACAAAAGACAGGGTTTCATCTGAGTGCACTGGAATAATAACAAACCCCACAAAACACAAATCAGTGTGATGCAGTGCTGCAGTGAAGGGCCAGCTGTTACTCTCTGCCCAACCCAGCTCCACCCTGGATGCACAGAGACAGGAAAGCCTGTGACTGATACTTCTGATTCTAGGAACTCAAACTACCTCCTGCCTGGGTAAATGACAAACCTTGGCAAGAAATTAACATACGTAAATATGTCATTAGAAGGCCCACAGTGATGTGACATGGAAAACTGGGCAGAGATCATTTAGAAGTATTTCTTCATCCCTTTGATCAGCAATTGTCACCTTACTTGAGACTATTTATATGGTGTTGTTCTGATTTTTCTCTCTTCCTGTCATTTTCTTTGTCTTACCCACAATACATCTTTTTGGAAAAACATTGGTGACAAATCCAGGATACCAGCACAGAAAATCAGCAGCAGCAGTAAAATCAGCAAACATCTTTTCAGTTAAAAAAATGCTGATTTGAAAACATGGGAAAAAGGAAAAGATGTGCTGTCAAGGTCTGCCCCCATGCAGAATCACTATTGACCTACATAGAAGACAGAGCTGAGTGGGAGTTTTCCAGTATAAATGTTTTTGGTTTTTGCAGGAAAAAATATTTTTAACAGATAGAAACATGATTGGGAAATGGTCAGTCTTACAAATATCGTGGCTAAAAAAATGTAGGGACAAAATTTCGAGAACACCTTATCTTACATTCTTTCTGGAAGAGAAATTTTATTATTTCTTTCCAGTTCATGTGTTTTTTATGAAAACTGAAAATAATTCATATGAAACTTGATCATTAAATCGCATTTTGCTAAGGGAGAAGCCAATCTCTGAGTAAAACTGGAATTAAACATTTCTGGCTCATTAGAAAGCTCTCATACCTTCAGTTTGGGACAAGGAAACTGTAGACATTGTCATTTTGACTCAAGGGACCAGAAAACTTTTGCCTGACAAGCCTTACCTGGAAGTCAATTTATTTCCCCAAATGGGATTATTCTAGGGGTATCTTGGCAACAAGTGCTGTGAGATATCAAGGCCTCTGAGAACTTGCTCTTGAGATAATTTCTCCAGCTGTGGAAAACTTATGAACTGAGAGAATATGGCAGCTAAATAACAGCAGGTAGGAGGGGATAGCTGCAGCAATAGTATAAGCAGCACAATGGAGCATTTAGGAGGCTTCTGCTAATCACACATCAGGGAGGAACAGGTCTCTAATCTTCTGGCAGATCTGCTGCCACTGTGGGGTTATGGAAGGAGGTGAGATAAGGAGAGGGTCCTGGAATAGACGTAAATCCAGGGTCCTGGACAATGGTTGGTCAGAAGGTGAGAGGTAGGGCTGGTGCATCCCAGTGCATAGCAAGGCAGGTTCTGAGCAGAACAGAAGCTGGATTAAGGATAAAATCAACAGCAAGTATGTGATGGCTGAAAGCATCTTGTCTATTTTAATGGAGCTAAGGTTGTCCTGAAAATCCCCGGAAAACACGTGTGTGGCACTGGTGCAGAAAATCACCAGTGTGACTCTTTTCCTGAAGCCAGAAGAGGTGGGTCAGAATGGTGCATAGGTCTTTGTGTGCAGGACTGAGATAAATTGCTGCAGTTGTCCAGTTAGCACTGTAGAGTTTGAGCTGACTTGGCTGGGGGAAGGAAAGGTTATGAAAAACCTAAATCTAACTAAGTCACATGCCTTGGTTGAGAATTAGTGCATTTTTCCTCTTCTAGCTTTAGAGAAGCAATTTGCTTCAACAAATTGCTGAGGAGCAGGGGGCTCAAAATGGCACCAGTTACCAAGAGCCCTCAGTCATTCTTTTGTCATGTCTAAACTCCTCAGAAAAGCTTCAGTATACATGTCGGTCAGAATGAGTAATCCTCCTTTTGTTACAGCCTAAAGATAAAAACTAAGGAAAGGAAAAGAGGATGTCTTAAACGTGCCACATGCTCTGCTGCAGTGGCAGGACCGATAGGCTGTCGTATCAGCAAGAGAACAGCACCTGTATAGATGCTAGAAAGGAAGAACTGGCTGTACCAGGATTTATATTAGATCTCTCAGTTAACAGCCTTTAAAAAATCTATCTGCCCTTTCAGGACAGAATGAAAACAACGAGGAGTCAAATGGCAAAAGGAAAAGTTGAAAGAAAAAAGTGTCTGTAATGGCTTGTTCAGCATTCCCTGTCTGGGTTAAAAGTAGCCAACAACAAATGTCTGTCTCCTTAGAGATAAATATCAAAACCTCCGCAATCACTTCAGTAGACATTTGGTCTCCTTCCCTTTGTGAATATTCCTGTGACTAGGTAAACACATGTGATACTCAGAAAGCTCTGCATGGTTTGGGTGTGAAACAAGAATATTAAACTAAGTAAGAAAAAGGCCAAACTGTATTGATAGAAAATAAATTATCTGGACTGAGACCACTTTGTCGGTTTCCTAAATTGAAGGGTAGTTGGTATTTTGTATGAATTATCTTCAGTGTAAGTGAAGGTTATCACTGCTGCTGGCAGATATTTACTGTATATTGGTTTTTAAATAAGAGTACAACATTGATTACTTGCTCTCCAAACTATTGGCTGCACTTTCCCCCTGTTGTCAGGTCTGATGACTTATCTCCTCTGGAAATGTTTAGTAGAACAATGGGAAAATGTGTTTGTTCCCAAAAACTCTCACAGAGAAGAGGATCAAGGGGTTTGGGGTTTTTTTCTGGTTTGTGGGTTTTTTTTGTTTGTTTGGTTGGTTTTTTGTTGTTGTTTTTGGGGGTTTTTTGTTTGGTTTTTTTTTTTGAAAGCTGCCTATAACCAAAATATCTTGTAATTATCCCTGAAAATTGACAAATTCCTCTGTGAGATATGTGAATATTCACTAATCCCATTTCACATGACCAAGTAGCCCACTGAACAATGAATGTTTCTGTTGACATGCACTTTGGAAGGACAGTGTGAGCTTTCCTTATTAGCACAGCTACATCTTCTCTTCATGGCTCCACAGATGCATTTTGACAGTGATACCTTCTTGAGATGAGGGGGAAGGTTGTTCACAGACTTCACAGTTATACAGTGTGGCCAGGAGTCTCACAGAGAATGAGCTTTCCCCAGTCCATGGTCTCACATAACCCTACCCTGACTGGATCCAATGGGCCTCTGGCTGGTAGGAGAAGTTTCAGAGGCATTAATTAATAATGTTTTCTTTCAGATCCAGGGGTGGGTGGCAGCAGTTTCATGTGAACTGGAGAGAATTGGTCATACTGACAGAGAGTCAGGGCAGAGAAGCTGAAGTGCAGCCTGATGGATAGTCATGAGAGCAAATATCCTGAGAGCAAAGAGAGTAATACTGGGAGAAAAATTGGAGAAGTTTGGGTAGGATGAAGGGGAAGACACAAAGCAGAAAGCTGTGGTAAAGCTAAGAAGATGTTTCTGTCTCTTTAGTTATTTGTACAACCCTTTTTGCCACTGAGCCAGAGTACCAGGCTAGGCTAAAGACAGACTTGTGATGTGTGCCTTTGGTCACACTGTACATAGCTGCTACCTCTCTCAGCCACTCAAGGTTGTTTTATTTTTTCACATCTAACCTGTTTTAGCCTTTTGGTGAACATGAGAAAATGTATTTAAGCCGTTTGTGCATTTGTTTCTGTTGTCTCAATCTTTCACCTCCCTGGATCAGTGAGTTATTTTTTAATTTTTCATCAGGACTAAACACAAAGAGTTTTTTATCTTCACCTAATACTTATAACCACTCAATTCCTAGTAGAACCTAGCAACAAGCCTTCAACTTAATGTGAGAGACCCTCTAAAATATGTCAGGTATTTTTGATTCTTTTTGCTTTTCCAGAGAGTGTGCAACTGATGGGCTGAGATCTTTCCCTTCTGGGTATCTAATGGCTGCATTTCATGCTCATCTTAGTGTCTTTATTTAATTCTTTTACAACTTTTTCATTTGTGTGATGCTATGAGCAGCAAAACAAAGGTCTGTGATGATCTTGTGGGTCTGTGTCTCACAAAACCTCTCTACATTTCAGATTGTGCCGAGAAAAGGACAAAATCCACCCTCCTGCAAGGCTGAGATAGGACATGGTGGATTTCTGTTCACTCGTAACTTCTACCCTATGTCAGTGTCCTACTGCAGAATGGAAAAATCAAAGTTATACCACACTCTATCTCAGCTATAGAATTTGCATTTAAAAATAAATAATGCCCTCGGGCCAAGTAACAGCTGCTGCAGTTCTGTCCAGCACAGCTCATTGATCTTGTCCTCTCCTTTGACATATCCTGCTACTCCCATGATGCTGTAGCTAGCATTAAATCACAGAGAGAGCATGTGGTGACCAAACTGAAACTGAGACCTGCTTGGGGTAGGCTTTGCACACAAGTGCACCAGTCCTTACACCACCATCTCACCACACAGTGGAGAAAGACCTGAGAACAAAGGCTCTGTTAGGCTGTGCTCTCTCTTTCTATTTCTTACAGAGGTTTTTTGCTTATTTTACGTTAGTCTAATCTTGTTGGCTTTCATTAATTGCTTTCAACTTTTTTTTTTTTTAATAGCAGGTGTTGTTTTATCATGAAATGGTGATGAGCTTAATACATATGTTAAAAGGACCGTATTTCACAAAAGTCCTGTTATAGAAATCGAGCATCTTTTAGGAAATCCTAAATGAAAAACCCCCCAAGTTTAGTACATGATGTAATTTTCTCACAATCATTCCTCACATTTTTCACAATCATTCCTCTCTTTTCTTTATATTGACAAGAACATGAAGAACAAAAATGAACTCTGCAGCCAGCTGCTCTTCCTAAATATGTCTTATCTTGCTAGCTTGGGTAAAAGGCAAATTGCACTTTGAGATTTCATTTCTGCAGCAAATCAGGTCTGTTTTCAGAAGGATGCTTCTTCAGTCACAGTATTTCAAGATGGGAAGTTGGGGGTGTTCCTGCCCCAAGCTGATTATACCATGTTTGCACAGACTTTAGTCACAGGGTGGCAAAAACCTCTAAGAACAAAGGAACACAATTTTGGAACTTTGCTTCCATTCCTTCCACTCCTGATTAAATTTTTAAAGCTTTTCCAACATTTAAACAAAGCATTATCTCAGAGCTCCTTGGAAAGAATATGGGATCTTAGATTGTCATTCTCAGAATAATTTCCACTTTGTTTCAAAACAATCTCTCCTGTAGCTATAAATTTATTTTGTAACATATTTTGTGCTCTTCCTGTTGCTGCATCCTTTCCTTAAAAAAAAAAATTGTTTTGTTTTTATTTCTGTAGTCTTACCATGAACAAGAAAAAAACATTTACCTTGCCAACACACACTTCTTGTTTGATCATGTCTTAGAATAACAGATAATGCTGGATGCTTATAGGGCACCAAGTAGTAAAGTCATATTTACCTCACACAAGAAAGGGATATTTGAGCTTACTGGTAGGCCTTTGTAAACTGATACTCAAGAGAAAGTTGATTCCTTATAATTCTGTTGATAAATGCTGGGCTTTGGGTGACATTAACTGATATTGGCCAATAGGATTTCCACTAATTTTCTGAGATTGTTTGACTAGTGTGATATTCAAATGTCCATGCTTTCAGGTGTTTTAGTCATTTAGAGAAGCAACAGTACCCTGGGATGAGATAAAAAAATAAAGTATGAATGAAATCATAAAAAACATTTTTTTTTAAATTGATACTTCTAACCACCATTAAAAATTAATAAAAATAAAATGTAGACTGTATCACAGTAAGTGCATTTTAAAATTGATATCCAGTAAATCCTGGCATCTCACTGGGAAAACGAATGGCAGTACCAGCCCCTTTGACGTGCATGTGTATTAAAATATTTTCATTTATTTGCAGGAAAAAACTGAGGAAGGAAGTATAACCTTTCAAATAAGGCTTTGGTTTTAAAAGACAAAGTAGGCCTGCAAGAAACAGTCTGTGCAACACTTACTAAGGTTTTCAAAAGGTTGACTGTAAAGAAAAAAGGGGAAAACAACTTTCAATTTGCTTAATTTTGGAAAGGTTTTCCCCTTTCGTACATTATGCATTAGGTCACTTCTAAAATAGAAATAGTAATTTGAAGTTAAATGCTTGGGTAATTATGTTTCTACTTCAGATTCAATAAATGTTTTTGGAAAGGTGAAATTAGTCCAACTGAAACAAAGGATCTTTTTCCTATTTAAATTTTAAAAAGCAAGTCAGCTCAAAAATGTATTTTTGATTCTTTTTGATCCCTTTTAATTCCATTTTTGAAATAATTAAACATATATGTGTAACGTGTACATGTGTCCATAGGGTTAGATGCGTTCTTGGCCATAGGTATAAACTTTGCTTTCCACTTCTGCCTTTGTAGCAGGAGATAATGGTGACTTATGTCAGAGACCTGACTGAGGCCTAGCAGTACTGACCTTTATCAAGTGTCTATAGACTAGTGAAGATAAGGGACCCACTCAGGGGAGTACCTGTGTCAACCAAAGGAGACACACAACCTAATGAGAGCTGGTGAAGGATTTCCAGTCAGCCTGGGATGTGGAAAAGCTTGAGAACTACACCCACAGGAGTCTCATGAGGTTTAACAAAACCAAGTACCAGTTGCTGCACCTGGATGGAGCAGCCCTGGTATCAACACAGGCTGGCAGATGGATGGATCAAGAGCAGCCCAGCTGAGAAGGATTTGGGGGTGCTGGGGGATGAGAGACTGGACAAGACCCAGCCATGGGCACTCCCAGCCCAGAAAGCCAAAGGTGTCCTGGGCTGCATCCAGAGCAGCGTGGGCAGCAGGGCCAGGGAGGGGATTCTGCCCCTCTGCTCTGCTCTGCTGAGACCCCACCTGGAACACTGCATCCAGCTCTGGGGGCCCAGCTCAGGAGAGACATGGAGCTGTTGGAGAGAGTCCACAGGAAGGTCATCAAGTTCATCGGAGGATGGAGTGCCTCTCCTATGAGGAAATGTTGAGAGAACCGGATTTGTTCAGCCTGGAAAAGAGAAGGTTTCAGGATGACATGGCTGTGGTCTTCTAGTACCTGAAGGTAATCTACAAGAAAGATGGGGAGGGACTTTTTACAAGGCCAGGTAATGACTTCAAACTGAGAGAGAGCAGGTTTAGCTTAAATATTAGGGAAAAAAATCTTCCCTGTGGGCATGATGAAGCACTGGAACAGGTTGTTCAGGGAAGTCATGGATACCTCTTCCCTGGAAGTGTTCAAGAACAGTTTGGATGGGCCTTTGAACAACCTGGTCTAGTGGAACTGTCTCTGTCCATGGCAGGGGGTTTGGAGACAGCTGATCTCTAAGGTCCCTTCCAACCTAAACCATTCTATAATTCTATGAACTTTTTTCATTAGGGAATAGGTTATGTCCAAATTAGCTTCCTGAGTATGTTGTGGGAGTGAAGTGAGGTGTATTATTCAATAATATTTTCATATGTTCTCTCTTTTAAAATATTTTTGGCTGAAATGTTTATGAGTTTTGCTTCTAAATGAAATTGAACTTTATATCATGTTTAAAGCTTTCATGTGGCATTTTGTGCTATTTTTACAGAAAATAACTTCTTATATTTTCTGAAAAGCAGATATTCTTCAAATTTTAATGAGACAGTCTAATCTAAATAAATCAAAATTTTCTCTCAATTTCTGATAAAATTATGCTTTAGTAACATAATTCTTCTAAACAATTCTGAACAATTTCTAAACAATAATTCTTAACATCAACTGATAGCCATACAGCAATAACATAACATCTTTTTGTAGATTTTTTTCTTTTTTCCTTTCTCATTTTTTGTTTTCTTGTCCTGGTAGGTCTGTTTTTTGTGGATGGTTATGCACAAAGGGAATAGATAGTTCAAAGGCTTTTCCAAGTAAAAGAAGCTGTAAAAATGCTGAATTTAAGGTTCACAGGACAGGTAATATGAAGGTAAAATGACAAGGAACGTGGTATTTGAGTGGGAGGCTTGTACCAAGGCAAAGTAGACCATCACAACTCCGAATTAACCTCTGAAATATTATCTCTGCAGAACCAATGGGGGCTGAGAGGGGACACAAGTGATCATCAATGACTTAAGAAGGAGTTCACTGTCAATGCTCTGTGATAGCTGAAAAGTAAAAGAAGCAGCTGAGAAATGTAAGAAAGTTTCCTGTGGTAGAGGAGTCATCTGCAGCAGCTCGATACCCATCATACCAAAAATGCTGTTGGGTGGTCCATGGTTCGTGTTGTCATACTTGTAAAAGTGAACCTGCAGCTATTCCACTTCTAAATGTGTTAGGGACTAACGTCAACATGTGATTCACTGTTCTTAGCCATGGCAAAGGGGAATGAGGGGCTCCTGGCAGTTTATATCAAAAGCTTCTTAGAGTGCAGAGCTTTTAGAGACACTATGTTGGCATGCTGACACGGCATTTTACTCTTAGCACGTCTTCCACTCAGGACTCGGAGCAAATGAATTGATCCTTGGTGCTTTCCATGTAAATTGGGGTGGTGTTACTGTTCCTTAATTGAGAAAATCGGCGCGTGGGTTTTGGTTTGAATTTCTGTGTGATCACTTGCAGTGCCTACAGCAGCCTTGTTGGTCGGGTCAGCCATCAAACTGGCTTTTGTCCTCCTGCTGAGGCTGAGGCACTGGTGAGGTGGTGCTAAACCAGAGGAATGGAAAACAGATCAAATCCCAGCTCTGTGCTGCAGCAGCAACAGAGTGAGCTGTGCCTGCACAAGTAAGCCCACTGGAGAGCTTCATTTAGGCTTTCCATTTCAGCAACACTGTTACAAAAACAGTGCTCAAATAGCAAGCCTTAGCTAAAGTAGGAGCCACTGAACCCTGTTGTGCAATTTTTACGTGCTCTAATAGAGTTGAAGAAAATAGTCATCACATGCATTATCTTCCTGCTTATTTTTGCTATGTTTATTTAAAAGTCATTTGGGAGGGATATGGATATACCAACAACTATAATTAAAAAAAGAAATTAAAAAAAAAGGAGAAATAGCTATAGTAAGCTTTCCATCTTGCTTGGGATGCTAGAAATCATCCAAGCATACATCCAGGCAAACCCATTCTTCCTTACGTATATTTTACTTATTATCATGAATTGGCATTCTGAATTACTGATGAAATTAACACTAAGAGAAATTCAAATGATATAATTATTTTACTCTAGTGATAGACTGAAACCTTTTACTCATATTACATACACAATTTTTCTGCTTTTATTATGCTACACCTAAGATTTATTTGGTCTCTTAATTTTTAGGGCTCCTTATTTCAGCTGAAGTTCTGAAGGATGTAATTTATGCCAGCTCATGGCTGACTTATTCCTTCAGTTTTCAGATGAAGAGACCAAGAACTTCTCACCTCTCTCTTCTCATTGTGCAGGTAAACATAGCCTCGGCCTCTGATAATGAAAATGGTCAATCTAGGGAAATCAGAAAGCTCAGGTGACCTAAGGTCATTGATCTAGTTATTCACAGAGGAAATATGCAAACTGCTCATAAATGGTTCATATGAAAAAAAAAAAAAGAGTAGAATTTATACTTTAGAAGATTTATGTTAACTTATGCAAACTCAGAAAAAAAAATCCTAAGTCCTGTGATCAAGGCTTGTCTTAGTGCCTTACAGGAGAGCCTTTAAGCCTACACTGACAAACAAACAAAAAGCCATCAAACCCAATAAAGTTCTGCACTGCAGCTGCTGATCACCCATTTCACATTTGGTGCATTTTGTCTGGATTTGTAGTAGTCCCTCCTACTACAGACTGCAATCCAATCTCAGCTGTCCAAACCTCAGTTGCCCAAAACAGGATGATGGTCCTCCGTGTCTGTAAGCTGCACAGATAATTCCCATAATTACTTGGACATGCTTCATCTCCCATGGCATTCAGTTGAATGAAGATGCACTGCCTGTTAAAAACTTCATTTTAATGTCCTGCTCTAATTGTCCCCATAATACATTCAGTAACAGCATGTTTGTCTTCTTGATATGAAAACTTCCAATACATGACTACAGCAGAGACAAAAACAACAATAAATATTCAAAAATCACCAGTGTGATTAGCACACATAATCCATAAGAGAAGAAGAGCAGTAGCTATTAAATATAGATGGTTTACTCACTGTGTCATCAATAAACATGTGATTTGTGATTTCCTGAGCCTTTTTAGGTGATGATTCATTCATGATTTTATTCATTTTACTGTATAATGAAGCAGAATAGCAGAAGGAAGAGATTTTAGCTGATGCCACAAACATCTCCTTATTTGGTGAGATGCCTTCCTGTACTTTCTAGCTCAAGAAATTAAAGTTTAGGGGTCTAGTCCCTGTAAGACTACTCGGCATCCCTGGAAAGTGCTGTGTGAGATTTTCTGTTTGGCACAAAGTAGTACTGCTCTGTAGGTGCTGCAGATGGTTATCCAGTCACAGTAAATTTGCTGTTGTCTTTGGTGATAAACAGATGCTAGCAGAGATCCACCAGTACAATTCTCTGTCTACAGCTGCCCGTCTGAGTACCGCTTCAGCTGTAAAGAGACTTTGGTGCTCTCATCAATAATGTTGCACAGTTCTGGTCCTAGAAGAGGAACTGAAAAAAATGAACAGAAGGAGAGCATGGATGGATGGGTGGATAAGCTTTTAAACAAAGAATGATTGGATACTGCAGCTTGGAAGGAATTTGGTCTAGCTTGATATGATAAAGATGTCTAAGACTATGAAAAATATTTTTGTTGCTTGTCTCTTCCAATACAAGTCTTAGAGGACAACAGATTAAACTGGCAAGTGACAGGTCCAGAAAAAAAATAATGAAGCATTTCTTATCTTGGGATAATGAAAAGCTGTGAAACCCTTTTCTGCAGGATTCAGGCATTTCTAATTGTTTGCTTTGATTTATAGACCATTTGGAGAACTAAACAAGAGAAAAACATGATGTTCTTTTACACGCAAAGACATTATCTTCAGCTAACAATGCTAGCTGCACCACAAGCAGCTAAGAAGCCGAGAGAGAGAGTATTCTGGGAAATTATCACCAAAGGCTTCCATTGCTTTTAAGTTTTTTGATTGTTTTCCCTATTAGCTACTAGCAGAGACAAGGCAGTGGGCTGTATATACCATAGATGTGACATGATTCCGATCTTTTCAGACAGCTTTGACTCCAGATAGTGATTCCTATGGTGCTCATGGCACAGGAGGATGCCGTGTTTGGCTGAGTCCAGAGCTGTGCACCAGCAGGGTACAAGGAGCTGCAAATTACTCGGTGCTTGCACATGTGGGCAGAAACAGTGATCTTCTACCAGGATACGGAGATAAAACTTCACTGCTGAATTGACTAAGTTATTAGCACCTTGGATTCTGAAACTACGCTGATATAATCGTGGTCTCTGGTTCAAAAATTTCAGATAGCTTTCATAATGTTTCACTCCTAGTTAGGTGAAAATTGTTCTCTCTGCACTTTGGGCTCCTTCAGTAGTTGCAGTGGCTGGCTGTGCTGGTGTGAACATGAGGAAGTCGCTGCTGAGCTCTGGCAGCTGGAACAGCTAGGCATTCATCTACTTATTGAGAAAAAAGTTTAAATGGCATTATGGGCCTCAAGCTGGAGAAAGGAGGAGTATTCTTTCTCTCTTGTGAAACTGTTCTTCTAGAAGTTTAATAATGATAATATCTGAGTGTATAGACAAGAGATCTCTTGGAAGGCTGTAGTTTCTGATGGTGCAGGAGTCTGAATTCTTGCATAGAGTGCTCAATCCCTGTAGCAAGTTAGAAGATATGGCAAATAGGGGAAACTCTTTCAAGTAAACATCTGGCTGATACACAGATATAATTTTTATCACTTTTATTGATTTAATTTAGGATTTTTGGTGTGCATTTAGTATCTGGCTGACGTGAGTCTCATATGGAATTATTCACTGGCACCCGCCTTGCATTACCAAGGAATTTTTTGCTTGTGCTGGTGGCGGATGCTTCAGAGGAGAGTTTTCAGACAGACAAGAATAGAGCGAAGCCTCTAAACTAAGACAAAGTAGGATGGGGGAGAAGCCTAAAGAACTATCAACAAGATGACTGTTGTCAGAAGAGCCCCTTTCTTTCTAGGCTGGTGTGTCTTGTTTTGTAAATTTCTTTAGTGATTAACCACAAATAGAATTCTCAAGAATCAGCACATCAGAGCATTGGAAGTCTGGTATATGGAAGAAATATATTAAATGTGCTATAAATTATATATTAAAATATGTCTTTATTTCCAGTAATTTTTCTTAGACTAAATTTTTAAAACCTTTATTCAGGTGTTGCCAAGGTACTCTGAAAACCTAAGGAAACCCTTAGTTATTTTATGAAATAGTTGGGTCCCAGGAGGAGATTGTTAAGCCAAAATTCTCCAGTTTGTTCTGTGTGTTTTGAATAACAAATAAATGAATTTGTGAGACCTCCTTCGTGGATAGACTCATAGACATTGATCATTGGGTTTTGACCTGCAATATAAGAAATTATGACTGCATTGCCTTTCTTCCTTGGATCACCCCATTCAATTCTACCCTATACTCTATTGTTCTCTCTTTTTTAGTTTTTCTTTTTATTTTTCCCCCCAGAATATCGACATTTGTGTTATGTGGTAGGAGTAAATGAAACTTACCCGCAAGATAAAACGGCAATGATTCTTTCTCTAATACAACCATTTACAGAAGTGCTAATGTGTCCTAGGAAACATGAAGGCACAGCACCGTTTTTAGAAATTGTGCTACAGAGTTATCAGATGTTTTCCATTTTTTGTTTTGTTTTTTTTTTTTTCTTTCCTGCTCAATATTTCAAGCACTATCTTTAGGCTGAACGGAAAGAAAAGATTTATTGACAGCAAGATTCATTAGACTGTGAAATAGCCTCCTAAGGAAAGTTGATAGAAACTTTGAGATTTTAAAAGTAGCTTATTGGATGCAGGGGAACTCAAACCTTTTAATGTACTGCATGAGATAAGAAATGTGTTAGAAGAGGGAAGATGGACTAACTGGCTTGATAAGGCCATCTTTTCATGTGTAGTTTCTGTAGATACTTGCACAGAAACACTAGCATTGCTAATTAACTGCTCATCTGCTTTGTGTACTTACGGCTTACCAGCTAGAGTCAAATCCCATCTGTCACTTGAGGACAATTAAGTGGGCTGAGAAGCATCCTTTTGTGACTGCACCTGGCCAGGAGGAGATACTCCAGATGGACAGCATGGGAATCAGGAGACACCTAGCAGAGGCAGGGGAGGAGGCTGTCTCTTCAAGAGGCAGTTCCAAGTTGTTGGAAGTCTGTTCATATAAAACAAAGAAAACCTTTTCTGGAGTGGCACTGACAGGAGCACACAAAACTCATACATGTGCTTCCAGGATCAGTGCAAGGGCTGTGTGGTTTTCTTCCGACTTCTATGGTTCCTGTCTTCAATTTTGTATGAGTTTTGACACCACAGACCACATGGAAAATTGCAAGAGCTGACCAAAACCCAAAAAAGGGCATGAACAATATCAGAGATGAGGAAGAGATGATATAACCTATTTTATCAAGTCAGACTCAAAGCCTGGAATATGGTTAAGGGTGCTGCAGCTCTTTTATATGATACTGTCTTTGGGTTCTGCCTGGGACGTGGTCCTGGGGAGTGAACAACTGCATCATCAGATAACCAGGACCAAATTTTCATTGTGTTGTCATGGCTCTCACTTATGCATTTTCATTCAGGCTGCTCTTTCTCTCTGCTGCCTGTGTCTTGCAATGTGGCCCTTCCATTGAGTAAGAAAATATGTGGTGAATAATTATATTTGTCCCTAAGTATAATGTTTTCTCAAAACTCTTCAAGCAGTGTCAGTGGCCCTTCAGAGGCCATTTTCAGAGCTTACAGCAGTGTGCTCGGGTAATGAGGTAATGACAGTGCCCCAATTATATGCTGCAAGTGAGGATGGAGCCTTGAACTGCCATTCAGCTTTAGAATTACTGCTGTAATTTTAAAAGTATCTACCCTCCTTTCTCTTTAAGCAAAATCATCCACCCCATTTGTCAAGATAATGCTATCCATAGCCAAGCAGGGCCTCTCCTTCCAGTGACAGCTTCCTTCAGAGGGATGCAATTAACAGCCTCATTTTGTATCACCTGAATCCATGTAGTTTAATTTATCTCAATTCTATTTTTTTTGGGGTGTTATTCATCATATCTGTCCATTTTGCATGACCAGGAGACTGAAAGAAGGACAATTGTGCCATATCACCCTTTGTGCTGATACTTCCCTGCAAAAAATTTACATGTATATATATATACATATATATATATATACGTGCACAGAGCATATATACCTATACATATACATATACATATACATATACATATACATATA
>WAAE01023931.1:27828-53518 GCA_013400495.1 Nicator chloris
GTTATCTATAAGTAGATGCACACGGAAGAGAGATTTGTTTCTTGGTAGGCAGAAAAGAAGGACTTTAACTTTTCCTGCTAGTAGCTTTTGCAAATCCTGGCACAGTGATAAATTGCAATGAGCTCTGTGGTCCCTTCTGGTAGGGCTGCACTCAGGCCAGAAAGCCACATCACTAAAGCTTTGTGGCAGATGGACTCTGCTTCCCTTCTGTAGGAAAAGAGACAAATGTCTGAATTCTCTGCTCTTGCTTGCACATCTCAATGAGGAAAAGTTTCAAATAAAACCACTTCTCTTTTGTAGAGCTGAGGGGTCTTGTAAGGTGGCTGTGAAGAAACAGTAGGTAATACTGAGTCTTGTTAACCATAAGCACTCAGAAATCATCACTCTGAACATCAGATGAGAGAGCTTAGTGTGGCATAATCTACCTTTTGTAGCACTGCCTGTTTTTAGGCTCCCTTCTCCAGTTTCTAAACTATTGTGGACCATCTTTAAAAAAAAATATATATATTCTTTCCTAACCACGTGGTTCCAGAAGTCCTGTGCTCTCCTGTGTTCATGCGTCTGTGGTCCCTGTGCAGCTGGATAAGGAAACATTTGATATTATTTACCCTTTGTGCATTTTAGACTGAATCAAGACAGTTTCTCAAAACAAGGCTGTGCAGGATTTTGTGGAGTTGTTTGGGTTTTTAACTTCTTGGTTCTTGTGGGTTGTTTTGTTGTTAGGGGCTTTTTTTCACTATGGTATTTAAAATAGACTCTTAAAAATCATTTCTGAGGTATTCTGAGAGCCCGACTTGAGCGTCAGTTTGTCTGTTTGTTCAGGAAAACCATGACACAGAATGGATTCCTGCAGAGAGAGGGACTCATTTCCTAATCCTGCCAATCAAGAGAAGAAACATGAAATAAAAGCTAGCAACATAACAGGTAGAAAAACAAATTAAAATACTTTCATTCTTGCCTAATACAGAGATTCTATCAAAACAAAAATCACAGTTTTGATGCCTGTATCTGGCAAAAGCATAGCCTGAGACGAGGTGGTAAATAAGAGGGAAGAATAATCACGTGTACTTTGGCATACCAGATACCCAGTTCCAAATGACTGTGATAACAATTTTCTCCCCTGTTACTTTTGTCACTAACATAACACCAAGCACATTTCCTTCAAAAAATACATTTTGAACCTATTAGAGAGAATAAGTTAAGGTCAGATTTTTCAAATGTGCTCAGCATACTGAATGCAGATGAGGTGCTAAGTGCTCTGGTGGTTTGTGGATTGTTTTCTTTTTGCTTTTTTATTTTTTTTTTAATGAACACACAGTGGGATTTATGGGCATAAAATGACTTTGAAAATTCAGCTGCTATGTGAATTCTCAGATCTGCAATAGCTGGTTCTAAACAACCTTTTCTCACTTTGGAAAAAGCACTTTGACTGTGGGATTTTCAGACATTTTCCCAACTGGCCAAATTCTGCTCTCATCGAAATCAGAGAAAATAATTTCTTCTTAAATTGATGTTATCTGATGTGGATTTTTGGTCCTGCCTGTCTTCTTTACCCTTTGTCCATAGGTATATGTTTAGGAATAAACTTCACCTGAGGTCACAGAGGACTAAACCTGTGGCTCAGCACAGGTCCCAGCTCCTTGCTCCTGTGCTGTGGGTGGATCAGGCATGTGATGCCCAGTGACTCACACTGGCCAACACGTGTACTAATTGTGGCTTTTGCTTAAACCTAAACAAATATCTAGGGGTTAGCTGGCTGTGTAGGGGTTTTCCAGATGCAATCCTTTAGGACAGGTGGGGAGAAATACACTTTCATGGTGCAGCTGTGCTCAGCTGTAGAAAATGAGGTGCTCAGTAAGGCAGATATCAACAGCAAGCATGATGAGTTATGTCTCTGAACTGTCTAAATCTTTTGATTCATCCACAAGGACCACCAGATGACAAGATAATGTGTGAATGTCTAAATTATGGGGCTCAAAAATGAGATCAAAGCCACTGCTAGCCACAGTTGTCATTGTGGATGAAAAACACAAGGATCATTCAGTGTGCAAAAGCTCTTCATCTCTATTTTAACTTTGCATCCTTACCTTATTTTTGCCCCACTGGTTTCACTTGAGAAAAATAATTCCATATCAATTGCTTCTGAAACCTTTACCTACAGCTCAGGCACTGTAGCTCTACACTGTGGCCATTTCCCTTTAAATTACTTGCTTTTTTCATTGTGAAACATCTTGTCCCTGGGACTGTTTTTGTACCACAGGGACAGAAATGGACCAGTGACTAACTGATTCACTCTCTAAGACATCATGTATTTCACATTGCACCCATCTGTGCTAGGATGATACTCTTCTTTATTTGGTTATGTTCCTTGAACTCTCTAAATGCTAATTTAGGAAATTATTTGCTTGGCATTTTTTAAGCTTTTGTGTTGTTGTTGTTGTCACTATTAATTATAGAGACAATGAGCATAAGGAGATATTTGGAACCTTTGTTTGGGTTTTTTTCACAATTTATTAAAAGATTTGTGTTTTTAACAAACAAACTTAGGAAAAAAGAGACTAGATCCTAGCACATCGTTGCTTTCTGGTACTGTTATGGTAAATAAATACGTAATTCCTTTACTTATTACAAGCTAATACAAATCTGTATGGTTTTTCTCCACCTCTTTTAACCTCCTACATTCTTAGAGCATATGTTGAGAATGCCACCCGTAGCAAAGGATCAGTGTAAAGCATCTGTTGCAAATTATCCAGCTGAGATTGATTGATTTTTCAATTTATGCGTTTAACTCTCTTGGTTTAGATTTCAACCTAGACCTCAACTGAATTTCAATAATGACAAGTGCCAGACTTACATTCTAGAGAACTCCTGAAATTCAATAAACCCAGCAGCGGTAATTAATAGGTATTTAGGCACTGGTTGACCTTGCACTTTCCTAATAAACCTCTAGGAAACTAACAGGTTAAGACATAAAGAACCTTTCTGGAATGTCCCTCGTGGATTAAGCTTCGGGGGTGGCAGGCGCTGAAGCTTAACTAACAGGTTAAGACATAAAGAACCTTTCTGGAATGTCCCTCGTGGATTAAGCTTCGGGGGTGGCAGGCGCTGAAGCTTGCAACCCTCCTGTGTTTGAAGGTGTCTTGTTTTGGAACTCCCTGTGCTTCTGAGGTCTGCAGCAATCCTTCTAGGATTGTTTAAACAAGATTTATAGCCAAGCAGTAAACCAAACTAGCAGTAAAAATTCTTAAATTATTGTGCTAGGCAGTCTTCTAAGCTCTACTGAAAAAGTAATCACTTTCACTTATGAGTCTTGATTTATTGTTTCTGAAAGAAACGCTGTACCCTGGTAGCATTTTAGTCAGCTTCTTTTGTTGTGGCAATAACTGCATTTCACCTAGTTTTCTTCCTTTATTTCTGTCAGTATTTTCTGCTATTTGAATGGAGTTTCATTCGGTTCAACAAAGTTACTAAGATAAATAAGTAGGTAATCCTGGTGTGACCATATCCCTTGGAGGAAGGGATGAAGGTTCTTTGTAAGCCAATCAAGTGAGTTGGATAGTTTTCCACACATCAGTTGGAACATTGGATACTTGACCAGCAAGATAATTTTCAAGTTTGAAGTCTGCTTCTGTTCCTGATGGAAATGTGAAGAAGTAATTTCTTAGCACTTCTGTGAAATGTTTGTAGAGGGGCCAGAAAAGGAGATGCTGATGTAGATAGCAAGAAGTCTAGCCATACAAAGTAGTTGCAGAAAATTTAGAGTGTCAGAACCCTTGTTGAGTTGGAGTATTTTTTGTTGTTTTGGTTGTGGGTTTTTTGTTTGTTTGTTTTGTTTTGTTTCTGCGTGCAATGAAAATTTAGAAATGTGGACCTTTCTTTCACAGACTATAGACTTTGTGTCAGATTTTCTCTACCCAAAATAGACAAGGTGACCTGAGTGTAGAGCTTTCACTGCTGTGTTATGAAACCACAAAGCCTGATGAATAGGCAACTGCAGTTTGTTTAAAGAATTGTGGCACAGAAAGTCACCAAGACTTTGAGCTGAGATCCATACATTGAATAGCAGATCTGTGCAGCCTTGTTGCAAACTGTAGGGCAAGAAATCAAGAGTCACATTTTCCCTGAGATTACAGGTAATTTTTATGTTTCTGACCTTCTGTTAAACAAGAAACTTGAAGTTACAAGCTAGTTCACGGTGAAAAGAAAAGTTTATTACCTACAGGACCATTGAATCTGGGGAAGATTCAAGCCATGGTACAGGTGAACACTCAGTTACTGGCTGCAGAGCCAGGGAAACAGGGCTTTCCCAAAGACCAAGTCAGGAAAAGAAAAGCTCTCACATCGCAGGAGGTCTATGTCTCCACAGCAACAGGAGAGATGGGAAGCGAGGTGAGCACACGGCCAGCATTTCTCCCTTATTTATCTCTCAGGAGCCTGAGCACAGACAACCATTGTAAGCACTGGCTCACGGGGCAGGAAAGCCCTGGGGAGGTGCTGTCACCAATGCAGCGTGCTGCTGCCTCCCTTGCAGTGGGTGCCTTGCTCTTTCACTTGTCTGCAGCTTGTTGGGGCCTGAGCCTTCCTTGGTGCACTGCATTCCAGCAGGAGCCTTTGTTTCCTGTAGCATGTATTTCCTTTGCATTGTCTTAGGCTGCCCTGCCTATACTGTGCTAAGCAAAGAGTGAATCCTTTGTAAGTGACTACGTGACAAGCACAAGACAGACACAAGAGACAGTGTCCTATTCCTGTGTCTGAAAAGGTATTTAAGCTCAATACAATGTGCCACAAAAGATTTCATGCAGTGGCTGGAGTTGCATTATTTGTAACCAGAAATAACCATGACAAAGATAGTTAAATTCTGCATCTGTTTTTGTCACCTGCATTCTTGTTTTGTGGTGAAGACCAGGGAGACAAAAAGAGTCAGTTTTATGGCAATAATGGTGTATGTCATGCTTTTATAATGTTTATCTATAAACAGAGACCTTCATTTGAATTGGGCAATTGTGATAGAGCAACAGAGACTTGCAGTGAAATGTCTTTATATTTTTGGTTATGGGTTTGGGTTTTTTGGGTAAATCTTTCCTCCTGTTTATGCTTTGAGGAAGATAATTCATTTTCTCCTAATTTGGTAGTGATGCATTCATTTTTTTAGCTTGGTAAATCATGTAACAGACTAGTTTTATTTCACAAAGGGACAAGGAAAAGAGTACAGGCTTAGAGGACAAAGATAAAATGTCCTGTCTTCTGTTAAACTTGATTTGAGTAAACCTAAACCTTCAATTATGGCTCAACAATGGTTGAATAAGTCTTTCCTTTCCCCAAGTCCCAGCAGGTATCCTACTTGCTGACAGCGATTCCCAAATCTCACTAGAGCAGATAATTTGAGCTAAATCATACATTGTCCCCTTCATCTCATGTTCAGAAGGTGAGGAGGTGATAAGTGTTTTCTGAGGTGTTCCTGATATATGTGTTTCCCTGAGGGTGTGAACACTGATTACAGAAGCGAGTCAGAGTCCATGGAAAGGGACTTTTCTGCTAGATAAACCTCTACAGTGTGATTTCACTGCAGGTCAAAGAGTGACTTCTGTCAGAAAGGAGAAACAGAATTAACTTTAAAGGGAGCCCTCAGAGCTAAGGGCAAAAGGCAGCAGTACTGACACTGGCTAGATATCTTCTTGCCCTGCCGAGCATTTTTGTGGTTTCAGAAGTCTTCCTCTTGCTCCCATGAGGAGAGATGAGATAACCAGACTTGGGTGTTCAGTTGGAATGCTATAGAAAGCCTTGTTCCACCTGATGCAACCCAGGGACATGGACTCCTGTTTCCTATCTCCAGGCAAGTCACTGTGAGCTCCTGGCTGCTCTGAAGTTTGCTTATTGTTGTTTTTACTGCACATGCACCATTAAAAACAGGCAGATGTCCAGGCTGGTGAGAGCAAGTGAGTGAGCATGACCAGCAAGGGTGGCTTTTCTAGTGATGTGTCTGAGTTAGGAAGAGCAGAGATCAGGTCTCCCACCTTGGGTAGATAACAGTCTGAACTGGCAGGTAACTGAAGACCTCTGGGCTGGTTTTTGTCCCCCTCTCTGTGGCTTTCAACAGAATAAGTGGAGAGATTTGCTTCTCTGTTTTATACTAGCCTCTCCCAAAAGGAGCAAACAGCCTGTCCAGCTGTAGAGGGGGAAATTACCTTGGCTGGAAGCTGTAACATTGACATGTTAGAGAAAGTCTCACTATGTTCTACTTGAAGTGATACCTGTCCCTTTAAAAAATGGAATGTTTGCAAAGACATTTAAACCCATACATTACGAAGAAAAAAAAAAATCATATTGCGTTTAATGAAATATTCAAGGCTGTCTTCTTTTTTTTCTTTTTGTTGAAATTCCTGCCCCCAAAAAACCTATTTCAGCTTGAAATATCTTGTTCCAAATCAGAAATACTTTGGGGGGAGCAAAATTAACTAGTGAATACCTATTATCTACACATCTGTAGCTGTGTAATCACACCTCAGATGATTGACTGTCACTTCCATGTCTCTGTAGGAAGACTGAGTCTTTTCTTTCCATAACTAAAACTGAAACAAATGCTATCAGTACTTCTGTGTGTGACAAATCTGGAGTCTAAGGGTCTCTTGCAGAAGTGCACTGTAGACAAGATCTGAAATGATGTGTCCTTGCAAAGGGGAAATGTTTATTGGCAGTAATAACCATATCAATGTGGCTTTCTGTTGATTGCAGTACTACTTGGAACAAACAAAAAATTTTGTGACATAAAATTTTGTTAACTACAAACAGTAAGAATTTATTTTGGAATCTTCTCCACGAGTTCTGTTTCTTTAACATTAGAAGCTTTTGCAAGACTTACCTGGGTTTGTTTAGCCAACTGATACGATAGTATGACATTTCTATGTTCACATGTCCTGTCTGATGAGCAGAGAGAGATGGATGATGAAATAGATTGGAATTTATTTTTTTTTCCAATTGAAAGCACACAGCTTTGTCTAATTAGTCTGAAGATGTATGTATGTTTGTGGAAATGAAGGTGTGAATCAGCGTTAATCAATTTTGACTACTTAGATCATCTCTAGGTGGTGAGGGAGTAAGAAGAAGAAAAAAATTTAAAAGAATAACCCCAGTAAACAAAGTAAAGAAACAAACCAAACCAAACAAAAAACCCCCACAAAAATACTATCTTATTCTGCTCCTACTGTGGAAAACCATTTTGCTACTAAGTAAAGCAAATGCTGAGAAAACTTCTAGCTACTATGACTTTTATTGTTCTTTGACAGATGGATGTGCTTGTTTTTAATGGTCCTGATTTTCCTTGATTATCTGCATCTTGTCACTTCTGGCTGAGCACAAGGGATGTGTTGGCACATTTCGAGGCAGGCTACCTGTCGCTAGGAATATGCTTACAAACACTAATGTTGCAGCTGGAGTTAGCATATATTTTATGACTTGATTGAAGCATGGGATTGCTTTCTGGGCCCTGTGAACTTACTAGTTTCTACAGGAAGTATGTTAGCAAGACAGGAGCTCCTTGCTCCTAACATCCTCCTAGGGACACACAGTGTGGGGCCGTATGATGTCTGAGTGCCAGCCTTGGTCTTTAACGGGTCCCTCCTACTTCTCACTGACACCTGCTTAGCCAGAAGTTAATTTGTTTTTTTGCAAAGAACTGACACTAACCCCAGGTTTCTGGACATTGTTCCTCTGCTTACTAATGTGACACCTGTTTATGCCCATATGCTATTATTTTGTGCTGTGGGTTTTGGTGGTGTTGGCCAACAAAATTCTCCAGGCTGGCTTTAGGCTTATGCAAAGTGGGCATTTGCCAGCAAAGCAACTGTGGGGCAAAAGACCAGCTTGTGATTCTCTGTGCTGTTTTGACTGTGCTTAGGAGCCTGGAAAACTGAGCCTCAGAAGGGGCTTATGCTACAGAAGTACAGCAACCATCCTTCTCCCTTTCAAACAGCAAATTCAATTCTCTTGATCTCTCCTCTTTTTCTGTCTGTTATCTTTATCTTGTTTCTTTCCATGGCTGGAGTTATGTATCCCTGTTAGAGGCTTAAGTTTTCATCCTTGGAAAAGTTAAATTCTCACTGCATTTCTCAAAAGCTTTGAGGTGGCCTCATCTGTCACTGTGTATCTGGATTCCTCTACCCTACTTACATAGCTCTGGAGTTTCTGAGAGTTATGGATGCGCTGTAGCAAATGATTTGCTTTCCCACATCCCTTCACAGAAGAACGAGTGGTTTTTTCCTTATGTAGCACTGAGCCCCTGTGAAAGCATCCATATTTCTATGTTCCCAAAACATCCAAGGACTGATGATGTCTTTCCCTTATTCTACCTCACTTTTCTTCTCTCTCTGCCCTTTCTGAATGGGCAGCATAGAAAGCTCTGCATATGGGGAAGAGATGGGTTTTGCACATACAGCATCGACACTGCCAATTGCACACACAGTGGATCTTTTTCATCCCAAAAGAACGAGGGAGGGCCTACCACTGTGTTAAATGGAGTGCAGAAATAGACACTGGTGACTCCATAATACAACTCCCCCTCTGCAGGAGCACAGCATGCCTGAGCAGCATGAAGGGAATGATGACAGCAGGCAAGTCCCTGCACAGGGACTCTGGATTTTGGAGTGGTGTGGGAGCACCTCCATTCTGGAGCAGAACAGCTGTTTCACACCGTACAAACAGCAGCAGACCAATCAGAGGAGTGCCAGTCTCATGGAAAACTTGGAAAAAGTTTGGCCAGCTTTCTGCATTCAGTGTTGTGGCTCTTAACAGAGAGCTGTAAGTGCCGCATGGGATTGATTTGTTGGTTCTCTGTCTTCTGCCAGAGAAAGTGGCGTGGATCCCGTGGGTGACGTGCAGCTGCTGAGCCAGCCAGCTCTCAGGCCAGCCTGGCTGCCTGCCACCCACGTGCTGGCTGAGCCCTGGCTGCTGGGGATGGCTTTCCGTGGGTGGTTTTCCTTCTCTTTGCGGGGTCTGTTAGTTTTGCATCCTGCCGTGCCTCTGACTGGTATCTCTTCTACGATATCGAGGGGGAATCTCTTCAAAACAGCTCCATGTGAATGTCTCTGGGCAAAGAGTCTGCTGCTTTTAAATGCTGTTAATCTACCCAAAATGAGCTGTACAGTGCATGACCACTAGCATTTGTTAAAGGAGTGGGATGTGCTAGGTCCCAAGCAAGCAGATTTCTGTATCATGCAGTCTTTTCCCCACACCGCTAGACTGGCGTTTCTCCAGAGAGCTCAGCATGAGACCAGAGGTCAAATGGCTCTTCTTAGGTATTCTCTGAAGCTAACCCTCTGGTCTCCAACATTGTGTTCTTCAGGTATTTCTTTTAGAGCAATTTCCATGTCCCACTTCTATTTATTTATTTATTTGTTAAACTCCTGTGTTTGGTGTTGGTGGAATATGTTTTCTTTTTTCATTGATGACAAAAAAAACTCTAAATTGCAGAGAAGCAAGTCCCAGGAGCATGATAGCATGCTTCATTCACAGTTACTGCTGTTCTATGTGTACACACATAGATGTATGTGTGATCATAAACATTGCTGGTGGTAGTTTTCCTAGAAGTTTAAATAAACAAAAAATTTGAAACAATAAATTTGCTTGCTCAGATTTCTTTCCTAAATTCCAGTTAGTAGCCCACAAACAGTACTTTAGTTTTAATTACAAGGGTTCTATTTAAAACTGGACAGTTTTTCTTTGCATTAATCATCCAAGCTCATGAATACTCCCATCCTGCTAAGACTGTACCAGGCAGTGGAACCCTCCTGAATTTAAAAATCAAACAAAACAAGAAAAGTGCAGAGAACATTTTTTCATACCTCTGTTTAGTATGATCTCAACTTCAATCATGCTTCTAATTGCTTGTCAATTGAACAGCAAGGCAATTATACTTGGTTCTGCCTTCCTTTAAAGGAAGGCCAGGCTTTTTTCAGTGGTGCCAGGGACAGGACAAGAGGTAACAGACTCTTCAGAAGCAGAAGAGGCTGCATCAGAGCATCTGGAAACACTTTTTCACTCTGAGTGTAACCAAGCATAAAACAGGGTACCCAGAGAGGATGTGGAGTCCCCATCCTTGCAGGTGTTCAAAACCCACTTGGACATGGTCCTGAGCAGCTGGCTCTGGGTGATCCTGCTTGAGCAGGGGGGGTGGACAAAATGACCTCCAGAGCTCCCTGCTACTCTCAACTGCTCTGTGACTCTATGATCACAGCTCTTGTCCCTCTTCACCTTTACATGATTTCTTCCAAGGCAGAGTAGGTGATGAAAGGGAAGGAAAGGAATGACGCAGAATGACAGGGGAAGCCTTTAGGAATGGGATAGGGAGACATGATGGAGCCCCTGAAATGTTAGGAAACAAGTGGTTTTCACAAAAAACAAAACAAAACAAACCCTGGAAATGCAGTGCAGCAGAATGCCAGGAACTGCCCCAGATGCAGGGAGATCAGTCCAGAAAAGTCATTAAGCCTTCACTGCTCTGGGTGTGAACACCACTGATTTACACGTGGATACAAGTCTGTAAGGAGCTTCTTGGATGTTAAGTCCTCTTCCTTTGTATGTGATGCAGCTGTTGTGCAGAGCAGCACTGTCATGCTAAGCATCAAGAACCCAGGTTCCCTGCCAGTTCTTGGCATTGAAGGGACTTTTGCTCCAGGCCCAGGGATGGATCATTTGGCAGTGTGGTCCCTTGCTGCTCCTGGAGGCCTCTACTGTTGTGATTCTGGGGGTGCAGAGAGAGTGTCAGCCCAGACAGGTGGTGAATACAAACTGAGAAAAAGGCTTCTGTTAGTTTATAACCTGCAGAATATCAAAAGAAGCTGTAAGAAAAGAGGAAGCATATTGTATTCATCACCATAACATAATCAGAAATGTTGCCTTTTTTTTTTTTTTTTAATCCTTTTTTTCCCCTATCCCACTCCTCCCCATGCTAATGTCGTTATACTTTTTCTATGTGTGGCCTGGGGGTAGTCACTGATGTTTTCACTATGGAAAAGATCCCTCCATACCACAAAACAGGTTGAGGTTGTGCCCCTTCAATTTCTTTTTAGCTGAGTTCTGTTTGTTCAGTTATCTGCCCAGTGGTAAGTGACAGGTGCCACTCTTCTGGAGAGAAATTACATTGAATTGTGACAAGAGTCCTTTTAGCAGGCTTTTATATTAATGATACCTAGCTGTGTTAATGCTTAATTCTCCTTTTTTCTTTTTTTTTTAATCTTCATTGAATAAAAACATGAAACAGTGATGTTGCTATGGCCACTTGGCATTTAATCAGAACATTTACTGTGTTATTTATCTGTCCTTACTAGCAGTAACTTTCTTGATTTCCAGAGTATTGTTCCTGAAATTACTTTCTTTAAAAGAGGCTCGGCCATGTCTTTACAATGAACAGGAATAAATTTCTGCTTACTGTGTGGGGTTTTGTTGATTGGTTTTTGGTTTGGGTTTTTGTTTGTTGTTTTGGGGGATGGTTAGGGTTTTCTTGCCCTTTTTTGTGGTTTTCTGTTTGGTTTGGTTTTTTTTTAACCTGTTCTTAAAGAATAGAATTTTGTTGCAAATTACATGCATCAGTGAAGCTGTTACCACTCAAGGCAGGAGGAGCTCCTTGAGAGTCTGCTGATATGTGTGTGTATGGGGCAGCTAATGTTGGGGGCTGGCATATCCTGGCTGCTGGAAGAGAATGTTTCAGAAGTTCCTACATCAAAAACTATTGTTGCTGTCAGCAGGGGAGGGTAGCAGACTCAATGCAGGGACTGAAAAGGATTTTCTTTGATTTGGTTTCTCCTAGTGAGGGAATTTTCAGAATATGAGTATCTGGTGGAAAAAAAAAAAACACTAGAGATGCCGAACATAAATGCCTAAGTGAATTGGGAGTGCAAAGAGATCTGACAGTAAAGCCTGTCCTCTTTTGCTGTCATCTTTCTAGTGCATGCTTTGGTCTTTTGAAGATAGTTGTGGCTGAATATAGGCCTAATGTACCCCAGTCCCAATCCCAACTGCTCTCTTCTTCCCATCCTCCTGGAATTTGTACTGCACATCCCATTGACATTGCAGTAACACTTTGAACTTCCATCTTTTGGTACAGTCCTCCTGAGGATTCCATTAGGTCACAAATAATTGAAAATAAATCTTCTTCCCTAACTGAGTCGCCATGTCTCCACTGTGTTTCCAATCTCAAATTTGTTAGTATACCCTAGTGTAAACCTGAAGTGTCCCATTAAGACCTGCCTTCTGTTTCCTGGGAAAGTGTCCTCTGCAGTAACCTCAGTGTCCACTGAAATTTCTAAGGTAGAAAAAGATTGTCAGGGCTCTGGAATATCTAGAGAAATTTGATGTGTTTCCCAGAGATGCTCAAATGTTCTACACAACATTTCCTAAATGTTGCATTATGTTTTCCCTGTGGCACTCACATAATCTTGTTTCAGTAATTGAAAGTTACAGAAATTGGAGCTTTATCATTTAATAACCTTCCTACTTGCTGTTTGCTCAGATGACTATGATCTAGTTAAAAACATTATGTAAATGTATTTATAAACAAAAAGTAATCAACCTGTAGGGGAAGGAAAGCCAAGGCAGGAATACACTAAAAGTAAGAGGCAAAAATAATATACCTGAGACCTGAATTCAGAAAATACTGATCAGTCCTAATTTTATGCAAAAACAGTGAATGTGCTGACTACTTAACAACCATAAAATTCTTGCTTTCTTGTGAAGTGTTGACTTTAGTAATGGGGTATTATGACTGACATCAAGTAAGAGCAGCTTAATATCTGACTAATCTCTTATTAGGACACTTTATTTGCACTTGTCAAAAAGATGGTTTCTTCTGTCTTTTATGTCTGTGATGTAAGATCCAGCCCTTCACTACAGATTGTAGCTCCTTTTTTGAAGTTCTGGAATATAAATCATCAGCAGAAATGGAATAAAAGTAAATCTCTGGCTACTTCAGTGAGGGGGAGGCCAAGGTCACCTGTTTGGTTCTCAGACTGAACATTCAGCTCTCAGCCACTGCGCATTTCAAGTGGTTATGAAGTTGTACATTATCAGCAGAAGTCACTCAGCATGAATGTACGGGTACTTGATAAAGACCTGGTGGTTTCATCAACCTATAAGAGACATCAATTTTTTTTCCTAAGTTTATTTTCATGAAGAGTGAACATAAGGCATAATTTAATCTGTTTTGGGGTAATTGGCACTGTTATCAGTGGTAATAGGAGATGTTGGTGGCTGGGATAAGTCAGTACTTGGAAAAAAGTATCAAAGATTTCTGTCCAACATAACTTCCTGTTTTTTTGATAGAGGAGCATGATACTAGATCAACTAACCCTACGTAAAGAAACATATTCTCATGCCCACTGTTGGCAGTAAAGGACAGAGTACTTTTGGGAGAGGTGCCAAGCACACCTCTCTAATTATGCAATGCACAAACATCCAAAGAGGATAGTTAGGGATGATTGTGTTTCTCTCCACTCCTCAGGTGATTAATTGAATGATGTTCAGTGATCAACAAAATCCATCTTTTCAGACTATTGTTCTCTGATGCCAGTTTTTCCAAAGATCCATAAATCCATGGACTTTTCCTTCTGACAATAAAATCTAGTTAACAGTTCTACCTCTATACATTCAACAAGCTTTGCCCAGTTTCTACTCACAGAAGTTTCTAAATCAAAGTGTAAGGCAGATGTAGAGAGAACACGATTTCTGCCCCAGACATCTCCTTCCAGAGCACTTGGTACAAATTTTATTGGAAATTGCTCCTGGCAGTATGTACCACTTATTTTCCCTTAATCCTGTTTTCATCTCACCTCCTAATGATTTCAGGAATGTTTTTAGTTTCCAAAGCCAAGGAAACAGTTTCTTCTTGGTGGAAATAGCATTGGCTGTTAAATAAAAAGAAATGTGCTTTTCTGGCTAAGCTTTCTGAAGATGATTGTACAATCTGTACTGTACGCTTGGAAACTGCTGCAACAAGACGTGTGCCATATGGTGTGTATGGCATTCCCTTACCTCAAGTGCTCCCTTACTCAGGCTGGCATGGTTGGTAATGAGCTCATTTTTGAATAAGAGAAATATGGGTCTTTTGTCTTTTTGTCTTCTTTGTGTGGGGGCTGGGATTGGTGAGAGGAGGGAAGCAGAAATCTCTACCTTCAAGAGGAGGACAAATAAATGTTGACATTCCTCACCTCTGCTGGTTCTCTGATCAGCTTAAAGTCTGTAGCAATCAGGAACTTCATTAGGAAAAAAAAAAGACTATTGAGCTGAGGTTGTTTAACATTATACCACGATAGGAAAATAGAATTTAAGTAAGAATGGTTTTTGTTTCTCTTTCCCTCTGGCAGAGGCATAGTCCATAAATATGTGGGAAATGAGCATAATAAGAAGGTGAAATGTGATATCAGCTCTCTTTTACTGTGTGAGAAGAGGAGGCTCGTAACCTTGGGAAACACTTCTCCATGTTGCATTCTTCTTCTTGGAAGTCACCTTAGAGAAAACTCTAGAAGAGTGACACAGAGAAGTTAAAATTCAATTTTTCTCTACCTGTGTGCTCCTAAAAAACACAGACAGAGAGGGAAATCCATTTAGACTATCACTGCTCTCAGGCAGAATGGGTTTAGCATGTCACCATACTTTCCTGATCAGCCCTAAATAGAAACAACCAGTTCAGGGAAATTGATAACCTGGTATGATCAAGCTGACACAAAACACTGCTTTGGACTCTCTCCTACTAGATGTACTTGTTCATGGTGTATGTCCTGGTAAAAGATGTTCTCTATGAAATAAGCAAGCAGAAGACCACTTATGCCTGTGAAAGTTGAGATGGCTTTTTTTTGAGATGGCTAATGCGGTACCCTCCTGAGGGTACTGTCAGAACAGAAAGCTTGACATTTTCAACATCCAGGGTTCCAACATCTTCTCTCTCACCAAGATATCACATTCTACATTTATTAAAGATGAAGTCCATCCAAAGTGACATGCAGTGACATGTCAGGCACTTTAAGGATAAATGTCTATGGTGTATTGTCTCAGGCAGAAGTCTAGAACCTGGATGAAAGGTTCTTGAGCTTGCATATTCTTACTAATCCATTCTAGTGTCCTAACAAAGGACAAATCATGCGACTAAAAGGTTATTGATCCTGAATAAAAGGAATATCCTTTGTCAAGTGCCAAAATATGATCTTTTGCTACAGGATATAAATGTTACAAAGCCTGTGTAGAATTTTCTGTCAAGAACCTCGACACTGAGACAATGGGTGGGTTGTGGAAAATGGAGGCATACTGGGGACTAAAACTGCAATTGTGGATAAGGCAAGCTGCATGAAAAGTAAAGTATGATAGCAACACACACTTCTTAAGGTAGTGAACAAAACCAGTCTGCAGTCCCATTGTAGCTACACCATGAACAGTTAGGTCAGCCAAGAGATGGCAACTGAGGGGTCTCTTGTAGAATTGCTTTTGCCATGGGAGGTGTGATGTGTTGCCTTGGAAAACAAATTGAGCACCAGATGATGATGCAAAGCTCTAAGCTCCTTTTTTGCATGTAGATGGTCCTATTACTCCCCGAGATTTAGAGTTATCTTTGTTGAATTTTGGGTTCTCACTTTCATTACTTGGGGATGAATAGGAACAGAAAATGAAAAAATAGACTGCATTATTTTTGTGTTCTTGTCTTACCATTTTAACTAAAGACACCTCAATAAGTATTAATGACAAAATAAATGTGTATAGTATTAAAGGGTAAAGAACATAATTGTTAATTTAAAGAGTTTGAAGAAAATCACCAAGAACAGAACATTAGACTATTAGACAAACAAAAGCTGAAATTTCTAAGCTTAAATTGGCACTTTTTAAATGAAAAATAGATTTATATTGTAATGAGTGTTAAGAAACAGACCATTATCTGTGGGGTATCATTAAACTTACTGAAATGAAGACAAACGTATCCTTTAATTTTTCATTATCTGAAGCCTCCAAAAGTTCAAGAGGGTTTCTCACTGCATGTTTTTATAGTGTGTTAGAGAAAGGAAAACATGCCTGAGCTAATGAAATATATTTGCAGAGAAAAAAAATGTAATTTCATTTATATGTATGTATATGTATGGTCAGGTTAGAAGTAAGTAAACACTTGCACATTTCTCTCTATGGAAGCAGGCTTTAATTCTCTACTATTTTACTTTTCATCATTTATCAATCTGCAAATCAGAATTTAAAATGCTGTCATGTTGATTTGGCAACAGCCCTTTTGAACTAATTTGCACTGGTGGTGTTAAGAAAAGGAGAACAAGAATCTGAAACATCAGTGTCTGCTCAGAAAACTGTCAGACAGGAAGGAATATGTGTCCTGCTGCCACATGGGAGTGGACTTGAATTAAAATCCCAAGCCGTATTTGCACTGTGGATCACTATCTCGCTTCCTGGGTTGCATAAACCTATTCAAGGACAAGGATCATTTCACGCTCTGAGGTGCAAATAGAAGCAATTTCACCAAGACATTGGTGAAATATAGAGAATAGAAATATCTAGTCAGAGGCCACCAGACTCATGTTTCCTCAGGAATATACAATCATACTTTGCAGGACAAACTATGATAGTAATAAAATTTTTTGGGGGTATAGCATGGCCTCCTTGTCCAAGAGTTTTAGAATATAATATTTTATGTGTTTATTGTATACAGCATATATTACAACTCCTGTGAGAAGCAGTTTTCAAACAGGATTTCAAATATTAGAACAACTGGACCAATCCTTAAGACTTTTCACTATGCACTGGCTTCCAGTGGAAGTCTCAATGTAAATAAAATGTTTTTCTAATTTGAAAACCAAGTACAAAGTTATATTGATGTTTTCCTTGTAAAGTTCAAAAGACAGAAAATATTCACTTTCCACAGAGATTTTCCTTTTAGGTTTCAAATGAGGGGCTTTTGTAATGAAAAGAACCCTCAGCTCTGAGGATGTATAAAGTTCTTTTCCTGCTTGGGATGATGGAAGTATATGCTTTTGTAGTCCTTGTACGCACCAGCTGAAAGCCAGATCTGAAAGCAGGTGTGCTGAACTCCACCATAATCTGCATCTTTTAATTTTTAGTGTTGTCTGATCAGCCTATTTGCTGGCATGCTTCCATCTAAAACCTGAATTCTTTCTGGACCGTATTCCATTCTTACAAATTCATATTAAACTACTTATTCTTCTCCCAGCCCCAGGAAGCAATAGACCATGTTACAAATCTCATTTGCCACTAAAAAATATTCATTCCAACCTTTATAGTTTTGAGTGAATGCTTAGGGATTTGTTCCCATTCTCCACAGCTCAAAAGAAAAAGAAAAAGTAAAACAAAACAAAAACAAACCAAAAAGGTAATAGTAGAGCATGTTGGCATGATAACCATTTTCTGGTTTTCTGTTGGCTCAATTTATTATTCTCTGTGTGTGTGGTTTTGACACTCAAGCCCCTGAAGACCTTATTTTAGACTTCCTAAAATAAAATTCCACAACAACTTTCAGAGGTCTTTGGTTGAGTGAAAATTCAGGGGTCTCTTTGTTAAAATTATAGTCCCAGCACTGCACCACAACTTCGAGCAGAGATTAAACTAATTTCTCCTAAACTAAATATGGTGTCAGCTCTGTGTCTGAGAGAGGCCATGAGAATCTGAGTGTAGCAGGAAATATGGACTCACAGTGTAATTACCTTCTGTCTTCTAAAGATCAATGCTACTTTGTCCTGTAACTACTCAAACCTTCTTTGAAGACGGGAAATGCTGATATATTGATGATGATGAGGAGCATAACAACCATAAGGATCCAAGCTGCGCTAACCTAATATCAGATGAGTGTTATTTTTGGCTTCTCCAGCATTCCCAGGAACTCCTAATTCTTTTTGTCTGGTTCCTCTTTGACCATAAACCTTTATCACGAGCGGCTCAGCCGGCAGCTGGAGGAGGCACATCCATTCCTGCCATCAGGGAGCAGGCCCTCGTGCCTGGCTGCAAGCCCCAGGTGCCAGCTTCATACGTGTAATAGCAGCCATAAAACACGTGTTTCACAAGCTTAGTGAAGTCTTAACACCATATGCTTGTCAGTGTTTACAAATGAGGTGTTATTAAGTTGTCAGTTGCTTACAGAAGTGGAGTGGAAGGGACTGGATGAAGAGGGAGGAGTGACCTTGAGTTAATGGAGACTGTTGCGACACACTAAGCAATGAATAACACCATGGGTAATAACTAGCTTGTTCTCATCCATATCCCTTTTCATGTGCAACTTCTTTTATTACATCAATGATCAAGTAGTCAGTGCATATGGCTAGAGGCAAGGAATTAAAAGGTATAAATAACACACACTTTAATTGAAATCCAACTGTGAATGCCTGGCCTCTGTGATTAAACCTTGTATCACGTGGATTGTCCCACCACAGGTACATTCATTCAGAGAACTACTTGGCTTTAAAAAAAAAAAAGGCCTTTCTTTCTTTTAGATGTCCAAATTGAATCATTTGAGAATTTCTTTGGCAGTACCAGGGCAAGTAGTGTGGATGTAACAAACTCATTCTTGCATGTATGTAAACCCCTCCTGTGGTGTCCTCTGCTCCAATGCTGATGGCAAGCCCTTTGAACATGCCAACACTGAAAAGGGAGAGGGAGCATGAGAGTTGGCATTACAGATACTGAGGGTCATCTGCCTTGGGGTTTTCCACTCCTATTATGGCTCATTAATGTGGTCCCTAGGATTATTTGTAGGATTTCCTCCTACAAATAATGAAAAAAACATTGGATTGGGACAGCCTTGGTAGCGTTGCCTAAGTACAAAGGCTTGATGCTGGATTTCTCCAGGCTTTCTGTCTTTATGAAACTTCAGTGAAAAGGCTTGATGAGCAGGCTGCTGAGCTAGCAGTGTGATTCCTAGGGGGATTTAGCTGTGTGAGTAGATCAACATTTGCCTGAAAATAGGCACCACTGGTGTCATCCTTTACACGATGTGCAGCAGAGTGGGGCTTTGATTACTGTGATGGAAACAGCAATGGGTGATATTTATTATAGACCACGTCATGGGCAGACTGTCTGCAGTGATGATGAATTGATATTTTCCAGGGGAGAGGGATGTCTGGCTGTTGCTAAGCTTCATATTTAGGAGTTTGGTTTGTTTATAGCTCTGTCTGGAAAGAGTTCTCCAAACATTATCCAAGATTTACACTTATGTGGTATGATAACCAGGCGGAAAAAACCAGTGTTCTTGACAGCAGTATCCAAGTATTTTTCTAGTTCAGGTGTGTCATATCTGCAATGGGATGGACTTCTTTTAACAACTCAGTGCTGACATAAACTTGATGCTTGGCATTCCCCAAATAAAATTATGTGGGGGAAAATCTCTGTGTCCAAGCTACAAAGAAAGCTGATTGCTGCAGAGAATTCATAAAAATAACATTATATAAAGCTCATAATCCTGCATTAGTGCAGTGAATAAAATAACCCTGATGATGTATTTTAAATTACTTAGTAAAAGATATTTGGTTTCTCTCAAGGAGATTTATCAGCCAAGACAAGCTTTTGTGGAATGTTTTTGAACCTAAACTACATAAAAGAGGCCAGTAAATAGGACCACCAAAAGGAGAGAAAGGCTCTGGGAGCTGTTAGAGTTATAAATTATTTGGTTTTACTGCAGCATGCGGCTGGAAGGTTCTTCCTTGATTTAAACAGATGCTTTGTTTTCCCCTTTGTTGCCCATTATTTGCACTTGACCTGCCAAGTATCCAAAGGCACTTAAGCCAGGTGAATCATTGTTTCTAGCACTGTAGTAAACATGTCAATTGAATATGGCACTGAGAACTCTGAATCAAAAACTTAAATGAGAAGTCTTACATGACTTCTGGTGAAAGGAGGAGTTTGAAACTGGTAGCACAAGTCTTTCCTCTATAGAAGCCAACAAGCACCACAAAAGCTGTTTTATCCTTCATGCAGCACCTAAGGTTTTGAACCTAAACTGTTTGAGTCTAAATTGTTACAGCTTTCTTAAGTTTTACAATTTTTTACTGTGTTTAAGTTGCTGTGCAGGAGTACATGTCTCAAGAAGAGCACCCTTGGCATTTGAAAGAAGAGAATTTAATAACCTAAATTATAAAAAGAAATAGATTCAGTTTTTACCCCACAGTCTTCTTTCAGAAAGGACTCCCCAAAGCCCTTTTCAAATCAGCAGGTTCCGTCCCAGGGAAGGACAGGATGAAGGCTCACCTTGTTGCAGCGTACGCCGAGATTTTCTCTAGTGTGTCTCTATCGCCTTCTCTGAGACTGCTTTTGCTTTGAAGCAGGGTATGAGAAAGCAGAATCCTGCAGGGAGTGTGCAGGCAAAAGTAAGTGCTCTGATGTACTCTACAGTGGTTCATGCATATATACAGGGGATGTATAAAAGCTGTTCTATTGGCAAGGGGGCTGTTGGCCAAGGCACCATGGTTATACAGTAGTACCTTGGGACCAGTACGTTCCACAAGAGCAGACACTGTGAATTTTGAATTACTGTTGCCTCTAAAACATTATGCTGCCAATAGTGCTGTACCTCCACGCAGTAATTGTCATTCAGCACTCAGACTTTGGCAGCTATTTTGAAGTTCCACAGCAAATCAAGGTGTCCTCAGTGTTTCACACCACCAGATCGTAGAGGTTCAATGTCATCCTGATACAAATGAAAGAATTTATCTTATAAAAACTTGGTAAACATGGGAATGTATATATTGTGGGGAATGATTCTCTAATGCTGAACCCTGGACTGCTCAGGAGCTCACATATACCTGTTCTATTTTGGGCCTTTTACAATAATGTTGAAATATTTCAGCTTTCCATGAACTTTCTTCTCATCAGTTCATACTGGGTTAGAGACGAAGTAAGGAAAAGGTATGGTGAGTGTTATGCCAAAAAAAAGAGAAAAAAAATCCCTCTCACTAAGCTCTTGGAAGCTTATCAAATTTATTGAAGGTGGTAACCAACCAATCAAACAAATCCCCCCAAACCAGCTCTAGGTGGTTTTATCAAGCATGACCTCCTACAGGTCAGAGGCTGTAGAAGGTCTTCAGCCTAAGGCAGGATGGAGATTTACTAGAAGGTTTGAGGTCAATTTACAGCAGGGTAAGAGTAAATCTGGAAAATGTATAAAAGGGGTTATGACCCAAAGCAGTCCTTGTACCCTGCAGTCTTTTTGAGTCTTGTTAACCTACAGATCTTCAGTCTGCTCAGGCTCTGTTGAAAAAGTCTAAGTTTTCTTGTGACGTCATCCTGTTCTTGATGGAAGAATAGTCTTCATATGCCCTCCAAAAGCCTTGGAAAACCCTCATTCTCAAATGCAGTATCAGTCTGTGGCATAATAGATATCATGTAAAACATTCACATGAATCCCCTGGCACATGGAAAATTACGTCTTGGTAAAGGAGTTTGGTCAACAGGGACAATGTCCTTGCTTCCAAGATGATCCAATTTGTTGGCTCTCCTCTTGTAGAGGTGGCCAATATCTTGAGCACTCTACAACTCCATTGTCACAATGCTACCTGCAAAATTAATTTGTCGTGTGTGTAGAAATTTGTGTCAAACTATCTCAGTTTTCGAGTGATAGTCATGTTAAGAAGCAAACGCCAAATAGAATGAGATTTCAAGAACATTTCAAGAGCATATATTAATTATCAATTGCTTCATTTAAAACTGCACCCTCAGTCTAGGTAAATTTTGTAGTATTAGATTTAGCTTCAGTATTGTCAGTAAAAGTTTGGTGTGATGTTATTTGCACTTATAGTCCAGGAAGGAAGTCATTGCAACAGTGGAGGAGAAAGAGTGAGTGAACCACCTGTATTAATTACTGAGCCTTTTCACAAGAAAAAATTGCACATTTTTTCTTTTTTTTTCTCTCATTTTCTGTAGAAAACATTGTTGCCTTATATATGTGGACTATGTCTTGTTGACAGGGGAAAGTTCTGCTTTTTAGCTATGCTGATATCATTAAATTGGCAAAACCCCTGTAGTGTGAATACAGTTATTGCTAGAATAAAAGTGCTTATATTAGTATATCATATTCCATTTCAGCAGGAGAAATAATTTACACACCCATAAATCACCTTATGTTTTTCAGACTATATCTGCACTAGGGCTTTTATTGTCGTACTTCACTGGCAGTCAGGCTCACCAACTCCCTTTCTACCCTGACACTGAATCAGGCTAATGTGCCAGTAGGCACAGCATTATACTTGTCGAAGTTTTCCCAGAGCAAGCAGAAGGTAATTGTGAGATCTTGTCAGAAAAAGAAGTCAGGCTTTTCTCTTTTTGGAAAGTATAAAATCCTCTTGAGCTCAAAAGGTAAACAAGTTTTAGCCATAAACCTTTATCTGACACCCAGGCTTTTAATTTTTGAATTCTTCTTTTGTGTCTTTCCAGAAATGCTTAGACTATTTATGTTGCCAATCTGCCCTGAACTCAGAACCCCCATCATGAAACTCACCTTCCAGCTTCAAGTCCTTGTCTTGCAGGAATGTTCATCACTGATGTCCTTGGCAAAGGGCAAAGGACCCAGGTGGTGAATGTAGCTCATAAGGGAGGACTTCCATTGCCTAAAAAGACATGGAGGTACTTACATGTGAAAAATGGGAGAGGAAAGGTATTTGCAATTCATAACTTTAAAAAAACCAAACAAACATTGGGCCCTTGTTCTCAATAAAAAATACTCACAAGGAAAGGATAGTTTGGAGAAGAAAAAACCAAAAATCCTCCAAACACATTCTCCTTGATTAAAGACCCTATTTCCCTTTCTTCTTCAAAAGAAATGATTTGTAGGAGAAAAGGCACCAATGAACCTGATATTCTTTGGTCATGAATGTTTGGATTACAGTCACCAACTGTAGTGTGTCAAGAGCAGTGACTGAGACCATTTGCCTCTTACAGCTCACTATTTGAGCCCCTTTTTCCCAATGTTTTTCACCATGACATACAGCATGAACACTTAAAGAGCAAACTTCAGAAACCCATTGCAAGAGGCTCCTGAAGCATCTGTTTTAAAAGTGATGCATGCTAAATGTTACTTGAAATTAATACACTGCTTACAAAGGATAAATCCACATGGCTGACGCGTGGGATTTCCACTTCCCTTCAATCTGAGGTTTCACATGGTTCAGTGAGAAAAACAATTGTGCTGCAAGCTGCTGACAGAAGAGGTAGAAGAGGTAGAAGAGGGAAGGCTGTGTGTCTCCGGGCACATGTACAAGTTCAGATTTCATGCCCCACCAGAATGGTTTGAGACTCTTTTACAAAGATTTTGTAGTTTTTGGGAACCAGTGTACTGTCTCCTCTCTTCTGCCTTGATATAAGTTTATAATAGTATTATAAATGTTGAAAAGTAATGTTCAAAGCATACAAAACATATTGTTGACTAGATTCATTCAAATTAGAGTTCCTTGAGTTAAATCCCTGCCAATCAATTCCTTTGAAATTTAGAATGTTCTATAAGTCAAGGTCTCAGGCTGATGCACTCACAGACTTCTAGGTAATTTAAATCTGGACTCAGGCATTTTATTGACATGTTTGCTTGATGTGATGTTTTTTCTTTTTTTTTTTTTTTGAAGTCTCTGTCCCTTTATTTGCCTGTCTGAATTCTGATGCCATATTAGGAGAAAAAAAAGCCTTTGCAATTTTCACAACCTAGGTAAAAACAGAAAAGTTAAACATTAACAAGCCTTTTCTGGTTTTGCAGGATTCTGATTTGCATTTTGTATTTTGAAGATTTTGGGAGAAAAAAAATCTGAGATTTGCCTGCTTTCATGAATAGAGCACCCACGCCTTTTAGACACATTCCTACTCACAATCTCATCAAATTACAGATGGGCTGAACACTGATTATCCAAACCTTGGTTTTTTATTTGCATGATGAAGTGTCACCATGGTACTACCAGGCTTAATAATTTGGAAAGTCACGATTTGATTGCCTTCATTTTAATACAGCTCTACCTTGGCAATCAAGTGTTTATGAATGCCTTGACTGCAGCCAGTCTCCTGGGAGGCTGTGCCTCCAGTCTGTCCTCTGGCAGAGCTGGCCTCTGGGTCTGAGCAGTAGGGAGAGCAGCCTCACATGACATCTTTTGTTGTGCAGCCTCTGACATAGATCTTATTTTTTACTTTCTAGCCCAGGATCCCTCTCTGAGTGCTTTACTGTTGCACAGTTTTTATAGCATCGTCATATTATCCATATTTGTGGCTGCCCTGTGCCAGTTCATAGTGTCCACCCCCTACTGCACAATTTTACTGCTGGTCCTTATCTCCAAATCCCTGCTTAGATTTTGTTTCTGAAATCATGCACTGGCCTTGCTCCAGCTCTTCAAAATTTATTTCCCTCACTTTTACTGGGATTACCATACTTCTGGATTTTTGACCCTCTTTCCAGCTTAATTTTCAAATTGGATTTTCCCTCCCTGCTTTCTGACCCTGACTACTAAGCATTCTTTATGCCAAATGCAGTGGTTTGCTGTAGATTTTGCCTTCTCTTTGTTCCTAGTTTGTACTTGGTTCAAGTTTAATACATGGACCTGCCCTGTTTTTACACTTAGTGGTCCCATCTGAAGATAAGCATTTTCCACATCCTTGTGAAGAAAAAGTCTACTGTTCCAAAATAAAAGCATTCACCTCCATTACCCTTGATCAGAAGAGTATTTGGGCTACAAGGAACTAGCTTGCCATTTTTTCCCACTGATCCCCATGGTAAGACTAAAGGAATTGCTGTTCCCTCTTTGGCTCAGCTGCTGGCTATTCTGTTGTCCATCCCTGTACTTCACTTTTATGTCCTTCTTTGACATGTGAAATGATTCTGCAGGCAGGCAATTTATGATAAAGGATCTCACAGAACATTTCAAATTGTTACTGTCCCCAAGATACATTTTCCAGACAGCTGGTTCAGCATGCAAGAGCTCATAACTCAGTATTCCCCATCAATGTCTTATGCACATTAGGGTTGTCGAGGGGATTTTGTCAGGACCATTTTCAGAAGGACTGAGCTAATAGAGAAACATTCGTCTCAGTGTGCAAAGAATTTGCCAGGCAATGCCTATTAATAATAATGGTGATGATGATTGTTATTGTTTGTTTCACTGGGATGTATGTCATTCAGATGTAGATTTTGGTCTGTTGTGGTAGTTTTATTTGTGATCCGATTTTCCCAGGGGTGTGAATGGATTGCTGTTTATACAGTGCAGCTGTGTTTTGGGTAGGCTGGTACACAAGCTGTGGACACAATTTTTCTCTGAGAGGCTCTGGTTTTATTTCCCTCATAGAACACTAATATGCAGCTTTTACAATTGGCATGAATGGTGGATTTTCTGAAGATTCATCAAAAAAATGAAGAACACAGAGTTTTTAAGCAATTATAACTAATATAATTTATGAAGCTGTTATAAAGTAACACAAAATGAAAACAAAAACTCAATGAAAACTCAGGCACAAATAAATATTTGTGTCCAAAAGAGTGATTATGGATTGGGCTTTGTCATTCAAAGCAGATAACTAAGTTAAATAATACGGGACAAGTGGCTGCATATATGGCAGAAAAATATTAATTTATTAATATTTAAAGACTAACAAAATTTATATAATAGTTGACATATTATACATCAATATATTTTATTTCATAATAACTAACTATAGGGCATTTTTGTATTTTAAATTATTTTATATGTAA
>WAAE01023932.1:1783-12390 GCA_013400495.1 Nicator chloris
ACAGGCAAATTACTTAGAAGAAGTGACAGGCTAACTCTGGCAATTTAGCAGAGCAGGCCTGATTTTATGAGGCCTTTCTTCTATAATTCTTTTACCTGTCATGACACTACTCTTCTTCTGTTGACTCATGACTACTACATATTTTACCTATTTAATGCCATTTATCTCCATAGGCATGAATAAAAGCGTGATGTTGGAAACCCTTATACTCTAAATGATACATCAAAACTCCCTCCTCCGCTTTAGATGACAAAATTCTTCTAGCTCTGGACTAGGGAGTCCTGATCATGCTAGCATGTGTTCAGCCATGGCATCTCACTTTTATTTTTTTTCTTTCTAGACTGCATCGGATGACTTATTCAGCTCAGACTTCTTTGTGCCATCTGTAGAGACCCTTAGCTTGAGCTCAGGGGCACAAGGAGGAGTTCTGCCAACTAATCCACTGGATCTCTTCAAAACAAGTTCTACCACAGCATCTCCATTGGCTGGTCTAGGTTAGTTTACAAAAGGAAAGGTCTTGTTCCACCCCAAGATACCTGTTAACACCAAAATAGGGATTCTAGCTTTCCTTTACTTCTTGTGTAGTGCTGTACCCTTTAATCCATGTGCTGTTTGCCCTAAACTATTAAATTCTGTGAATAGAGACCGTGAATATAGTGAGACTGTGAACTATTAAGTTCTGTGAATAAACTCTGCATTCTTAACTGAATCAGGATTAAAGAAATTAATCTGCTTTAACTCTGACAGCAGATTCCTGATTCAGGTACACAAGGCTTAAGTGAGCCAAGCACAATTTGTGAGGTCAGGGTATTATTGCTGCACAGTGTCTTAATAATCAGGTAAACAGAAGTAACTATGTAGCAAATCCACCTGTCACTTCTGTGCTAGAACTAAGTTAGCTCCTCTTTCCCTTACCATAACCTCAGTTTTGTCCTTGCAACACTGAAATGCAGCAAAGTAAAAAATTAAACCCTTTCTCCCATCCCCATTCCCCCAAATGGTTTGATTTGTAAGTGCAAACTAAGATTTTTGCAAACAGTACATGAACATCTTTTGCTGGTACCCTTTACGGAATTGATACGCTCCTGCTTGTGGTGTTCAGATGACTGAAGTGCTGTGTACAAACAATCTCCCCCCAGGTGGCTTGCCAATAACTTCATCACCATGGACCCCACAAACAGTTTCCTTCACTCAGGCGACTTCAGTCTTTCCTGGGTCTATGATGCCTGCTCAGTCTCCAGGATTTACTCAACCACTTGCCTTTGGTACTCAAGCAGTGCCAGGCTGGAACCAATCTTCATCTTTTGGTGCCACACCCACTCAGTCTTCTGGTCTCTGGTCACAGCCAGCACAAATTCCACCTAGTTCTTGGGCACAGCCAACCAGTGCTGTAAATCCCTTCCAGAGCAGTGTGTTCACATCTCCTACGCTAACAGCTCAGACAGCCTCGGCACTGCCCTCCATGTCAACAACAGCTAGCCCACCTCAGCTGCCACCCAGAACTACACTGCAGAAGGAGCTGTCCAAGAAAGAGAGCGATGCATTCATTGCTCTGGATCCACTTGGGGATAAAGAAATGAAGGATGTCAAGGAAATGTTCAAAGACTTCCAGCTGACAAAGCCACCTGCAGTACCAGCAAGGAGAGGAGAACAGCAAAGCCTTCCAGGTGCTTCTGGAGTTTTCAGCAGTTACTTTAATAGGAAAGTAGGCATTTGTAAAGATAGTACAGATCACAGTGAAATGGGAGCTAGCAAGTTGTCTGCCAAAATGACTGGTAACATTTTAGAGTTAATGGCTACTGAAATAGAGGGTTGAAGGGCTGTCTCAACCAATAAATCAAAGATTTGATCAGTGGCAGTGGCTGAACACTGATACCTAGTGCCTAAATTACTTGACAGGAACGAGGTAAACCTAAGTCTCTACAACAACGTTAGAATTTCCATCTGATTTAAGCTTAATGAGGGACAAGCACGAGTTAATACTGTGGCTCAAAGTCACTCCAAGTAACTCATGTTTCTAATTAGATGAACTGTGGTGCAGCTATACAAGCAGACCTAAGTTCTTGTTAAATCTGTCAAGTGATTATAGCAGTATGTCTCTCTTTTTTAGAACCACCAAAGCCTGCTCCTCGACAAAGTGCACTGCCAGCTGATGGCCTGTTTGAAAGTCAAGATAAAACAGACCCTTTCAGTGCCTCATCTGTAAGTAGTAAAAACTCAACAAAACAAACAACCAACAAAACAAAAATAAACTACAAACAAAAAAAGAAACTCAAACACCAAACAAAACTCAAATGACATCACCACCACAAAAAAGCTATCAAACCCCTTTTTTTCTCCTTAATAACTATGGTGCCTACGTTTGAGCACTGGTTTTGTTCTGGCTTTAGAGGCCATACAGCAAACGCCTTTTACATCTTTGAGGCTAATATGTAATCTAGCAGAGGGTATCTGTTGCAAGCATGTTGACAAAGGATTATTCCATTTGGCTTGGCTCCACAACCAGTTTCCCAAGGTGCAAAGTTCTGTAGTATTGGGACCCTTTACAAAAGAGCATCAAATAATAATGTAGCTGCAGAAATACTCCACTTTGATTATATATAACCCTCTTCAGAGCAGACTGAGCAGTGTGGATTGTGAAGCTCCCTAGCTGAACAAATGAGAGTTTCCATGTTCAGGACTCTGGTGGGGAGGAAGTGACTTCACTAGATCATTCCATTTGTGACAGAGCACTTGAAGCCCTCAGTGAAAATTCTAGACCAGTTACAGAATGCTGACTTAAGACTTCTAGCATTTAACTAAAAGATATCTCATCATGACTCAACTGGCTCCAAAGGAGGGTTCACTAGCAAACATGATTTTCTGAAAAATACCTTGCCTCGGACTAGCATAACTGCTAACACAGCTTAGAGCCTCCTTCTTTTGTTGAAGCAGTACATGTGTGTTCAGCAGGAGCTCTGAAGTATTCTTTACAGGTATTTGAACAGGAAATAGCTCATATAGCCATGCAGTGTAAATCTGGTGAAAACTGGAAATCCACTAACAGCTTATCTCTCTTTAGAAGGAATCTCAGAATCCACCTTCTGGTCCTTTTGGTGATCAGTTTGGCAACCCATTCGCATAGATCAGGTAGGTCTTCCACTAATAAGCCAACCTACTTCATCCTCTGAAATTTTTTGAGGAAATATTTGGTAAAGAGATAGCTAAAAACTACAGTAGCTTAACAGTAATGCTCTCTGAAGTCTGGCAAACAGTGCTTGGAAGAACTTCAGCTAGAGTACCTCTATCAGACTTGTACATAGCTGCATTCTGTCTAAACCTAGCTGGCTTCACTTTCTTAGAAATAAAGACTTTATTCTTCCACAGACTTAAATCCCAAGCCTACAATAGATTTAGATTTCCTTTCCTTGAGGAAAATTAATGACTAGATATGTGCTGCAGAACTCAGAGGGGCTGACTTTAATACCTTCATATATCTGTGGGAGAATGTTAGCATAGAGTGCCCTGTATACAGCATACAGCTTTGTGAATTTTAATCACCTCAACAATTGCAGTTTTGCACTCTGGGTAAATAAAACTAGAATAAGGCTATTAGACTCTTACTCTGATTTTTAATCAAAAGCTGTTACAAGTGCTTTTGTTGCTAGAAACTAATGTAATTTGAAATGTCATACCATTGACTGAAGAGCATGATGCAGCAAATCTTCTGCCATACCTTTCAGCCTTCCCCTGAAATACTGTCTAGCTTCTGATAGAAGACAAGTGTTGATATTTATTGCTTTAGTTTTGTTGTCAGTGGTTCTGTTTAAGCGATCAAGCACAACTCATAACCATCCTAACACTAATTCCTTTCCATCATACTAGGCATAACCGGAAAAGGACAAATGGAGTAACTGGACCTCTTCCCAATGTGATTTTTCTACGTTTCACTTTGCTGTCTGCTATTCTTGCTGTTGTTTCGTGATGTCTGCAATCTAAAATATATACAGGTGGATTGAAGCATGGACCCTCAAAGAACATGCTGTGAATATGATAATCCAGGGCAAAGCAAATGGGGATATTGACTCACGCTGAAAACCCAAATTCAAATTGGTGGATGTTACCTTTACTTTAGTTCTTTGCACTCCTTTACAGAGAGGTTGGCAGCACTGAGTGATGTGTCTTGTACCATTTCCCTTTACATAGCACTTACTGTCTCCAAGTAGAGGAACTTAATGTACCTAGGGGAGAGGTATTGCCTTTGCATAAGGGTGTTGAATTAGTAGCTAAAACTCCACGCCTTGAACAACTAGGTTAGTTGCTCATTATGATAGCAGCAGCCAGTTGTAAAGTTAAGTGGATGCTACTTAGTTCTGATAGGTGACTAGACAGATGACTTGGTCTTAGCCATACAAATGTAATGTGTAGAGGAAAATAATCTAATATTAGTCTATTTAACTAAAAGTAAAAGTATCATTCTGCCATAAATGTGTCATTAAGGGACTGCGGGGTCTGTAACAGCACTGCTGAAGCCCTGAGTACTAGAGGCCTACACTGTAAGCTGAAAAACTTCTTGCAGAACACTTAGGTAGTTGTGGACACTAACCATTGTCTTGGTGCTAATATGGCAGTTTTCAGGGAGGGAAATCTACTGGGTTCACTTTTCTATCATGGCGGCTTGGCAAATGAAACAAGCACGTAGGGTTCTTGTTTGTATCTTGGTGAATCCCTGATGTGCTGGGTTTGAGTTGCCACGTGGTGTAGTGGGGTATGTTACCAGCATGCTAGAAAACAAAAACGCCAGAAGGGCTCCACTCCATGCCGAGGCTCCTTGTGAACAGTTGCACCACCTCTGTGCCATTAATGTGAGGTAGTACTCTCTATGTCTCAGAAAACCTGCCTTCTCTCAAGAGTCTCTTTACTCACAGGTTTTTGAAACAGTTACAACTGCCTGTAACAGCTACATTCTTGGCCAGTGGTGATGACTGATTATCAGAAGTTTTTCTGTTAATGTTGCTAAACTGGAGGGCTAAGAAAGTCGACTTGAGTACAGCCTTAGTACCCAATTCAGCCAGTCATGCAATTAGTACACAAACTTCTCTTGCACTTTCTGTAATAAAAAAAAAAAATAAAAATCACGAATTTAAGTATTTGTCTCAAACTGGAAATGTAGAAACTTATTGATGTTACAGTGTTATATAAAACTGTAGTATCTGTTACTTAATGACATTAAAAAGAAGCAACTCTTCATACCAAATGAACTTTAGTGTGGCTGTTAATTCTGTCCTCTGTAAAGCAGTCTTGTGGTCTAGTTCACATTAGAAGTTCAAAGCCTGCTGAGAATCATTCCTCACAGGTTCTATAGCTGTCTGATGGAAACGTGTATTTCTGTATCTTCTTGAATTAGACCTGTTCAACAAATGCTGTGCTATATTAAAAAATAAAATCTCCAAGTGATTTAGTAAACACCGTGACTAGAACTTTGTCCCTTTGGCTGCTCAGCGTGAGGTTGTTGCTGCTAAAACGCTTCTTTCTGCAGGACCATGGGAGCTGAGTACTTAAATTGCATTTCACTCAGAAGTTTCAATAATTCTGCTTGTGTATTCCAGCTTTGCAGGAGATTTAAACTGATGCTTGGAAATCTGAGTTAGAACATGTTCTTGTGTTCAGAAGAAATTATATAACTCCTTTAACAAAGATAGCTGAAAAAAATAATAAATCCATTAGTAAGCTGCTGGTTTAGACTATTCTGCTTATTTCTAATATTGTTTGATGGTTAAGGGGTTAAAAACAGCTCATTGCAAGGGATTTGTTATCCAGTTTGAAATATAAGTCTTAAGAGGGTTTACAGAGTCACAGTGGGGCTTTTTTTGATTGGGTTGGTTTGGGGGGGGGTGTTGTGTTTGTATTTTGGGGTTTTGTTGTTGTTGGTTTGGTTTGGTTTTTTGTTGGTTTTTTGTTTTGGTTTTTTTTGCCTTTTTATCTTCTTGACTGCATGGCAACATATAATTTAGTATTAAAACTAAAAGGACAATTAACTACCTTAATGCTCATATGAAGGAATATGTTTACCAGCATTTGAGTTAAGGATTTAAATCACTGGTGTTCAGACTTTGAAATGGCCATCAAGATACTCATTTACAGCAGGACCTCCTACAAGCTAACCAAAGATGCTTATTAGCTAGACGGTCCGCTAGCTAACTTAGAACAGGTGTTTACTCTGAATCTGTCTTAAAGAACCATGAACTATGATAGCAGTTTTGATGAAACAATACAATATTACAAGTGTCTGTCTTGCATTCTTGACTAATAAATGAGTTTATTGTAACTAGACTTATCAAGCTGGACTGAGGCTACAGCAGGTGGAAGTTTCTTTAAATGAAATAACCAAATCAAAACTTGACCGGGGGGAAATTTGCCTGCCTTACTTTACACACTTTCCTCACCCTGCCGCAAAAAGCAGGGAACAGAAAAAATAAAACTACTTTTATCATTTTTTCAATTATGGTAATAATTCATGGTAATTTGGAATATCTTTACCCTGGATCATTATTTTAAGACTGTATCCAGATATGTAATTCTTAACAGCAGGTTATTTATGAGTGACTTGTGACTGTGTCTAACACATGATGCCTTAAATCTGGATTACAACAAACTACTGAAAAGGAATAATCTTCTAAAGAGCTGGCTTGTGGTTTGGGTTTTTGTGACAGAGTGAAAGCTAAATGAGTTCTGGTCTTATTCAAACCCACAAAAAAAAAAAATCTGTTGTTCTTTTATATTGGCTGGAAAAGGAATTTAAAAAAAAAGAATCTTGGGACTCTAGTCCTCTAGTACTCCAAATGAGGATTCCAAAGCTGTTATACACTGAACTTGCTCTTGTAAACAGCTCTGCTTTAGGAACTATTTGTTCTTCACATGAGTCACTGTTACAACAGCTTTTTTACTAGGCAGTTAATGTTTCTCTTAATTCAATACATAATGTTTATCCTATATTCAAAAGGTACTGTTAAACAAAATTGGTTTATTTTTAACCTTCCAAGTGCTTCACAGTATTTCCCCATTCAGGGAAAAAGTGGAATTTTCTGAAAAGTGGACTTTAGAATGCTTACAGTAAGGCAGTTTTGGCCAGTTACTGGCATTCTTCAGATCACACTGCTTTTTGTTTGTTCTCTTGGTAATAAATAACAAAAGGAACAAATAAATAAATTACAAGTTCAGTCACGACAATTCTAGTCTGTTCACCTACAAAATGAGAATCATGCAAGTTATTCTGCAGCTTACAGCCATACTATGCACTGTTGAGACGGTGGTCTCAATTTGGGGGGAAAGCAGAAGGTAAGTGTTCTTTTTCTTCTGCAGCTGTCTCCACAGTTTTGTTTCTCTAGCACAGAGCATAAACATCCAGTGTGGACATTTCTAATGGTACCTTGCCTGGACATCCTATGAAAAAGAAAACTACTTCTTGCTATATTTTGAGGAGGCAGATAGCAATGATTTATTTGTTTATTTGGGATATATGTGACACAGTAAAGGTGCCTGATAGTAGTAGAAGGCATATTTTTGCAGGCTGGTAAAGCTCAGATTCCTTTTTTCTGTTGCATGCTGTGTGAAAATCTCTAATCTCAATCTATTTCTTTCTGAAGCTGCACAATTTTATGCTGACAGTGCTTCCCTTAATATTTAAAATCTCCTAGACGGAGTAGTTCTAATCTTTGGAAATACAGCCTTTGTGTTTTCACTGCAAGTATCACTAGGAGGATAACAAAGGCCTAGGCCCTACCAAATGGTCATGTAAAAACTACTAAAGACCTACTCTTCCAGAAATGTGTCATTCAGAGGAATGGTCAAAACTAAGTGATGAAAAAATGTGAGCCTTATAGTAGATATATGTTGAAGCAAGTCCAGAGGAAGTCAAAACATTAATTAGGAGAATGAAGCACCTCCTCTACAACGAGTGGGAAAGCTGGGGCTGTTCAGCCTGGAGAAGAGAAAGTTGTGTGGAGACCTTATAGTCCCCAGACCTTCCAGTATCTGAAGGTGCCTACAGGGAACTTGGAGCTGTTCTCTTCATCAGGAATTATAGTGACAGGATGAGGAGTAATGGGTGCACTGAACGAGGGGAAATTATGGTTAGGTATTAATTAGGAAGGAGTTCTTACTGTGGTGTGGTGAGACTCTGGAACAGGTTGCCCAGGGAGGCCATGGATTACCAACACTGGGAGCGTTCAATGCCAGGCTGGGTAAGACTTCGAGCACCCTGGTCTAGTGCGAGGTGTCCCTGCACATGGCAGGAAGGTAGGGACAAGATGATCTTGAAGGTTCCAGCTGTGCACAGGGACATCTTTCACTAGATCAGGTTGCTCAGAGCTCCATCCAGTCTGTCTTTAAACACTTCCATGGATGGAGCATCCACAATTCCTCTGGGCAAGCTGTGCCAATGACTGACTATCCTCACAACAAAGAACCTCCTCCTAATATCTAATCTAAACCTACTGTCTTTTAATCTGTTCTCCCTTATCCAGTCACTCCCTGCTCTTGTAAAAAGCCCCTCTGCATCTTTCTTGTAGGCTCCCTTCAGGTATGGGATGGCTGCAGTTAAGTCACCCCTAAACTGCCTCTTTTCCAAGTTGAACAATCCCAATTCTCTCACCCTTTTCTCATAGGAGATTTTGCTCCATCCCTCTGATCATCTTAGTGACTTCTCTGGACTCTCTTGACAGGTCCCTGTCTTTCCTCTTCAGGGGACCCCAGCTCTGGATGCAGAGCTCCACGTGGGTCTCACAGAGCAGAGCAGAAGGGCAGAATCCCCTCCCTGCCCTGCTGCCCACGGGGCTCTGCATGCAGCCCAGGACACGTTTGGCTCTCTGGGCTGGGAGTGCCATGGCTGGGGCATGTGCAGCCTCTCACCCAGCAGCACCCCCAAGTCCTTCTGGGCAGGGCTGCTCTGGCTCTATTCATGCCCAGCCTGTGCTGACACCAGGGGTTGTCCCAGTATCAACAGCACCACTCAGCTTGGTGTCATCTGCTAATTTGTTGAGAGTGCACTCAATTCCTTCATCTGTGTCATTAATGAAGATATCAAGTAACACTGGTCCCAGTACAAACCTCTGTGGGACATCACTTGTCATTGATGTCCGTTGGGACTTTGAGCCATTGACCTCTGGATGTGACCATCCAACCACTTTCTTATCCATCTATCAATATGGAAATGGTTCCATCTCTCTCCAATTCAGAGAGAAGAATATTGTAAGGGATCATGCCAAAGGCTTTAAAGAAGTCCAGATAGATGACATCTGCAGACCTTCTCTTGTCCACTGATAGAGGCATTCCACCATAGAAGGCCACTAGATTGGGCAGGCACTTGCTCCTTATGTTTTGATGGTTATTATTATTTTAACATTCAGATCCAATTAAAGCACAGGTTTAGTGTGTTCAGTTAGAAATGGTCCAGACAGAAGATATGCTTATTAGTGAGAATCCATAGCAGGCAACATTGGCTAGCAGCCTGGTTCCCCAGCATACCAAAGGCTGTGCAGCTTAAAGATGGTGCTACCAACTACAGTTGGCAAAGTTAAGCTCTCATTGGATGCTATCATGTCTTCAAATTCAGGAGAGATGTGTCTTATTTTTTGGTTGGTGATAATTATCAAATCAAGACTTTTATTGAGTCATCCATTTTGTAACTGAGGAAGTCAACAGCTCTCTGTTCTGAAGTATGACTCAACAACAAATCACCAGAGCTGTGTGGCCAGCGGGTGTATAGTGTGTACTGTGCAATCCAAGACAAGGTGCAAACCGTTCTGTGTGCTGATTGTGAAATGGCTTTTGCTTCCCAAAGAGTACTCTTCTGTCCCTCAAACCTCTCAATAAAGGATAGCAGAGAAGGTATTTTGATTTCCATGTCCACCTGTGGGTCTCATTTTAGTTTTTTCCTAGAGACTGCAGCTCATTTTCTCAGCTGCAGTAATATTCAAGCGATAATTTTTCTCAAAACAACCTAAAAAAAATTTAAACAAATCTGCACAGCTAGTGTTTGTTGTCTTGTTTACATGTAGAGAAGTGTTAATTTTAATTAGCCAATCATGGTGATAGTGTGTTAATCAAAGACCATTTAAGTCCAACTCTACCCTATCACTCTATAAAAGAGACTTCATTTGTTTTAATGAATCGTTATTCAGCCTTCTACATCTTAGAGTTTGTCTCAGTCTTTTCGTGTCCAACAGTGACACCCACCTTTGAAGTTCATTCTCTCAGCTGCTCCCAAACGCTTCCATTTGTGAGTCATGCAGGAAGGGGCTGCAGCTTCCTTTGTTGCTGAGTGACTGATTATAGGAGGCCTCAGTGAACAGGAGTGGGTGAACTGGAGCAGGCAAACAAGTTTGCGCAGGCAGTAGGCAGGGCTGTAGGTTTTCATGCTAGTAAGGTTTGCTGTGTGTTGTTTGAGGTATTTCTGTTGGCTGGCTGGTTTTGGGTTTCTGTTAGCAATGGTCTCAACATGATCAAAAACTCTGGTTGGTACAAGTGTATGTGACCAGGTGGAGCCCTCCAAAAAGGATGCGTCTGTACAGACTCATTCCTGCCTGGAGTGCTTGAGCTTATCGGTGGCTTCAGGGGGTGTTGAGGAG
>WAAE01023935.1:0-198993 GCA_013400495.1 Nicator chloris
CCCCGCGCGTCCGCCCGCAGCCATGGCAACGGGCCGGGGGCGCATGCGCGGCTCCAGCCGGAGCTGGGGGCGCCGGGCCCGCCATGGCGCGGCGGGTAGCGGGCCGTGGCTGCGCGGCCGAGGCAGCCTCGCCTCAGCGTTACCGCCGCGGTGCTGGCACGGTATGATCCATACGCTGCTGCCAGGGCTTCTGGGCTGCGCACGGAGAGGAAAGAAGCGGAACTAGACAGGAGTGCGCTAAAAATATATATGAAATTCGGAGTGCCAAAAAGCCACTAGGAACGGTGTAGCAAATGTATGAAAGCTTTTTGGAAAGTGAATACTTACTTACTAAGGAAAGAGGGCAAGGATTAATTAAATTTTAAAAAGAAAGAAAAACCTAATCAGTTTAATTTTTTAAAAGAGCTACTCATGGCTAAAGCACAACTATGAAAATACAGTCTAGAATCACAGAATCATTGAGGCTGGAAAAGGCCTTAGAATAGAGACCAACCATTGACCCAGCACCACCATGTTCACAACTAAACCATGTCCCCAAGGGCCACACGCCTTTAGAACACTGCCAGGAATGGTGATTCCACCAATTCCCTGAGCAGTTCTTAATATCCAGTCTAAAGCATCCCCTGGCACAGCTTGAGGCCATTTCCTCGCGTCCTGTCACTTGTTACCCGGGAGAAGAGACCGACCCCGCCTCGCTGCACCCTCCTGTCGGGGAGCTGGGGAAGTGAGAATGTCCCCCCATCTCCTTCTCCCCAGCGAAACACCCCCAGCTCCCTCAGCTGCTCCTCACAGGCCTGTGCTCCAGACCCTGCATCAGTTTCACTGCCTTTCTTTGGATGTGCATTTCACCAAAAAGAGAAGAAAAAATGTAATTGAAAAGAGATAACCAACATGGAATCTTAGAAGATAATGCATTAATAGCACGAAAAATTTGAGTCAAGCTTTGTGCTGAAATGGCTGTAGAACATCAATAGGGGGAAGCAGCGAACACATTCTCATTTGGCCGATCTCATAGCCCACATTTTTGACAATGGATCAATATAAGACAGTCTCACTCAGTGTTTAACAATACGTGACTTTACCAAAAACACCCATATGGCTCCCTGCAGCTTCACTTTGAAGACAGTCCTTTGGTTTTTTGAAAGCCAGGAAATAAAATACAATGGCCAATTCCAGACGTACTTCAGGACATGGCTGGGGGACAAGATGGTCTCTGAGTTTTTCATTCCCATGTGTTTGTTTTAAGTCTTTTGTCTTGTTTGTATGTGGAAAGTCTTGAGGGAGATAAGAAATATTTTATTGGAAACAATCCAAACAGCTTCCCAACTGAATTGACTTACTTGGACCAACCCTATTCAAAAATAACTTTTTGAACAACCCCAAATCTTGGTGGTTTCCAGTTTCTTAACAACCTTTTGTATTTGTTTAGCATAATATTTATCCACCCAGATTAAAAATTCAGAATATAAATATTTTTCTGCTCTTTTAACTTAAATGACATGAACAACTGTGGCATGGACAATGCTTCTTACCTTAAAAACTAATTTGTTTATCATAAAGACAAATTCATGCAGCCTTTCAGGTACCTTCAGTATTACTTAACACCAACTAGAAGTACTACATGTAATTGTTTTACTCATATTTAAACAAAACAGTCGAAACAGGAGAGGGAAGTGGAAAGACTGCAAGGCTCCATGACATCAATACCTGTTGATCAGTACGTTTTCCCCTCACTTTCTTGCTCCAAATCTTCATCTGAACATGGACACCTCAGAATTTGTCATTACCTGTTATTAGGATGCAATAATGACACTGGGAAGATGATAAATCAGGCTTCAGCTGTCACCTCTTTTCTTGCTTCTGTAAACATACAACTAGGGAGCAGTGGAGTCACGGCAGAAGTCGATCCCTCTAAGCCCTGTGCCTGCTCTCCAGGCCGGCCCAGAGAGGCACAGTTGTGATGGCCTTGTTTGCTCCACTCCCGTACAGTCACTAGAAAATCTGCTGACCACCTGAGTGGGGACGAAGAGCTAACACTGTGCCGAGATAAAGCTTTTGCCATAGTGCTACCCAGGACAGGCCTGGGTGCAAAATACATATACAGTGACAATACATATACAGCGTGTCCTTCTGACAAAACAGGTCCAGAGCTGTAGCACAGGTAGGATCGCCTGAGGAGGCTTTAGGCAGAAAAGGGGAAAACTGTGGGGAGGGAGTGAATGGAAGGACTTGCTATTCTGTTGCTACTTGGAGACTGGATAACGGGGATTTTGAAGATACAGCAGACTGAGCTCCTGTCCATACCATTAAACCTTGACTGCTAAGGAGAAAGGCAACTTTTCTTCAGGTTCATGGAAAGAAGCAACTAGTGCATACTTTTAGAAGGAATATTTTTGGACTGCTGGGGCAAAATTGCTGCCCTGCTATTTTTTAAGTGTCTAAAGAGTGCACACAGCCTCTGAGTCATGAAAGGCCAGCTTCAAAGAGTGCACACTGTAGGAAGTTCAAAAATATCTACACTGGAAAGAAAAATTAAATGCTGAGACATCCAGGAGGAGATAATCAGCTTTTATGTACAGAGATCAAAAGCATTGATGATATCAGCCTGGAAAGATAATTTATATATCAGTTGCTCCATGTGCATTTTTGCTTATGGCAGCAGCTTCCAGGCGAGGCAGAAAGTTAAGATCCTATAAAACTCATTGGTCTGTATTCAAGAGGCTTTGAAAGGCTTCAGTGTAGATTTATCTACAGTGCTGAAGGGAACTCTGTCAGACAATGCGAAGCAAAATCAGTGCAGCTACAATGAGAGAACCTTTGGAGAACCTTGGGTTCTTCCTGCCAACTCAGGTTCTTAAAAATCCTCTCTTGAGCCAATGTACCATCCTAAAGATAAGATGAAAGAAGTGTTTCTGACTCAAACACGCTTGCAGAGAAGAGTGGGGTTTAGGCTTCCTCGTTTAAAGTTGCATCATGACCCACTTGTTCTGAAGTAGGTCAGCCTGTGGTGTGCTGAATTCAATCCGAAAGGCCAGCCCAAGAGGAGTCTGAGTTGAGGGAAAGATGTAGAAAGCCACTTCCTATTTCTGTTATGTCAGTAGTGAGTGAAGTGAATGTTTACTAAGGGGAGTTTTGGTGTGCTGTCCTTTCTCATATTTGTCAGGTCTGTAGAATGCAGAAGAACAATTCTCTGATAGTTCCTTGTTTCTGCTTGGTGAATCAAATGGATTTGCATGATTTTTTTCTCCCATGGTTGTTTTATTCTGGCATATTCTGCTTCCTCTTACCCAAACAGACTCAGTGCACTGCTAGACCTCTTTCTCACTTCTGCTCTGTTATTTCCAATGCTAATCATGAGACCACAGCCATGAGAAATGTTAAAACTATTACTTATATAAGGGACATTATGTTCTGGGAGTTTACCCTTTGCTGGGTAAGAGCTGTTCTAGGAGAAAGAAGTGACAGTGCATTGTAGAAGAGTGTTGTCTTTCCCAAGAATTGTTTTTCTTCTTTGGCTGGCTGTTTTTATTAATTTAAAAATCTAAAATTAAAAAAAAAATACTAGTTCAATTTGCCAAGAAAATGTGTCACCCACATATTCCTGTTCACACGAATAGCTGCTTGTGATGTTCAACCTACAGTGAGATAATAACAAGTAGCAGAAAGGAACAGTGGTTCTCTTCCTTACTCTTCCATTTGCCATCTCTGCCAAACTGCTTGCATATCCCATGCAGTCAGGGAATTCCATACATCCTTACTTGCTTTGATCAAATTTTCACTTAGCTGAAACAAATTTTTCCTTGCTGTCCACTTTTTATGACTTTCCTCTTAACTTTGCCAAGTTTATGAATTGACCTGACAACAAAAAAATCCTGAGTACAAAAACTCCAATGAGATATATTTATCTTACCACCTCTGAGAAGAACTCAGAAATGCCTTTCATCTTTTTTCCATGGCCCACACCATGGGGGCTGAAGACCTTTGGGTTGAGCTCCGCATTATCCCGTCAAGACGGCGAAGCTGACGGTCGGGTAATAACGCAAGTGTTCTGTGGTCAGTGAGTTTTCCAGATGCACCCAGTGAGGAAAAGAGAGGAGCTCTTCTGCATATACATAATGCACAATTGGGTCAAACCATGAGTCAGGAGGCAGCAAAAACTCCTGACAAATAACGAGATTTCTAGTAAGTCTACAATAGAACTGGAAAATACAAGTAGTGAAAGCCACTTTGTTTTAGAAAACTCGACTTTGCTGAAATAGAAGTGTGTTCATCTCACCCTTGTTTGTAATAAAAATTTTTAAAAGCCAAAATAAATAATTTGTGATTTTATATTTATTATCTATAATTCTGAAATTTATTAAGCATTTCACTTAAGCAGTTCTTTCTTCCATACCTGTTTCAAGGCCGTGTTGGTTGGGGTTGGAGGGGTCTTTGAGCAACTTGGTCTAGTGGAAGATGTCCCTGCCCATGTCAGGAGGGTTGAAACTGGATGATCTTTAAGGTCCCTCCCAACCCAAACTATTCTATGGTTCTATATTACTTCATTAAGTGTGGTAGTCCTACTACACTGTCTACCATCATTTGATGTTCTTTGTATGGATGTGCAAAACAAGGTGCAAGTACATCAACCATTAATTGTAATTAGCAGTAATACAGCACTACCCACTTTCATATTCATTAAACATTTTTGCCTACTCTTGTACCAATTTGGGGAATGCTATAGAGTGAGCAAGTCTTTGAGATTTGCAGATATCTCAGATATCTGAGATTTGTGTCATCTCTGAAAGACATTTTGGCACTTTATTCGTAGTCATAACAACATGAAACATTCAGATGCTCACAGGAACACACAATCATCTTTTTGAAACAGCTCTATTAAATGCACATTTGAAAAAAAGAAATCACTGTAGCAGGACACATAGCCGGAACATTATTTTTCAGATACGCATGACAAATTTTTATGTGAGCGTTTTGATTTGCATTCCCGAAACACAGCTGTATAACAATTCTTATTTATAAATGAGATACAATTCATATGTGAGTGAACAATTGAAGTCACTCCATATACTGACCACTCTACAGCTCTGATTTACCTGCCATATTAAATTTGTCATTCTCAATTTCCCATTTGCCTACTTTGAATGTTTATAGAGTTATCACTGGCTTTGTGCCTGACCAATGATGCTGCAAGGATATTGAACTACTAGTTTAATCTTGACACTGTAATTGACAATTTCACTGCCAATTGGACCACTTACTTGAACCCATCTCTGCTGGCACACTCTAATCAGATGGCTTGATCAGTCAGAGCATACCTGTCTGCTCCCCTGCAAGTCTGAGGCTCTAGCTCCTAACAGACTGTAATGTTTTTCTGCCCTTGGTACCTAATGATGCTGCCTGCTGGTACCTCCATATTTGTGTAAATCAATTCTTGGTACAGAATTTATCCCCTTGCAAGTCAAGCTCCTTCAAAAACAATGTATGTTTTGGTTAAATTTTATTATCCAAAAGATACAGAAAGAGTCAAGTACTTGTTGTACTAGACCATCCTGCTCATAAAATCTCTGCCTACACGTAAGTGTTTTGCCTTGGCTTGTGGGCATGTGGCCAGGAGAGAAGACAGTTACAGTTTGAATCACTGTACCTGAAGTTTAGCTAAGAAGTTAAAAATATTTTGTGCTGTGTTTTAAACACTTTGGTACATGCCTATGCTAACCATGCATAGGCATAACCAACGGCGCTATTTCAATGTTTCATGTTTCCTGAGTTGCCTTATCTCATAGCTATCCATTAAATGGATCCTATCATTCAGGTTTTCTCACCAGGAAGCCCAAGTGGGCCCAGATGGGCCACCCTGCTCCCATGTCCAGAAGCTGGTTTGTATGTTTGTTTGTCCCTTTGTTTGTTTCTCTCTCCCTCCTTCTTATCATGGCCACATCTCTTAACCAAGTGTTGTCTAAGAGAAAGCATGTCTGATATTACACATACCTGTGTGTGTCCTCTCCTGCACTGTGACACAGGGATAGCTAATGACAGCCTGGGTGTGCTGAATTGTCTCTAAAGGCCATGAGCCATTCCATCCCTCTCCAACAGTAAAGAAGTCAAGGATCAAAAAACCCTATAAACCAAACAGATAGAAAGAACATACACATCTTCAGCCTCAGCTAGAACAGCCGTTGTTTTCACTGAAAAAGGGGCTCAAGATCATAATTTCTGATAACTGAAAGTAGTGTTCACTGAAAGAAACATGGCAATGACCTTCCCATTAAATTTCAGTACTACAGCTGCTACACAAAAATATGAGTCGGATGTCGAAACATCATGCAACTAGCTTGGGTGCGAGAAGCTGTTGAGATGTTCTTCATCATTTGTTTTCCAGTGGTTTGTCTGGGTTAATTTTGAGGGCTAGAAAAAATAATCATTATGAGGCTTAGATTTTTAGGTAAATCAAGATACTTCAGGAGAAGGAGTATCATGAAAACCTGGTATGCTGAAATGCATTGGATACAAACAAATTTAATCAAGGGGTTGGGTTTTTAAATTTATGTGTGGTAATTAATTATATATTTAATGAACCTGAGTTGATTGCATCTCATGAATATTAAGAATTAGGAAGGAACCAAATTTAACAGAATCTGTGATACAACTTTTAATCTGTAGGACAGATTCCTATACAACATCAACTCCCACTTGCATCTGCCATCACTTCTGAGAACAGGTGTAGCCCTTTCTCCTTGGATGCTCATATCCCTTTGCTGGCAGTATCAGTCTAGGAGAAAGGGCCGTGTGCAATGTCTCTCTCCTCACTTTTGTACATCAGCTGTGTGGCCATGGTGGTGAATAAAATCCCTCTCATGTTGGACATGCCTTGTTAGTATACCTAGCACATTCCATACAGGGACACTATTTACAGAATATCTGTTTTTTCAGGGAGCTTCAACCCGGATTATAAATTTTCTCCTTGATAAAAAGAGAGTGTAAAAAAATTAAGAGAGTTTTCAGTTTAAAGTTAAGGAGCAGGAAAATTTCAGGAACATGGAAATGTAAATGCAGGTGCTTACAAGTAAAATTATTACTTTATTTTGGGGTATAAGTGAAGTAATGGAAGCAAAACTATAAAAATGCTGTTGTAAATTTAAAAACAAAAATTAAAAATAGTATTTTAGTCTCTACTTTTCCTGTGGCATATTTGCTTTTTACCCATACAGTATTCTAAATTTCATCTGCTGCTTTTACATTTCATATGTATTTTGTATTGCATCATCTTTGAATAATGCTAGAAATTCAAGAAAGCTAAAACACTATTAAACGAATGCCTGGGTGTATTTGCAGTGGTAGGTCAATGAGCAATACTCCATGGCTAATGTACAATAGCAGCCACAGGACTGCAGCTATTGTATATCACATTTAAATGTTCTAACACCAGCAGCTCTAAGAGGGCTTTGGTTGGAAGCTGTCTGCACCTGGCAGCACAAAAAGAATAAACAGAGCAATTCAAAAGCCTTTACAGACTTAATGCTGCAACACTGCTCAGTTAAGGCTGACACCTCCCAGAATAGAGCAATCACAAGATCATGGGAACATAAATCATAGTTTTCATTTACGTACAGTCATACAGCGATAATTGCTTAGTATACTTAACGTGCACAATGCAGTGGGTTTGTTCTGAAGACTAAAAGCTTCTTTTATGATTCATTTTTTGGCAAAGGATGTTGCCTGTAGCCTGATATTTGGAGCAAAACTGCCAGAGTGTAGCACAGCTGAACTCAGCATACAGAAGGTTTATTACAATTGATCCATTTCTATTGTTTTGAGGTTTATCCATCTGGGTGGATGCCATTAGAATCAAGGGACAGCGTCGTGAGCTTAAAGCCCTTTGTGGTTCTTGAGCTCCCTGGTTCAATTCTCAACAAAATTGCAGCTGAATGGTGCATTCCAGTTCATCAGGAGTGAAGTTAGGCTGCACATGGGCTCGTTGGTAATTGAAAATAACTGACCAATTATCCACATCCCTGTGGAGGGGCTGAAAGTGTCGCTGTCACTAAGCACATCCAGTAAAGCTTGGGTTTCAGATGTACTTGAAAGCTGCACCCTGCAGGACAAGGCCATTCACCCATTTGTCTCTTGGATTTGCAGGGGCTTTACAACCCCCCTTTGTGTTGTTCCCCTTTAGGTGGAAAAATCGGGAGATGAGGAAGGAATAAAACAGTCTTCAGTGAATGGAAGCTACCATCAACTGAAGAGAAATGCAATAAATAACTTGTTAGTCCTTCTCCAGCAGATGAAATGTGGCAGGTTTTTTATTTTAACAGCAAAATTAAATCATCAGAAGATTTGCTATTCCCTACAAAAATCCTTGACCATGCAATGCTAAGTTATTTTGTTGCTTTGTGCTGGAGTGTGATTAAAAAAAAATTAGAAATTAATAAATCTAATTATGATTCCATATGCAGACAGAAATTTTTCTGTCAAAGATCCTAACAAAACAAAAGGCTGCAATTCCTGACTCAGAAAGGTGTGAGATTCCTTTATGATAAAAAAAGAATTAAAAAAGAAGAAAAAAATTATTGAAAAAAAACCCAACAAAAAGCACACAGAAAGAATAGACACAAATAGGATTCAATAGCAATACGGCACCTAGCACAAGAATCACTGAGGACTAGTTTCAATACAGAGAAAGCAGGACACTTTGAAGTATAAAGTGCTCAGAGTTTGAAGGGAAAGCTCTCACAACCAATTCCCAAATATCCAAGCTATAATAACAAGCATTTTGCAAGAAAAAAAAATTTCATTTTTTAAAACATTATGTAAATGGGAGAGAAAAAGTCTCCAAATGACCATTATCTAATTCTGCATCTCAAATTATTCAACAAAATTGCACAGGCTGAGTTAGGAGCTGAAGGCCAAAGATAGAGAGGAGGCAGAAACTCACCTACTCACATGCACAACAGTCCCACCAGAGTAATCAAGATTCAGGTTTTTCTAGAAAGCATCATCGATTTACAGAGCTATCAGAACTTCTAACTGACCACGTAAGGTTACATACAAAAATGTGCCTCTGATCCGATATTTTGGAGTCACAGCATTCAGGTGTAATACCTGTCTGTATCCTCAGGAAGGCATGGAGGGATATGCTATTTCTACACAGACGCTCCTACCAGTAACATAATGCCCTTAGCAAGTTCTGATATGGAGCATAGAAACCAATATTTTCAATATCTGTTTTTTTTCCCCCAAGGGGTTGTTTATAAAAAAATTCAACCAGAATAAGAGGAACTAAAAAGAAATGCCTCAAGTCATAGCTCTGTGGATGAAGCATGTGGGGGTTTGTAGCAATGCAACCATGGATGACCAGAGTAAGTGTAAATTACAGAAGCAATACAAAACTTCAAAGAAGCCTGAGTTGGGAGTAAAGAGCCACCCACAGAATTCAACAGACTGGTCTTCACTTCTTTATTTTACTCCGCTGCTTTGAATTCAACCCTTGGACTCCAGGCTTTTCTGCAACAAGTTCTTTACAGCTCTGGTTCCTAACAGCTCCCAGGATAGGCTTGGGGAACCCCACCTTCCAGCACTTTTAACACAAACTCATTCATCATGTCTGTACCATTTTTTGGTATCTGATTTAGCCTATGAACTCTCTGAGCCCAAACAGCCCATACCAGTGCTAGCAGGTATGAGACAGAGCTCTGCACTTCCACCCAGGAGTTAGGGGAATGCCCAGGGAACAAGATGAGTAATTACTTCTCCTTGGAGTACATTATGTTCCCAATATCAGGAATCCACCTGAAGAAAATTAAAGCTAATTAATTTTGCTCCTTTAGATAGCTTGCTCCTTCAGAGCTTCACCCACAGGGAACTGACAGTTCCCAGATTTGTAGAGCCGTGAGCAGATTTTTTAAGTTCTAGAAGGTGTTGAAACCAGAAGATAACAGCCTTACACTCATGAACACCATTTTAAAAACCCAGTATATCTCATGTCTCTCAAGGGCACCAAAAATACTTTGCATTTAAATTAAATTTAGTGCTTGTATTTCTATGACTAAAAGATACTAAAAGGCAAGGTGTACATTGATCCATAAGACTCTGGTGCTGACAATGAGAGGACTTCACTGGCACACCCTACATGATCACATCCCTGAAGTCCACATGAGCCATGTAATAGTGCATAAAAAGCTGAGCAGTCTTCCCTAGCCCACCTGCACCCATCTCTTCCATGAGGTCTCATTATTTTATCAGGCATCAGGAAAACCTCCATCAAGAGCTCCTGCATCAGGAAAACCTCATTATGCTGGAAGCCATAGGATACCATAGGCAAACACAAAAAGGGGAGAAAAACACTACAAGTTTCTCCTCTAGAGAAAGCCCTTTAAGCTGAGAGCAGACTGTATTACCACAATGAATCCTCCTTGGTGGATAAGCTAGAAGCTTGCCCAGTAACAAGGTGTAAGGTTCTTCCTGAATAAATAGAGAAACTGGCAAAAGGAGTTCTCTCAAGTCTGATTAAGATGAAGCTAAGTCTTCATGCTAAACAGAAACTTGATATATAGCAGCTGTCTGGGGTGAGGAAGGAATTGTATCCTATGGAGGTCATAGCTACCCCCAGGGCAAGCAAAGTGAGCAAGGTGGAAAGTGGTTTTAACAGGTGTCAACACACCTGTGTAATTGTTTCAGCTGGAGGCTCTTAACAAAGGAATTAATTTCAAGGGCAGGTCACATTTTCAATTAAAAAGAAATAAAAATATCGCAGAGAGTGTTGAATTTAACATTTACTTTTTAAACAATCTCCAATAGCCATTTTTTTTACAAACAGACTTTGTTTAACAATAGTTCAAGAGGTATTATAATGCTAACTACAGCTTAAAGGAAACATTTAGGCACAAGACAATAACAAAATAAACAGAATAAATAACGTGCTTTACACATGCTGAAGAAAACAAAAACAACATGCAATAGGCTTAATAAAATTCACACTCTGTACAACAGCTCAAGGTAGACCTTACTAAACAGTACTCATGTCCTATCAGTAACCTACACATATTAGTAAAAATAGAAAATTTAACAAAATTTTAAGTCAAGCAAAACAGCTATGCAATATAAATCAACTCAAAAAGTTCATGGGTTCCAAAGAAGTTGGAGTTGGAGGTGAGTGGGCACACAACAGTGTACAAACCTTCTCAGCCTCAACCCAGTGCTTCTTCAGCCATGTCTGTGTTTAGCTCCTTGCAGGAAACTGTCAGGCTGACATCTTCCTGAGCTTGTGGCTGTTAGAAGAGAGAACACACATAAATAATGACCTCATTCATAGTTTTCTCTTCTTCCCTGAGAGAATAGCTCAGGTAGAAGAAGGGACACATGACATGACTGTCCCTGAGAAGACTCCAGAAGGGAATAGCTAAGTCTGACAAGAGATGGAAAGACAAATGTGTTCACCAACGCTGTCAAAAGTGGCATTCAGGAGATGTAAGAAACAGGTTTTCATACATGCCCTGTTTTCATCAGCCTGGTGTTAATTAGAAACTTGGATTCCTACCTCAGGAAAAGGAGATGTTTCTTCACCCAGCCTTCCTTAGGATTTACACAAGCCTTCAGCCCACTGGCAGTGTGGAAACTGGAAAAGAAATAATGATAAAGAAATCAGAAATCCCTACCAATAATTGCTCTGGAGAGCACAGTTACTTTATATAATGACCAATAGAAACTACTTTTGTAAACATCAGTTAGACATTGAATGCTCCAAATTCCTCCAATATTATATGAAGAAAAAGAAAGTTAAATGTAATAGCTACTTCAGTCTCAGGGATCATTTTTTGCACCATAAAATTTATTTTGATTTATTTAATCTGTTTAGGCAAAGACCTTTGCTGGATGCCAGAAACAATTTGTCAGATTAAGGAGAATAGCTGCTGTCAAGCAAAGATGACAGATCAACATCTAGGCCAAAACCTTGTAAGAAAAGAATCCAATCCCTGTGAATTAGAAGAAGTCTTGTCACTTATGTGTCTGTTCACAGGTTTTGGCAAGGGAGCAGTCTGTGTTGGCCAGAGCGGCCCTTAGCTGGAGACAAAACCTGTCTTTATTTGCACAGCTGATTCCTAAAGAGGCAGATTTATTATTTACATTGTATGACCGTCCCTTGGGTTAGCAGTCCCTATCAACTAGAGGTTGTGCATTTTGTCTACGGGTGTGATATACCATTTATTCAGTTAATTTAGCTTTTTGAAAAGGCAGGAAAAATCACGCTTCTAACATTCAAATCCTTGTTATAGTCCAAACAGGCATCCCAAGGTTCGTACATGTCAGAAAAACCAGGGGAAATTCAGAAAGTAACTTACATGATGGCAGGGATGTCGCAGACCTCACTGGAGAGCTGTTCAGTGTAACCCTTCAGGGCCCACCGAGGCAGACGCACTTTGGTGTAGGACAGGCAGCAATCCTGGTTGCTCTGTGCTGGAGTGAAGGACAACAACAAAGTCAATGAACCCCATTTGGCCCAGACTGCCCTGCTGTCTAGGGCACTCCCTCTTCAACCCCGACCATGCAGCTCCCTCATGACAGAAGAGGGGGCTGAGACAGCACATTTTGCTGAAACCATTCCCTTGCAGCTCAGCCTCATCCTGCTGCCAGCTGTGAGCAGCACTGGGAGCCCTTCCCAGAGAGGGATGCCCCAGGTCACTCACCTTCCGAGGTGCCCCACAGGAGCAGCGCCAGGAGCCCCAACAGGGAAACCAGGACCATGCTCTTGCTGCTGCAGCCAGTCATTCCCTCCCTCTCCACACACAGCTGTGCTCCAGTGAGTGCCTGGCTGCTGCCTGCTGCTCCTGCCAGCCCTGGCACACCTCCACCTGCTTATAAGGAGGTGGCGGGAGCCACGGGAATTTACACACGGGCGGGTTCCACTGTCATCAGCGGGTTTCCCCACAACAAATTCCATCGTGCCCCATTTGGCCCCAGAGCTCCTTCCGGGTACTAAAACCAAAGATAACAGTGTGCTGGGGAATATTTTCGGTTTTTTAAAGTTGCTTAAAAGAGCCAGTCTAAAAGAAAAGGAAATAAAAAGCTATGAGGCAATGGTTCTGTGGGTGAAGCATGTGTTGTTTTAGGGGTAGGAGTGTGGGTTGTGAAATGAGGAAAGTCAAATGTAGGTAACTTTAAATGTTACCTACAGAAACAGCGTGTCTGCTGTGCTCTAGTTTAATAAACCCAGCCTGGGGGAGAGGGGTGGGCTGAGCCAGCAAGATTCATTTCAGTGTGGCAAGCTCACAGAAGCTGGGTCACAAGCTGCACCAACACCAAAGCACTACATTAATATTTCAGATTGGCCCACACAGTAACATCGGACTTTCCAGGTTACTGCCGTCTGAGCTCTGGACTGTAGTATTGGCAAGGACACATGAGCAACATTGAGTATTCCTGAAAATGGGTTTATTTCATTTCCTTAACCATATATTCCCTGCCATGACTTCCTGACTGTTTGTTGCACATCTGAACTATTTAATCTGAAACAGACTGAGCTTAAAAAAACTTGAAATGGGGCCTATAGTCTCTAAATCTGTGCTTTCTAGAATGCATTAATGTGTTTTATAAACAATAGCTGTAGTTTGTTGCTTTCCCAAGCAGTACCAGAGTATTGTGACTCCTGAACATTCAACAAAAATACACACAATCTTAAAATTGCCTCGCACAGCTCTAGAGAAAGCACGAGGGAGAGGCTCTGTTACCACTCCAAGTACATTGTTTGAGCTGCTACTCAAGGATGGTACTTTCCCATGCTGTTTAGGGATCTGTGTGAAATTACTGTGATGGCTGCAGGCCATGTCCTGGCCAACTGGTGTACACAGGAGCTGCTGCCAGCTCCAGGTGCTTATAGAGTAACCTGAGCTTTAAGTGGCGTCTCTTAAGGTAGAGCTCGTGGACAGTCGTAGGCAGTGCATAATTACATACCTTCTATCCTCCACAGAGTGCCAGTACCTCTCTCACAGGGTGAATTCCTATTATTTTTTTGTAAAAATGGAAACAGCTTGAACTCTAGAACAGACTGTTATTCAGAGAAATTAATTTCTCTATGTAATAGCAATAATTGAGGGAATTTCCTATGGCTGAGGTATACGTGAGCAACCTTGCAGTGTGCATGGCATCATATATACTGGATGTGCTTCTCTGCAGAGCCAAACGCCAAAGGATGGGGAGGAGGCAACAAAGAACCTCATGTGTGCAGCTTTTGTAAGTGTTTTATGGATCACAGTGACATGCCACAAAAGTACAAAGAGATCAATGTAGTATGCAGCTATCTCTGCACTGCTTTAAAGACTATCTGTCAGCATTAGGCAATGCCTCAAACTAGCTGAGTAGAATGGTAGTTTTTTCTTTTACATACAGATTTCATGGATCCCAAATCTATTACACCTATACCCAACTTCGGCATTTTGTATGCCGTGTCCTAGGCCATACTGTTATCCAGATGGAGGTGGCCTTGCACCTCAAGTCTTCCTTGTGACTCTACAGCCCTATTTCTTCTCCATTCAGTGCTTCTTGGACAGAATCTTCTCATCTGAGCTTTGACACCCCATAGTCCTGCCCTCAGGCAGTTTTCATCACACCAGTGGTTCCCACAACTGACCATGGCTGGCGATGTACCTCATCACAGCTGGACTCGTGCTCATGGTGTTCCTTTTATCTCATGTTTTTCTTTAATTTAGGAAATTAGTTTAAGATTTAGATTTAGAAAAACAGCCACAAGGAGGGCCCCAACTTCAGGAGTGCTGTAATTTTGTTTGTACTTGGTGTGTACAAAGTATCTTCAGCTTATTTGAGCAAAGCAGTTAAAACAGTCCAAAAAGGTTTATTGCAAACAGCTGAAGAAAGTGCTGCTGGTTGTGATATGACAAATAAATGTATCTTATCAGTCCTCACCTTCACAAATCCCTTATGCAAACGGAAGGCAAAAAATAAATAAACACAGGGAGATGCTTATATTTTCCAGGGAAGTGTTATTCATCATTTCCTGGGAATGAGGGGACAGTGACTGTTGTCCACCCTGACCCAACCAAACTTCCAACCTGGTTTCCTTCAGCACCTGTGTGACCAAGTGAGGTCATGTGGGCTGGCCAGGGACTGCCACACAGCCAAGACATGAGGCTGCCAGGCCCCAGGATGGCCAGTGGCACCTCCAAACCTGCTCCTGGGTCAGCTGCAGGTGCCATATAAATGTGTTTAGTGTCTTAACACTACTGCAGTTCAAAGGCTGCACAGTGAGAGGGGCACTAGGTCAAGGGAGGCCATCATTTCCTTGCCCTGGGGCCTGCGTAGGGAGGGCTGTGCCCAGAGACTCCTACAGCCAAAGCATGAGAGGTATCAGCCACAAGCTGTGAAAAGGGAAATTCCCATCAGACATAGGGAAGGCCCCTCTCCATAGCAAGGGGCTGAGGCACCAGATGGATGTGAAAGCCTAGTTTGGATACCCTTGCAGATCTCCAGCTGGACGTGACCCTTCCCTGAGCATGATCTTAAACTTGGATTCCTTCCCAAGCCACAATCAACCCTACATTATTTTTTCTGGGGTTTTCACATTTAGCTGTTTGTTTCTTATTTTAGTTCCCTGACTTGTCTTCCTGATTTGATTTTGCTGTAAGCTTCTCAGCTTCCCTCCCTCCTGTTGTCCCTCCTCAAATCCCCTCACAACTGGAGTCACAGTAAGGTAGAGCAGGAAAACACAGACTGACAAACTGTTCATCCTCTCCTAAGTGTCCTCTCCCTTTGTTCCAGGGGCCAGAGAAAACAGGCTCAAACCCCTTCTGTATGTATAATAAAAGATGAGGCAAAGACAGCCTAGGTGCTGGTGCTGCAGAGCCATCCAGTCAGACTTGTGGATGAAGAAGAAATGCATCAGGGAGAACTAGCCTTTTCCCAATTAATACTGGGGAACTGACAATTCTGAGCAGTTTGAGGATGTTAAAGAGGAGAGCTGGGAAGTCAGACTGCTCTCAGACACCATCTGCAAAGCTACAGCCAGAGGCAACTTTCTCTGGTCACCAAGTTGCTGCATCCTGATAATACACTTCCTCTCTTATATCCGAAAGGACTTTTACTCACAGAAATACCTGCTGAAAGTCTGACGTGCTGAAGAGGACTTAATAGTTCAACCTTGATAAACACCCCCATACAGGGCAAAAAAATTGGGAGGTGAGGGGATGGGCTTACCATGTCATTCTTGCCATCACGGAAAAGCACAGGAGCAGTCCACCTGGTTTCCATGCAAGGGTTAAAATGCTTCATGGACTTTTGAAGAGAAAGACAGAGAAGGAATTTTGTAATTATTAACTGTTTGATTATTGACACTTTATGGGTTTAGGTCTCACATTAAACATGAAAAATTAAAACAAAGAACTTGAATGTCAGACACTGTCAGTATCTTTATCTGTGTCCCAAAATAAGATGAGAAACATACTGCCAGTTGTTCATCAACTGGCAGTTAACAGCAATTTCCATGATTTTCATCCTCACAAAGATATATTGTTTTACTACATATTAGTACTTTTTGTGAATTGATGTAAATAAGGCCTTAAAGCAATACAACTGATCATCCAGGAAACACAGAAGCAGATGGGGGAAATTCCCTTCTGTAATTTCCAAAGGTTTAGGACTGCTTTAATAGAGCAAAGGGCATGAGAAGGCAGTAGCTGAAAGGAACATGGCCAAATACGGGGATTTAATCATTGCGTAATCTCTGATGAGTATCCAAGCACAAAAGTTCCAGAGTAACTTGCTCAATACCTCTGGAGCTTTAGAGGCTGTGGTGCAATGATGTGATTTCAGGCAATTCAGTGCTTGTATGACTGGCAGAAATTGTTATCTATGAAGCCAATTTCCACTAATTATAGGCTGCACTTCATAAGTTACAGATCCAGAAATACCATTGAATGACATTACTTTGATGCAATTATGGACAAGAGGTGTGCCTGTTGGGAGAAATGAACTTCCCATCCATTGAAAGTACAGGTTATGAGGAGACCTGCTGCACCTGCCATGAGCATCCTGGCAGCCATCCTGGCACTGCTGATTGCTTCCTGCTATCTACATATAGCAGCTAAATATCTAGTGTTCTGAGGTCAGATTTCTCTCTGCAAAGTTAACTGTACTTTGTCTACAGTCTCTTGCGGTAGCCAATCACCTTTTCACAGAAATGGACTTCTCAAATGCGATGGCAAAGCCTATGATAGGAAAGAAGAATGAAAAAAATAGTCTTCAATGGATTTATGTGCCAGGGTTTTAGTAGTGGGTAGGCACCAGTGGTGGATTCTCTGCTAGAATCTTCTCCCATGTCTGGCAGAGCCGATGACAGCTGGCTCCAAGAAAGGATTCAGTGGACAAGGCTGAGCCCATCACTGACAGTGGTATCATCTCTGGAATAATGTATTTAGGAAAGGGGAAAAAAAAACCTGTGCAACTGCAGCCAGAGAGAAGAATGAGTATGTGGAGGATGGGTATATGAAACCACTCTGCAGACCCCGAGGTCAGTGCAGAAGGAGGGGCAGGACCTGCTCCAGGTGCCAGAGCAGAGATTCCCCTGCAGCCCAAAGTGCAGCCTGTGGTGAGGCAGCTGTGGCCCTGCAGCCCACGCAGGAGCAGAGATCCACCTGCAGTGCCTGGAGAACCCCACACCAGAGCAGCTGTGATGCCCAAGGGAGGCTGTGACCCCTTGGGAAGCCCACACTGCAGCAGGATCCTGGCAGGACCTAGGGCCCAATGGAGAGAGGAGCCCATGCCGGAGCAGGGAGATAAGTGTGAGGAGTTCTCTCCCTGAGGAGGAAGGAGCAGCAGAGGTTACATGTGATGAACTGACCAAAACCTCCATTTTCATACCCCTGAACTGCTGGGGGAAGGAGGTACAGAAAATCAGGAGTAAGGTTAAGCCCAAGAAGAAGGGAGGTGTGGGGGGAAGATGTTTTAAGATTTGATCTTACCTGTCATTATCCTACCTTGATTTGATTGCTAAAAAATCTAATGAAAGTCCTCAAGTTTAATCAGTTTTGCCTGTGTTGGCAATTGGTTAGTAAGCTCTCCATGCTCTTATTTTGATCTCTGAGCCTTTCCTTATTCACTTCTCCTCTGCTCAGCTTAGGAGTGGAGCGACTGAGCAGTTTTGGTGGGCACCTGGCATCCAGCCAGGGTCAACGCACCATATAGTCAAAAGAAGAAACTTTAAAAAAAGTTAAAAGCTGTCTGCCAAGCTGGGCTCTAAATTACACTATATTTGCTTTGTCACAGTCTTGTTTCTATTCCAGTTTAAATTTGTATTTGCCTTTAGGCAGCGTAAACACAACAGCAGAAACATTTTGACTAATACATTTCTGATCCTTAAAGTAGTCCAGAAGTGCAGATTTTCTGAATAACTTCTACAAAGATGGGAAGAAAGGAAGGAAATCACTTGAAAGGATTTTACAATATTTCCTGCAAAAGATTGAGACCACCAAGTGTCATTTGCGGACAAAAAGAAACCTGACTACAAAAAGTAGCAATGTGATTGACTGATTAATTAATTAATGCAATTAATTAATGTAATGCAAGGATGTTAAACACGTGTTAGACACAGATGTGTTTAACATTGCAAAATCTTCACCAAGAAAAGCTATCAGCAACTTTTCAGCACTAGAATGATCATATAACCACACTGAAACTGAGCCTGACCCTCACCACTTCTACAGAAGTCAGTGCTGCTTCACTGCTTCGGTTGGGCTGAGAATTTCCCCAAGAAGCATAGATCTCAAAGAAGATTTGGAAAAGGAAAATTGCTGGAGCCAAAATCCACAGTCTGAACATGAAAATGCCTTCCAATACTAAAAATTGAGGGGTTGCACTTTAAAAATACTTAATTCAGAAAAACGAGAAAAAGATATTATGGCTTGGCAATTGTGAAAGAGAAATATGTGACATTTTCTGAATATTGTAAGTAAAAGACAAGAATAGAAGCAGGGAAGAAAAAAGCCTGTGACTTAAAATTTTCATTAAAAGGCAGTTTTAGGTTGGCTGAAATTGTTCATTAATTCAATTGAAACTTGGTTTTATATAAAATTAGATGAGAACTATTTAGAAAATGGGAAGCTTTTTATTGTGTTCTGTTTGCTTCCTTAGGAAGACCTAAAACAAATAATCCAAACCTTATAAAGAAAAGAGAAAAAAAGAACTAAATAACATGAAGTGGTAAAGTTTAAGTTGTCCAAGAGAACTCATGAAAGTTTTACTAAGTCATACTTGACATACAGAACATGTGATTACTTGGACTACTTAGTACATTATTAACACAGCCAGCATTTTGTCATGTAGTACTGGAAGACCAGCTTAAAAATACCCAGCGATACCTGCTTATTAGGGATTGCCAAACAAAAACCAATCAAGATTGTTTTAAATAGCTGTTAGTTAAAGCTGTGGAGTGGCTGTGTCGTGAAGCCTGGCAGAGCAGCTGTGGACACAGGCCCTCTCAAGGCAAGTACTGCAATCACTGCAGCTTTTCAGCACCACACGGTTACGTTATAGGGACTTTCCTGTGACGAACTTTAAACCACAGTTGCCCAAACCAGCTGGACTTCTGTCTTCCCAAAGGCCTGCTCTTTTCCCAAGGAAACCACACCACCACATCCCTTCCATCCCGACTCTTACAGGTTCTTTTGCATAACACAACTGAGATCACTGACTTTCTTACCCTCTTATACCCCTTTTCTGGACCTTGGTGATCACCTCTTGATTTCTGCATTTGGAGGCCCTAGAAAGGGCAGCCTTGGCCTAGCTTCTGTTAAGGAAGCCATCTGCTGGAGTAATTTTTCCTCTCTTTCTGCAGGGTTCCCCTGGCTGCTTCAAGCATTCTCTTGCTTGTCCCCATTTTCAGAGTCTTTTTCGTTTATTGCTAGCCCAGACAATTCCAGCCACCCCCAAAAGTGCCCTGTTGGTTAGGCTTTGGCTAGGGGTTTGAGGAGGGTGCTGTTTCCAACCACCCAAGCCTGCTTACAACCACCAGCTCCTCTAAATAAGGCAAGAACCAGAGACAGAAAAACTGTTTTAAGCCAGAAAAGATGTTTTACGTCAACCAATCTGCTATTACGTCAACAGAAATCTGCTATTCCAAAGTGACCTGTGTTTTACAAGAACATCTCAAGTCAGTAGGCTCAGCCTTCCTCAGATCAAAGACTGGTCCTTTTTCTATTTGTGTTTGTACCCAGCCTAGGACATTGATGGATTTGGGAACCAGGGCCAGAGCTCCAGGGTACAACACATACATTCTAACTGCTCTGCCTTTGAAAGAATTCACAGGAAGGTGAAGGCACATGGAGAAAAACTTGGACCACATTAAAAAAAAAACCAAAACACAACCCCTTCATTAAAGGGATAAAACCTAACAAACTGTTGACGGAAAAAAACAACCAACCAACCAAAAGCAACCCCCCTAAGGACTTCAATAACTCTAGGATAAAAACTCTTGGGAGCTGGCAAGAAATCAAGGTAACAGAAGAACGCAGGACATTTTAAGAGCAAGAATTCTTACATTTAAGCAAACACTAGCAGCATAATGGACTTATTTTAGGTCTGTTCCTGTTGTCATTAGAGGTTTAGCATTAAATTAAGCAACCAGCTTGTTATGAGTACTCGTGAAAATGTGACAAATGCTCTTCCAGCAGGAGTTTACACTACTTGGACTGTTGCGATAATTCAAAGTCTCCCATGGTGTCTGTAATGAGATGCACCTTGAGGATAAAAAAATGAAGAGAGGAGATACTGGGCTGAAACTTCTTACACACACAGGTTGTGCAAATGTAAATATGCATCTCTGAAATGAGATGTCCATCTGTGACAACAGGACAATACGTGCCACTAGTGGGAGGTTTGTGGAATAATTCTGCAGGAGAACACGCCCTGGAAAGTGATCTTTCAACATAGAAAGTGCCTTAGACAGGTTTTTCCTCTCATTTCTCTTTGGCAAACCACAGTAAGCAAGCATTAGTCACTACAAGTATTAATCAATTCAAATGCGATTTCTTTGACCTATATATCACTTCCCTTTTGTTAATTAACTGGAGATTTTAAAAGTATGTAATCCAAGAAAGACTAAAGCACAGGTATTGAATTGGATTGTATGGCATTATTACAAAAACTGCAAATAAGATATTGAAGTCACCAGGTCCAATCATCAAATAGCAAACTTGGAGATAGGGAAGGTTTTTGTGGTGTTGAGATAAGTATCCTACATACATCTATTTGTAACTGTAGAAACACAGTTCTAACTTCACAGAAATTCTAAAGGTGAAGCGTGATAGAGTCTTTTATATTCTTCCTCATCTCCTAAATGCAATGCTTTTTTTCTCAGTTTTTGTTACCATGTGACACTTTTTTCTCACCAGAATCAGCTTTCCCCACTTCACTGAGAAACAAAAAACCACTGTTCTTCCTTTAAACACTGAAGTCTTCTATACCATTAGAAAAGCTGACAGGCAGTGTAGGGGACGGAGGGACACCAGAGCCCAGTGCACCCAGCCACAGTCAGCCCTTGCACAAAAGTCAGCTGCAAACCTACAGCAGTGACCTCATAATATTTTATTAGAAAGGAAAATCCTCAGAGAATTTCACTGACAAAGGAGTAGTTCCTGTCCTCCATTGATGATCCGAAAGAAAAACAGAAGGAAAACTGAAGGACCTACTTAAGGTATAACCTGTTCTTCTGTAAGTCTTTCTGTTCTGCTGTTGCATTCATTGAATGCAACAGGAAGATTTTATCCACCTTCCAGCACCTCACTACTTTTCAGCCCTCAGTTGGGAGAGCAGTGTGCTTTGTGCCAGTAAAAGTGAGAAAGTAAAAGCTTGTTCAACCAGCCCAGTCCTCAGACAACCAAACCCGGTCCTCAGACAGTGGGAAACACCTTTATTTGGAAACCTCCCAAGGTCTCTGAGAGATTTTTGCAAGAGGCACAGAGCAAATCAGAGAGCTGCAATGCATGTTACTACCATGCAAGTAAGGATGCCTGTAAAGCCTTGGCAATGCTTCCAAAGGGACATCCACTGTAACGGGATGCTCCTTGCCCAGCCTCTCACAACTGCATCAGTGATCTGTCACCTACACTCAGCAAAAACCTGTAACAAAAAGGAGACAAACCAGCCAGGGACTTATATTGCAGAAAGGTAATGCAACTTAACTTTCCCTGGCCAAGAAGAGGAGATTAGGAGTATAAATCACTCCCTTCAAACCAGCACTTACCCAGACTTCATGGTGTACAAAAGGGACATAAAGCATGGCTCTGCAGGCCAAAGTAGGTTCAACCAGTCTTCATAAACTCATTACAGGATTTCTATGTGCTGCATACCACGTTGGTAGCACATTATAAAAAGAGGTCCAGGCCTTGTTTGTGCCCAAGTGTGCCACCATAAAAATGCTGTCTGTAAGAAAAAAGAATTAACTCCCCTCAAAATGTCTCAGGGTGATGATTAATGGCACAGCTGTTTGTTCCAGCTCCTGCACTGCTACCAGCAGCCACTACCCTGCATGGTGCCAGTGGCAATGGGCACTCCAGTGACAAGAGTTAAGAAGAGTGAATAGATAAAAAGGGCGAGCATTATCCTTAGGTAAGGTACAGCATAGTGAAAAATAGCCTTACAGCATTACTTTTTAGTAAAGAAGCAGCTGTAAGTGTACATTTAAACCAAGTACCTGAAAGGTTAATTTGGTTAACTATACTTCCTAACCTACCCCTTGGAGTAATGCCCTTAGTACCTTATAGCTAAATATCCCAAAATAAACTTTGCATATTCATTTTTGTGTCTCAGATGAAAAGCAATACTTGGCATTCAGTGAAAAAGCATGAAATTTTAACTACAAACAGGATGGATTGTAGACTGTGGGAAAGAAGAGATAATAAAGGTTAAAAGAGGATCTGAAAGCAGAGAAACTAAACATCAATGCCTGAAAGTTACTTAAATCATTCTTTCTCATTACTGTTACAGGAAAAACAGAATTTTGCTGTTTTTCTCAGTGTCAAGAAATTTGAGTTGGATTCTTCAGTAAGTCAATGCAAACTCCAAGTAACACTGTTTCCCTCAAGAGTTCTCTGCATTTTAGCAAGAGTTTGTCAGAATAAAACCAAATGCAGATATACTCAGTGTTCTCTCAGAGGGGCTGTCACCTCCTATAGCTACAGGGTCAATAGAACAGGCAGAATCAAGACAGCTCTGGGATCAGTGTCAGGCAGTGACTGATGGCTGGGAAAGGGCCCAAAGGAATTGTTACATTCCTTTCATGCGTTAGTTTCACACACATTACAGAAGCTGACAGCATTCAAGGAGTGTTTGGATGATGCACCATGAGTCACAGGGTTCAGTTTGAGATAGTCCTGTGAGGAGCAGGGAGTGGGACATGATGATCCCTATGGCTCCCTCCCAGCTCAAGATGTTCTATAATTCAATAAGTGCACAGCACTGTCTCAGGAAGGAGGAGATGGCTTCATGTACAAAGGCCAACAAACAAGTTATAAAGGCAAGTAGCAGGGATGGCTCCTCTAACATCACTAATCCTGTAATATTGACTGTTGAAGGGTAGAAGGCAAAGGCTGCAAAATCTGGCCAAGAGTGAAGGCAAAGGTGGCTGACCTGAGACGCTCCTCTGACCCAACAAGGAATGTCATACCTTTTTCATATTCATGTCCATGTCCATAAAGTTACTGTTTAATTTTACTGTGTGTGAAGCAAGAGGCTGCCTTCCTCTGGTTGGATAATTCACTGTTATTTACAAATATTTACAGATTTTCCTACTGTATAGGTCATATTCCTAAATAATTATTACATCCTTCATTCCATACCTACATGCTGTGGGACCAGGGTGGGAGTGGATCTAGATTTGTGTACATAGTTTTTCTGAAAATCTGTACATTTCACAGAGTATCCTCTGCTGTTGTGAGTCCCACAGAATCTTCTGAAGCTGGCTATAGGGCAGCTATCCCCACCTTCAGCAGCTGTGAGAACCTAAGCAAAAGATCTGACAAATTTGCCAGCAAATAAGTCAAGAGAAAGCAGAGCAGGATGTTTTTACCTTTTAAATTTTCCAAATAGTTTGAAACCCCATGTAAGTGGTGCGGATACATTCCCATCTTACAGCAGTGGTATTTGCTTACCCTCACCTCTGTAACTACCCATGCACAGCTACTGCTCCCTCTTTAATATAGGCCAGTTTGAGGCACAGATGGCTCCCAAGCCACATATCCTGTCAAATAGATCCAAAATTCTTTGGGAAGAGAACTACTTCTATCGATTTTGTGCCAGTCAGCACTAAACTGTAGTTTGGGTCTTGGTTCACTGCTGCCTTGGGGCAGAGACAGGCCAGGATTATCTGGCTGTTCCTTTAAGGGTGCTGAAAGAAAGCCAGCTGGAGGCCATTCCAAAGGAAGTGTCAGAGCAAGCCATAATAGCAGAAGAACAGGAAAAGCACGAAACCCAAACAGAGTCCAGTAGCTGCAATACACACAGGACAACAAGAAGTAAGACTGGGAATCCTAAAAGGAGGCTTTTCCCTTGGAAGTAAGAAAGGAAGAGCTCCAGCACAGAAGGTATGATTATATAAGAACTTTAGAGATATGAAATCCTGCAATGACAAGGGAAAGTGGGAGGAAAGAAGAGAGCAATCCAATGGGGAACTGGGAAGCTGTGTTAGGCTATGTGTAGAAGAGCTGACAGCTCTGGCACCAAGAATTGCTGAAGGAAAAAAGAAACAGAGGATTGTTTTGTTGCAGAACTACACCAAGGCATCCTAAAATCTCTTAAAAAGTGAACAAAACCCCCTAGATTTATAAAAGACAAATTGACCATATGGGATGACTGAACCGGGAACAAATTGGATCCTTCCCCCTCAAGCACCAAGGCAGAGCTCTGGTTCTCAGAGGTTTGTGGTTATGAATGCAGAAAGGAGGGCTTGTACAGCAGCTGCAGAGCTGGAGGGGGCTCACTGCTGGCCAAGGGCTGGGGTGTGAGTGGAACACAAACCCCAGGGCAGTGAGGTGACGCTATGTCCCACTCCCCAAGGGCAGAGTGGGCTGCCCTGAGAGCCCTTAGCCCACTGCCCTTCCCAGCTCAGCACCAGTGACAGGTTTTTTTCTGCACAGTTACTTACATCAAGTGGGAATCTTCTCACCTGACTTTACCTACCAGCCTAACACTGGCACCTCAAAGAGTAAAAGTGCAGATTAGAGGTACAGGTCTAGCACAAAACCCTAAACAAAGCACATGCTGACACTGTAGGGATGCAGTGACCAGGGGACACCTGAAGTTCTTCCATGTACAGCTGAAACCATGAATTCCAGCACAGGATGGCAAAGCCCTGCCATGGGCAGCATCCGAGGGGCAGCACAAGCACCCTGTGAGCCCTGCAGAGGCAGCAGTGGGGCAGAGGCTTGGGTCCCAAGGTGTGGGACACTTTGACAGGCTACATGAGACTTGCTGCCCTTGTGTCACACAGCCTGCTGGGGGTAAGCAAACAGGGCAAGACCTGAAACAGCCCAGAGCAGAGAATCTAGGCTGGGAAGGGGAAAAATGTGTCCCGGCTACATCCCGAAGCTGACTCGTACAAATGTTTCTCATTACAGTGCTAGAGATGCTCTCCACCCCGCTGTTCTCGATGCCTTTCTCAGAATCACACGAAGCATTCCCATGGCACTGGGGTGCTGTATGGCTTTAATGATTACCACGTGAGAGGAGAGCCAGGGGATGTTATGGTGACTCAGTGAGCAGGATCCTGGGCAGGGCCCAAACTGGTCCTGCCAAAGCCACCTTTGCAGCAGACCGATGTTACAACAGCGGGGAGGAAGCAGAGGCAGAAATGCTTCCTTCCTGGAGCACTCAGTGTCTCACAGTCCTCCCGAGCTCGTTCTGCCTTGCTGGGGCCACCTTGCCATCTAGTGGTTCACACTGCAGAGCTGACACAGAGCTTGGTTCGTTTCTGCTGGAAATCCTGTAATGCCCGTGCTTTCGGCCGTTATGCAGCAAAGGAAGGAATTCAAATTCCCTTTGACCTGCACCCATTTCTTAGTGCATCAGGCTGTCAGTAAAAGGTGCTGTCATAGCATGAAGTTAGAAAAGAAGATGCATAATGACCAATGCCTTATAAATATCACATCCAATAGAAAAGGATCCTCTGCCCATCCAACCTGGAGTGATGTACTCATCAGGACAGGACTGGTTTGGGCTGAACAGACCTTCCTTCAGCTTTTACAGAAAAGTTTGTGAAAAATCACTACTTCATTTTTAAGATTTTTGTAAGAGTCATTTTTTGCCTAAAAAAGGAAAGAGTTATCAGGAGGGAAGTAGAAAAGCAGAATAAAACTCAAAAGAGTGATAGAAATCTCATCTGCTAATTTGCAAACTCCAAAGGGCTCCAAAAGATAAACTGCACACATTAAGATTCTTGACATTGCCTATACTCACATGCATATGGATATTAACTTACTATTTCCTTTGCATGTCCCCATTACACCCATTTTGACTTCTGTTTGGGCTCTGTCCAGCAGAGTTGCAAATTTTAATTCATTCCATCACCTTACCTAGTGACAAAAACAAAAGTTCTGCTTCATTTCATTTTAGCATGGACTGTTAACCTTCTGTGACCACTTTTATAAATAGAAAATATGATGTCTGTATCCAAAATAGACTTCTCATGTAGATAATTCCAGATGAGAGTCTGGCTTGACATCCTTTCTGTATTTATTAGCAGCTCCCATCTGCTAGGCTCGAGTTATCCTTGTCATTCAAAAAGCTGCTTGGCTGTGATCAATCACGGTGTCGAGGGAAATCTCACTGCTCAGCTGTCTTCAGCCACTTCTATCTAGAAAGGCTTTTCCTGTGTTTATCTTTGTCAGTGCAGTTGGAATGACAGAGTAGTTTGTCTCCCAGTTAAGGATCTTCCAATTCATTTTTTATGCACTTTCTACAAAGAGAGCAGCAGACAAATGTAAGGAATAGCTGTTTACTTTAACATTATAAATAAAAATTATTTTGAACTGTCAGCCTCTAAAGAGCACTCCTTGGCATTAGAAACCACAAAATAAAAATTAATTACCAGATCTCTTTGCACTTGCATGGGCAATATCATTATTCTAACAAATTTTCTCCTCAGCTTTGCTGTAGAGACCATGGGTTGCTGGAAGCAAGAGAAAACCAACACCTGGGCTTTTCCCACCCTGATCCTCTGCCTCTATGGATTCTTCTACATGATGAAACCATCAGAACCTTTCCTAACACCTTATCTAACAGGACCAGATAAAAACCTGACCACAGATGAGGTGTGATTTTATTCTGTGAATTCTTTTAACTGAAGTAGTGAAAATAGAAAGGGAAAACTCTGTTTAAAGTTTTTTTAAAAGATTAAAAGAAAAAAAACCCCACAACTTTAACCAGCTCTGGCAGGATACAATTTGCAGCAGACTGCATAAATAAAAGATCCATTTAATGGATCCAAGATCCATTTGTCTGCCCAACAGTCCCATGCTGATTCAAGGTGGTTATATATTTTATGAATTCCTTCAGAGAAAAGATTTCCCTCTACAACACCATTTAAAATACATGAACTTCCTTTCCTCAACAATTAAAACACAGACATTTCCTCTTCTGTTCTAGGTTACCAACCAGATTCTGCCAGTTTGGACATACTCCTACCTGGCCCTCCTTTTCCCAGTGTTCCTGCTCACAGACTACGTGCGCTACAAGCCCGTGCTCCTCCTGCAGGGCATCAGCCTCATCGTCACCTGGCTCCTGCTGCTCTTTGCACAGGGAGTGGTGGCCATGCAGGTGGTGGAATTCTTCTACGGCATGGTCACAGCCACCGAGGTGGCCTATTACGCCTACATCTACAGCGTGGTCAGCACCCAACACTACCAGAGGGTCACCAGCTACTGCAGGAGTGTCACTCTGGTGGCGGCCACCGTGGCCGCCGTGCTGGGACAGCTGCTGGTGTCCTTGGCACACGTCTCCTACTTCTACCTCAACGCCATCTCCTTGGCTTCGGTGTCGCTGGCATTCCTGTGCACATTCTTCCTGCCCAAGCCCCAGAGGAGCATGTTCTTCCACAGGAAAGAGGCCCCCGAGGCTCCGGCAGGGCCTGATAAAGGGCCGGCTGCGGGCGGTGCCCACAGGCCCTGGAGCTGCCAAGAAGAAAGGAGCCCCGATGCTGCTGCCAGGGGCCCGAGCCCCCAGCCCCCGGCTGGGAATGCCAGGCCCCACAGGCACATGCTCAGCGTGCTGCTGCAGCTGGGCAGGGACCTGAGGGATTGCTACGGCTCCCGCCAACTCCTCTACTGGTCCCTGTGGTGGGCCCTGGCCACGGCCGGCTTTAACCAGGTCGTGAATTATGTCCAGGTGCTGTGGGACTTGCGAGCCCCCTCCCCCAGCTCCCCCGTGTACAACGGAGCGGTTGGAGCAATAGCAACGTTTCTGAGTAAGTCAATGTTTAAACATTGATCACAATGACAGCCTCTGAAGTTGCACTTTAGTAAACTTTCAAAGTGCCATTCCGTTGCAGGCACTCCAGGGAGCCAGTGCACACCCTGTGCATTCCAGAGCTAGGTCTTTGATGTACAACGGTTCAAATGTGAGTTATGTTGGTTTTTCTTCAGTAGCAGACAAATAACTATATCTTGCCAGTATGCAGAAAGTGTACAAGTCAGACATTGCATCTAGCTGGTAAATCCATTCAGAAGCACCCCTGTTTCTCTGGATGAAGCTATTGAGGTGGGTTTTTTCCCAAAACAAGTATTGCACTGTTCCCATTATAATGCTATCAGCTTACACAGATGAGAAAACTTTTCCGTAAGAATTTTACACAAAAGGAACATAACCCTCTCATTAAGATTTTTTTCTAGTGAAATACCCTTGTGCAACCAGACAAAAAAAGAGACATTTTAGTCATTGCAAGATACAAAGATTTGCAGGGAAAAAAAGACCCTATGAATCCTTATGATACTGATGTGAACCACTGCACTTCTGTACCAGGAGCAGATGCTCACACCACACGAGCCAAGTGAAGTTATCAAAAGTACCATCAGAGAATACCACTCTGCCTTGGCTCACATTGTGCTCTTGTAAAGAATTGCACAAGATGTGAGGGTGTGTTCTACTAGGAAAAACACATCTGCACCACACCTGGTCATTCACGTCACCCTTACAGTCATTAAGGAGAAACAGATACCACTCTTGCAGTAGGCAGCTAAATAGACCAAGGGAATCATATAATAGAAGCCCTCCTGTAGTATCTACTTCTTGATGAATTTCTCTCTCTTGTGGACTTGACTATTTCTCTGTGTATAAGTATAGAAATTTTTTAATTGTCTGGGACCCCTAAGATGAGCAGTCAGGTGGCTTAAATTTGCAACATATGCGCCTTCCAGGAGGCCCACAAAAAGCAAACCCATCCTTTCTTGTTTCTTGGATATACTTCCTTGGTGCCTCAAACTCACTTTTTTGACAGTTTACCCACTCTATGAGGTGCACAGAGCTAAACTGTTACAATAGAAGATTTACTAGCCTAGCTGTGCAGAGAGCTAGCAGAAGGTAGAATTTCCTTCTTGAACTCCAAACTAACTCTCTCCCCAGAGATACATGCTGTGTACAGACACCTAAATAATGAATCCTTCTACATTACAGTTTATCCTGTGAAGTGGAATAAAACACTAAGAATGGAATGGCAGAGACTTGATATATGCAGTTGTCTTGAAATGACCAGTCATCTGCATGGCTGCAGAAGTCATCAGAAATGCTTTCAAACTTCAGACTACTCTGCTCCATTATTCAGCATTGCCTTCTGGCGTGAGTGTGGCAAGACTTGGTCATACAGGCTGTGGAACAGATACAATGTTTACACGTATTTTTTCTCTTTTTCTAGGCTCAGTAACATCCTTCCTAGTACAATATATGAAGGTTAACTGGGACCATTTTGGAGAACTGGCTTTAGGGATCTTCTCTGCAATAGATGCTGGTTGTCTGCTTCTCATGTACTTCTCCACCAACATCTGGGCATGCTATGCTGGGTATCTCATTTTCAAGGCATGCTATGTGCTCCTCCTGACAATAGCAACGTAAGTATAAAACATCACAATGCTGCCATCATGCACAGAATACTGACCCTACTTTGAGTTTGCTTTGGGCATGCTTTTCCTCAGAGATAGCTGACCTAATGCTAGACATAACTGTTTAGGTAAGGACAAGGACACTTAAATACCTGGTTATGTTGTTTTCATTCTTCCAAACAACCAGGAAAGAAAAATTGTCAAAAGGACATCAAACATTTACCTAAGCAGAAATTAAACAAGGTAAAAGATTACTTTATTACTAAAGGCAATGGTAACAGCAAAATGTAGAAGCCATTTTCCTCCTTCCTGGCATGAAAGATGCAAAGTGAGCAATAGGGACAAGCATACCTTGACAGCCATCCTTCGGGATCACCATATGCTTAGACCCCCTACTGATAAACCTTTTAGCATGCCATGAACTGCATGAATGCAGGAAAAGACTCCACATAAAGTGTTCCCCAATATAATTTTATACATGTAATCATTAATGATATTAAGGTGTAAAGAAGGAACAAAAGGGAACATCAGACATATAAAATCAGATGAGATCTCATAGGAGACCAAGCTATTCTGTTGTCAGAAACAGAAATGTAAAATAATATTATTAACAAATATTTTATCCTGTGTAATAAATATGTTATTGCTCCAGTCATTTTCTTGCTTGGAATTTCACACTATTTCATTAACAAAAATACTGCATGCATTTTGTGTCAAACTCCAAAATTAATAAGATACCATTTAAAAAAGTTGCTAACATTATAATGCATGGCAAGGTTATGCCTATCTTGAAGGAAGCCAAGTGAGCTCTTAATTGTCATTTTAGTAGATTGTTACTACATTCTAGTGAATTACACCTGGGCTATTTCAATATAGTCTAAAAAAAAACTCCAAGAAAGTAAAATCTTGCAAAAAACTCCCAAGCTAAAATCATTGAAAATGAGTCCTGAACGAAAAACACCCTTTTATTTGTATAGACACTTTGCAGGTATGTACCGCAAGGAAAGATGTTCTGATTATTGTCAAAAAAAAATATTGCAAGTAAAAATCTACAGGCTCTTGACAGAAATGAGCAGCATGTTACCTCCACTGTCAAATCACAAAGCAAAACGTGACTCATCACCACACAAAGCTTGGTTAGAAGATACCCACAGTGACCTCCCAGGCAGGGCTGAACTGCTGCCAGTGCCAGAGCAGGTCACAGCTTTGTCTGCCCAGGTCTCTGAAAGCTTCCAGCCATGGACCCTTTACAGTCTGTCTGGCACAGTCTATGCAGGCAGAGAGGGAACAAAGAGGAAGGGTACATAGAACTGACATTCTACCTGATCATCTGAAAGCAGGGGTTAGAAAAGCAGCCCATGCAGTTCAAAAAACCATTAAAATGCACTATCGTAACCCAGACTTTTTTTTTTTTTGAGAAATCAAGGAAGCAAACAAACAAATGAAGCACCATTTCCTCTGTCCTTGATGCACCATGTCCATGAATCATTTTCTCTTCATCGACTGATAGGCAGCAATAGCTTTCCCAGGGGGAAGTGACTGACCTGCCAGTTTCCCATTAGGTTCCAGATTGCTGTCAAGCTGAGCATGGAACGCTATGCCCTGATGTTTGGATTCAACAACTTCATTGCCCTGCTGATCCAGACCATTCTCACAATAGTTGTTGTAGATTCAAGAGGCCTGGGACTGGACATAGCGACTCAAGTAAGTGCACCTACCTTACTTCCTATTTACTGCTCAGCCAAGTCATCTTCAAAATCCCTGTGCCAAAGGACAACTTAATTTTATTTATCTTCCTTCTATAATCTTATTTTTTTTTAATTATCTTTCTTCTATAGAAATCCAGACGTCTAGTTCTTCCCTTGTCATTCTTCATCATCATTCATCATTATTTGTTGTCATTCTTCCCTTTTGCCTTTTAATGCATTTAGGATTACAGATGCTGGTCTGTGACTTTTTAAAAGGAGATTTACACCAGAACGTAATTAACCAGGCCCTGCTATCCAACCAGTTTAGTAGTTAATAGGACACCAAACAACATCCTCTCTTCCCAAAAGCTCAGGCTGGATTTGTCAGATGCAGAATGGGAGTTCAGGACTATGAGGCACAGTCTGGATAATTTGAGTTATTTTAGCTCAAGTAACTTCTAATTCCAGCTCAGGAGCAAACCCGGTCTGTATCTCAACATGTGCAATAGAGTCTTCTCCCCATAGCTTGGGCACTTCATTTGGGATGGGATATCCTATCTCACAACAGTGTCCCTAACTTCAGTCAACCCAATGTCACTCATGTTGAAGTGAACTGAAACCTACTGACTTCTGCATTTTCTCAGATGGGCTCTCAGCTGGGGCAGCTTTCTACTCTAACGGATCTGAAGAAGACTAAAGCTATTCACAGTTCGCACAGAGAGGGCAAAAGTGACTTTGAAAGGGTAAAGATTGAATCAAACATTAAATCTTTAAAATTAAGGACAGGAATATGCAGGACTTCATAAATAACCTTGCCACTGTTGTTGGAAATACTGACATAAAATCACAGTGTATTTACTGAAGCCACTGTGATGACAGTTACTGAAATGTGCAAAAGCAAAACAAGGATGAACTCAGGCTCTTCACACAGATTATTCATGACCATGTGGGTAATAAAGCTACTTCTACATTTTGCACTAATAGAAAAATAATCCTGTTCTTATCCCTCTCTCCATCTTAAGAGGCATAAGGAATAGAAGAAAGGGGCAGTTCATTTCACAATTATCTGCTCTATACTTGAAAAGCTGAGATTTTGCTGAATCACAAAGCAAAAACTCAAGTGTACAGAAACTGCCAGAACACAAGTAAAGAAAATCAGACTGACTGTCATCTTCAGAAGAAGCAGCATTTCTCTAATGTGTTTTTCATTAATTGTTCTGCCTTTTTCTCCTCCTCTCCCAGTTTTTAATTTATGGCAGCTACTTCATAGTCATACACGGGATTTTCATGATCAGAAGCATTTGTGTGCTGGTTTCATACAAATGCCAAAGGAAAATAGCAAGATCTTCCACAGAGCAGCTGAACCAGGCTGAGCACGAGTCAAGAGAGCAGATTGTCACAAGCAACATGACATGGCTGTAGGAGGCAGGCAGGCTGGAGAAGGGTTTCTCCTGGGAGAAGGGCTCCCAGCAGGGAAGAAGAGCAGCATGCAGAGAACAGCAGTGCAAGAAGAACCTTCAACTCAGCTCTGAAAAGCTACACTGAATCATTCCAGCACTTCAGCACAACATATGCCAGCAGAGAGCTCAGCAGAATGGCACTGTGCCAAGAATAAAAGATAAGTTGCTTTAGATTCTTATTTACAGGCGTATAAATAGCTTAAGGGCAGTAATTTATACACAGAATCAGAGCAACCACCTTTGCATCCCCCCTGCACAATGGCAGAGAGCAGAGTTCACCCTGCCTTGCTCACTGGAGCTCCTGAAGGCTGTGCTGGCAAAGCTGCTTCTGTCACATTTGCTGATGCAGTGGCTGAAGGGTCTGACTCTCCTTTGCACAGCCCTTGTTCTGAACTAAGAAAGAAAAGATCATGTTTGCATCACTCTATTCTTTCATACCCATAGAGGGTATGAAACCATAGAAGGTTTCATAGAGGCAGATGGGGGACAGGCATCTCCTGTCTCATCCCACAGCTCTGTGCATACAGGCTGCAAAAAGCAGGGCTTGCACAACCTATCCTGGGAGTTTCACTGCAACACTGCTACGTCACAGTTATTGCTTGGCCCACATTTGAGAGCTACGAACACTGTACTGACTTCACAGCAACCTCTGCCAAGAAGGGAATAACGTCAGAGTCCAAACAAAATGCAAGAGCACCACTCCTTTGCTGTGTTTTCAGTAGAATCAAATTCAGGACTGAGTGTCTTTCTCTTTCATCAGGAGAAGAAATAATATCAAGGGGCTTAAGCAGCAGAGAGTAAAACCAGAAAAGGACATTGTGGAGAAATATAGCCAATTCCACACAGGAAAATTCCGGATTAACAGGAATATCCAAGAAGATTTATAACTGAAACAAACAGCCAGCATCATGTGTGCTTTTGAGTGCCAAGTGAGGGAGGTCCACTGATCTTGGCCAAGAACTTGGCAGGATCAACATCTCAGAGTTTGTCAAGAAGCTTCAAGTCCTACAGCTAATTTAGTCCAAAAGACAGTCCAGGAGAAGAAAAGAGACTAGAAATTTGTTTGCATAGTGAATGTCTAATTTATTATGAACTATACCCATATGCTGAAGTTATTTCTGTACTGCTGTTTGCTTCTAGCTTCCAATATCTATATCTAACTAATAAAAAACACTAAGCATTTACAAAATAATATTTTTCCTGTAGAGACACAAGCTGTCATTTGTACAGACATACCAGCTTTTCATACCACTGTCACACACTGCAACTAGACAAAGTGACCAGAGAGGAGGGCAGGCAAGACAGAAGCAATTTGTTTGACATCACAAGGAGAATCAGTAGGATCTGACAAAATGAACCTGGCTAAATTTTAGGCTTTTTGTTTACTACTGTGCATTGTGGGGACATTCTCTGTTGTAAACTGGCTCTAAGCAGAACAGTTTAACCAATGCAATCATAAAAGCAGGAGATGTACTTAGTCTCCAGTGAGAGTTCTTTCCTTACTGCGGAACTGAGGGCATGATGCTCCTGCCTGAAGAAACAGGGACAGAATCCAGGAAAGAACGGACTATTTTTACTATTCTTCCTTGTAAATAGCAATCTTCTTTTGAGGCATTCAAGTTTAGAACTAGGTGTCAGTCCTGGACTAGAAATTAACTAGAGTTTGTGTTTAAATTAAAAAGAGGAACTTCGTGTTTTCAGCTCCATGGTCTCCAACTGCCTTTGGTACAGAAAGTAAACAAATATTTCCATGCAATATCTGACAAAGAGTAAGGAATCAACAACATGTGAAACTTTTTTGCTGTTAAAAAACATAATGCCAGTAGTAGACTAGAGCTAAAAAAAACCAGGTACAACCAACCATAGAAGTTCTTATGTTCTGGCTAGAGCTCACTGCTCTCTGTGTCTGTAGTATGCCACTGAGGAGCTAAGGAACCAAGCAGACACAATGTATTTGGCTTGCAGCTTTAGAGAATACCATCTTCAGAAAACAGGTAAGACTTCAAAGAAAACAGAATCCATTCCTATTCTCTCTAATCTCCAAAATAATGATTCTGAGGTTGCAAGCTGGCAGGAAGCATTATGGGGGAAACAGGGGAGGAAGAAGGCAGCTCTTCGGAGGAGAAAGACAAGGCCTTATGTTATCCTGGGTTTTAAGCTGCAAATGAGAACTCACCCAGCAATCAGCACTTCCTAGAAGAGTAAGATGTACACATGTACCTGTGTATTTGTGTACCTGCACACACACTCTGGAGAGAGTAGAGACTTGGCAGGTTACAAGGAAGGCTGGAAGCACAGGCTGCCTAGTTCTGCGGAAAAAGGAAATTCTCAACACATCCACCTCTCCTAGCAGCTTTTAGTATTTTTTGTCTTTCTTCCAGAGTGTTAAAGGTTTCCATGCAAACATGGAACTCCAGAGCTGGGCACATTCCTCCACAGCTCCCATAGCTGCAACCCCCTCTAAATACACCACTAGTCACCTTCGAAAAATTAGTGGGTTTGGGCACAAATCTTCCATGAAGATACAGTCCAGCAAGCTGATAAGGCCAGTTTGAGCAAACAAGGAAGGAACAAATAGTGTGTTTGTATTCAAAGCATGCAGGTCTTGCCTAAGCACTGAGTGGGCTACCAGAGAAACACGAGCCAGCAGCTCTTTTCAGCCCCTGCCCTTCCCAATGTTCTTTCCCTGCCTCAGAAGCCCTTGTCCAGGGAAGAGGATGAAGGGCAGAGGCAGGCCTGGCTCTCCTGAGCACTTGCCTGCCTGGTTGCACCACACACTCGAGCACCGAGGGAACCTTCTGTACCTGCAGGACCAGACCAGGCTCTGTCAAGCTCACAAAGGGCCCCTCCTGCTCAGCATCTGCTCCCAGGGTCAACACACGTCCTACCAACAGGCTTCAGGGTGAACTCCAGCCTCTGACAAACCTTCAAAGATGCAGGCAGTACAGTCTAAAAAAATGGGTACAGGAAAGCAAAGCAGCAGCATTTCCTTGAAGTAAGTCTGTTAATTTTTTAGCTTAGAACCTAGATTTAGCAGTTTAATTTCATCCATTTTTCCTTAAACGACAGATCTGTCCCTATTCAGAAGTAATTCCTGGCCAATTAATAGTAGGAAGCATTTGATGTCCTACCTCCCAAAGCCCCAGCAAAGTCAGGACAGTCAGAGCAGACCTCGCAAGCCCAGAGGCCTTTGTGCTTTGAACGGGACAGGGACACTGTTAGCCCAAACCGGAAAACTGGTGCTCTGTCTTTCCATGAACCAGAGACCAGAGCTTTTAAAGGTATTTATTAACAGAAAGAATGCAATCATTGCTTTCTTGTCACAACAGGTTTTATTAATCATTAGCTACTGTGAATCTTATAGTTTTATCTTAAAAATAGAACTCAGTTTCCAGACAAAACCTGTAAAGAACACTTTCCCTGCAATCTTCATGGACAAGTTCTGCAGAAAAGAACAGCTATGACAAGTTGTTGTTATTATTATTATTACTATTTAAATTCTGATAACATTTTTCAAGTTTAGAAAAAACTTTTTGGAAAAAAAAGTTACAGAAATTTCTGACTACCACTAGCTCCTTAGGGTGGTTTCTGACTTCTCTGCAAGACAAAGTCATCCTAGGAAGAACTGCACCTGAATCCATGGGAAGTGCATGACAACCAGAGCCTTGACAGGTAATTCATCACTTTTGGAGTTATTTGGGAGTGTGCTGGTTACTCACTTGCTCAGTGCATTTGAAGGTGATGCAAGACTTATGCAGGTGTTGCTGATCAGCCCAGGGCTTAATTTTTATCTTTTCAACACATTTCAAAAAAGATCTTGAGTTAAAGATACTAGAGACTATATTCTATTTACAATTATTTGTAAGAAAAAGATGTCAGAAGCAATTTTTTTAAATTACAAGGTTACAAGGTTATAAGGTCAAGGCTGCTTTCTCTAGCATTCCTCTCAGGCCACGGAAATATTGTCTTTATAACATACGATTTATACTAAGTTTTAATGAATACCATCTCACAGTGCAAGTAGAAGTACTTTTTCAAAAGTGCCTGCTATAGAGTGGAATTCAACAATTTAAAATACACAGCTTGTAGCAGCATGATTAAACATCAGCTAGTGCTTTGCTTTCGTTTGCTTATTACTGAAAACATTGTTTCACTTGTTTTCAGGATCAGTGAAACTGACTTTTTAACACAAAGCAAGTAAAATAAACTTAAAAACCCAAATCTCTGGACTTCTTTTTGCTGCCAACTACACTGAAGAAACAAGCCTCCTTTTCCTTTTGGTCATCACTTTCAAAAGTGAAGTCAATCGTTCTCTGTTTGTCTGAGCAGGTACCACAAGCAGATAGTTTCTGCATCTTTCTTTACCCTCTCCAATGACTGGAGTGCAAGAAACACGGTGAGTGTTAAAGCATTTTGCAGAAACTGAGGTTGCAATGGGTTGAGTTGCCAGATGGTTTTTATTCCCATCAAGAACTCTTGCACTGTCATAGTGTCATTGGGTGCTCAGGCTGCAAATCAACAGAAAAAAAACTCCTTGAGCACAGAAAGAGCTGTAATCTCACAGTTCACCCACTCACTTATTCAGAAATGAGACTGTAATGGAACTTCATTCTTGTGCTACAGCACAGCCACTCAGCCCTCAGGACGTCACTAAGCCGGGCAGAGGCAGGCCCGGCTCTCCTGAGCACTTGCCTGCCTGGTTGCACCACACACTCGAGCACCGAGGGAACATTGCATACCTTTGACAGACAATACAGAGTTTACCAGGCTGATGCCCCTTGATCCCAGTTGCTCATTTACAAGCTGCAGCTGTGGTGGCAGGCGGGTTCAGTGAGGGGAACGCTGGCTTAGGCACGTGGCGCAGCTGGAGCCACGCACTTCACTCACGAGACAGAAGCGACAATGCCCTTTATCAATATCACAAAGTTCAGTGATAAATGTGACAGTGGTTTAACAAGACTCAACAGGAACATGTGTTTGACTTAGTGCAGAGATGACAGGATTGGGTAAACTGTCAGAGAGACCCTCCTGCTAGGTTTTAAACTCCTCTCAAAGAGGAGCCTGGTGCAGCTTAGACCCACTCCTAGTCCCAGATTTGGTCAACTACTTCCATCTAAAGGATTATGCAATATGTGCAAAAAGTTCTTTATATGACTTTAGTCAGAGTTCCAAGGCTGAGGACACTGTTAGTCACTTACCAAGAATGTGCTGCAGCAAAGAATCAGCCTCAGGAGTCACCAAGAGGTGTCCCTGCCTAAGAGGAGATCCAGGTGCGCAGTTCAGTGTAGGAGTACTTGAAATCAGTGGTTTGGTTATATCTGCACACCAGCCAGACACCTGAGTCACCTCTGCAGGCAGCCCTTGGCTGTCACACTGCCACCCATCCCCTAAACTCCAGTTACACTGGGTGCCACCACCACAGCCCTCACTGGTGGTTATGGCTTCAGGGAAGTGAGTGTAAGTATAGTAAAAAAGATATTAATTAAAAAAAAAAAATTACCAACAGTGAAGAGCATCTATTCTTCCTTTGCCACCTTTTTTTTTGTTTAGGTAGACTATGGATTGCTGGAAGGGAGCCATAAGCCCCAACTGGATTTATCCCACGGTGATCATCTGTGCAAATGGATTTTTTACCACGATGAGGCCATCAGAATCTTTTCTCACCCCCTATCTAACGGGACCAGACAAAAACCTAACGACTGAAGAGGTATGTAACTATCCTCTTAAGCAATAACTAAAATGCCTAAAGCATGAGGCCTTACAGCAGTAACTGAAGGGAAGATGCTGTGTGAATATTTTATCTAGAGACCCATATTTAAGATGCTTCTGGAAAAGAGGAAGGAGTCACCTCTTTGGCAGGAGGTCTGAACTTCAAAGGCCCTACATTCTTAGGATTTTGAAACCCCTTTGGTGGTTGATATTTTTGGCAAAATCAGGTCGGCTAGTTCCTCTCTGCACCCCAGAGGAGACGTTTATTTATACTTACCAGGGAATTGATTACACTGACAGCATTGATTTCAAAACATAAGAAGCTAGGCACCCTTCCCTTTATGAGCTGCAAGTTTATTTTCTACATTCCCTATATTTCATGAATTCATTAACCTGTGGAGGTTAGGTTCACATTCCGAAAAATTGGGGTTTTTTGACAAAAGCATGCACTCCAAGTTTCCTTGCTCTGCTCCTGTGTTCAGCACTGACTGCTTCAGGAGTCCACCTCCCAACAAAAGGGGACATGGTGAACACGTGGCTGAGTCACAGAGCTAACGGTATAATTAGAAAACACAGGCTTGCTACACCCACATACAGCTAATATGAAGAACAGTCATTCCTGATGTGCAGTAGCAAATATTAAGGCAGAATCTACCAGCACACTGTGAACACAAGGTTTCTGCTGAAAAAAAGTATTTGTGGTTTAGGTTGTCAGGGAGTTTTTCCTCCCCTCTTTTTACTATTATTTTTTTAACCACAAAGGAAAGCATTATTTCTTATATAAATCGCACGGATTGCATCATAGAATGCCTTAATTCTGATTTCAGCAAGAATCCTTAACTCAAAACCAAGCAGAGTACAGATACTGTCTCTTTCAGCCACACTCACCTCCAGTGAGTTAATTCCATGAGTTAATGCTAAGCTCAGAGAAACAAAACAAGTCACACAGAAAGATACAGTGAACCTGCTGCTCACTATGCAACTCACTCCAGTACCTGTTCAGGTGTAAAAAGCATTCCTCCACCATTTGATACAGTTCCTTTCTAGTCTAATTGCTTAAGCATAGATCAGGCATGGATACCTCAGCAGGCCCCACAATTACTGGGCAAGACTTCCCCAAAACAGGCAACTTAGAGTCCCAGAAAAAGGTCACTTTGTGATGTGCATCTAAAAGAGGGATAACCTTCCCGAGGTGTGCCCAAACTGCCCGGGCAAGCACTGAGCTTTAGTGACAACCACAAACAGCATCTTCCAACCCAAATTCAGAACCATTTTAGAAAAAAGAGAATTTCTTCACAAGCCATCTATGTATTGAAGTCCAACTTCAACTTACTGAAATACTTCCTTACTCCTTACACTTTAAATTGGAAAAAACCCATACAAAGTGCAGTACCCTAGTAGCAGCTACACACTATGTGCAGTTCCAGTTCCCTATTATAAGAGGCATATGGTTTTTTTTCTATACCTAACAAGGGAAAGAAGTGATCAAAGGTATACAACAACTTACATAAAAGCTAAAACAGGCCTTCATTTTCAGCTACTGTAGGGAATAGGATTTGAAACTAGAGACTTTGCTCTGACACAAAGTTACAATTGCTTTAAACAGCTGCAGATCAAAACCTGCCTTCTTCATAGGCCTATATTGGAATCAATTTTTAAGCCAATCTATCTGTTTGTTTAGTGGAGCATAGCATCGTCTTTGGTCCTTACATAGTGAAGTGACAGTCTTGTAACTTAAAGCAGTTTAAGCCTGCACTGTTCACACAATTCAATGTTTCCTTCATCAAAACTATGTGGTTCCAGCAGTAACACCATCAAAAACCATCCGAAAGGGTATTTTAAACATTTGGGGGACTGGGGCAGTTTTGTTTGTTTCTTTTAAGATTTCTTCCTTTGTTCTGTTCTAGGTTACCAACCAGATTCTGCCAGTTTGGACATACTCCTACCTGGCCCTCCTTTTCCCAGTGTTCCTGCTCACAGACTACGTGCGCTACAAGCCCGTGCTCCTCCTGCAGGGCATCAGCCTCATCGTCACCTGGCTCCTGCTGCTCTTTGCACAGGGAGTGGTGGCCATGCAGGCGGTGGAATTCTTCTACGGCATGGTCACAGCCACCGAGGTGGCCTATTACGCCTACATCTACAGCGTGGTCAGCACCCAACACTACCAGAGGGTCACCAGCTACTGCAGGAGTGTCACTCTGGTGGCGGCCACCGTGGCCGCCGTGCTGGGACAGCTGCTGGTGTCCTTGGCACACGTCTCCTACTTCTACCTCAACGCCATCTCCTTGGCTTCGGTGTCGCTGGCATTCCTGTGCACTTTCTTCCTGCCCAAGCCCCAGAGGAGCATGTTCTTCCACAGGAAAGAGGCCCCCGAGGCTCCGGCAGGGCCTGATAAAGGGCCGGCTGCGGGCGGTGCCCACAGGCCCTGGAGCTGCCAAGAAGAAAGGAGCCCCGATGCTGCTGCCAGGGGCCCGAGCCCCCAGCCCCCGGCTGGGAATGCCAGGCCCCACAGGCACATGCTCAGCGTGCTGCTGCAGCTGGGCAGGGACCTGAGGGATTGCTACGGCTCCCGCCAACTCCTCTACTGGTCCCTGTGGTGGGCCCTGGCCACGGCCGGCTTTAACCAGGTCGTGAATTATGTCCAGGTGCTGTGGGACTTGCGAGCCCCCTCCCCCAGCTCCGCAGTGTACAACGGAGCTGTTGAAGCAATAGCAACTTTTCTGGGTAAGCAATCATTAGCAGGTGGTTCTGAAGGATTCTTCAGCGATGTGTTTGGTGCCTTTCCGTCTCCTATGAGGACTAAAGACTCCTTGAGCACACAGAATGAGAGAGAAAAATTACGCAAAACATTATTTTACTATAAACTTTTACAGTGGGCTCTTCAAAAATAGTCTTAAAAAACATATATAACTAAGCTTTCCTTAGAGAAGGCTCATTCTGCCAAAATGGTATAAGAGTTTTAAGTTTACAGCTCTTTTTAGACCATGTATTTAACCCCAAGTAAGCACATCAAAACCCTGTGCAATAATATCTTGCATATTCTTCCCTCAAATACACCTTAAGCTGGCTGGTTTAAGAATTAAAAGAACATGTTAGCAGATACACTGCTCTAAATACTACTCAGAGCGTACCGCAAAATTGTCTATTTAGACACTGGATTAAAAATCATTCCAGCCTAAGTGCTCCTCAACGAATATTCTGTGACTGCATCTGTATCCTGATGGGCAAGTTTGCCACAACAAAGGTTATGTGCTCAATGCCTGTATGGGCTATTCACTACAGAGTTCGACTTGATGATCCTTCTGAGTCCCTTCCAACTTAGAATATTTTGTGAAACCATTTCTGTGATGTAACAAGGCTGAGAGCACTGTAATAGTTTACCCTTGAAAAACAAGGAATCTTATTAATGTGCTTAGAGACTTGAAGGGGAGGTGTAAAGAGGATGGAACCAGGCCCTTCCCAGTGGTGCCCAGTGACAGGACAAGTCAAGGGACACAAAATCAAGCTAAGTTCCACTTGAACATAGAACATTTTTATTCCAAGGGTGATTTAAAACAGGAACAGGTTGGCCAGAGGTGTGGACTCTCCATCCTAGAGTCAAAACCCAGACACCATCCTGAGCAGCTTCCTTTAGCTGACTCAGCTTTTAGCAGGGCCATGTGATCTCCATCTCTCTTCCAACCTCAGCCATTCTGCCTCTCATTAGTTACCTGGTCCACACAAATTCCACTTCTCTTCAGCCACAGAAGAGAAGGATATGGGTAAAGTGAAAGTAAGCTGTGCAGTACCAATACAGCCTCTTCTTTGAGCTTCCATTTACACAGCTGCCTCCCCCTACTTTCCAGGAGCTGTATCCCACAGTTCTACGGGGAATTGTCAGTTTACTTTTCCTCCCTGCAATTAGCTTGAAAATCCATTTTACTGCAACTACTCCAGAACTTCTGACAACTGCTCTGAGTAGTGTTCCCAAAGGCTTTTTCTTGCACTTACACCCTCTGGCACTTGACACAATTTCAGAGTATAGAAGGCACTCAGCACTGGGAACCACTGCTCATGGCAGGGATGGACCAAAGGGGTTGGTTTGCTTCCATTTTTGGAATTCTGATGAAGACCACATACATATGAAGTCCAGTTTTTGTGCTAGCTCACCTGAGAACATGGGGCTTACTACACTGTAATAGACTCAAATAAGGGTTTTGGCTACATGTGAGGGCCAATAAGGCATTAACAAATGCAGTTCATAAGGCTTTTCACCAGAAACTAAAAATACACTTCCATTAAAAAAAACACGCCTGAGGTGCTACAGATTTTCTTTCCAAATTAACTTCACGTGAAGTAACTAAACTCAGTATACATATTTTGGCAGAAAATGTTTGGTGGGATTGTTCTTCTCTTTGCTCATAGTTGTCTAACAACGGAGCAACAACAGACTGTGCAGTGTTGCCTCCAGCCTTAGGCATGAGGCACTTTCCCAGAGCACTTCAGTAAGTGAAGGGTCTAAGCAAGGAGGAAAACATCCAACCTAATGGAAGATTCCCACACCCCTAACAGGAAATATAATCCACACCAAAGCCCACTATGACCAAGACTGAAGAGCTCCTGGCAGGAGCCAATGACAGTTATGCAATGCCTCTCAATGATAATGTTCCAAAGATTTAATTACTACTTTTCAATTTTTAGGTTCAGCAACATCCATGGCAGTTGGATATGTCAAAGTGAACTGGGATCTCTCTGGAGAACTGGCTTTGGCAATTTTCTCTGCACTGGATGCTGGTTCTCTGCTTCTTATGCACTTCACTGACAACATCTGGGCGTGTTATGCTGGTTACCTTGCATTTAAAGCTTGCTACATGCTCCTTATAACAATAGCAACGTAAGTACAACACGTAGCTGTTCTAACGAAACTGATTTAAATGTCAACTTTTTATATTTATCAATACTTTACTGGGCATTTCCCTAGATATAAATTTAAATAGGTTATGACAGCAGCCTATATTGTTTCTAGCCTAAAGAAAACTGGGCAAAACTATCTGATCTAACCATTACCATAGTACACTCCCAAGTCAGAACAAGGTAGCTTCTGCACTTGGCTGTTCAATGATCAATGTATGAGTATTCTCCAAGTGATCCAATGAATATACACAGGGATTTAGCAAAAATATTCACTCAAGTCAAGGGTAAATAAGATACACTAAGTCACAAAGCCAGAAAAAACCAAGAAATTTCTGTCAAAATGAAGCTGTTAAAGCTTAATAGCCAAGATTGAAGTGACCCTGTCCTTTGAAGAGTGCACTCTGCACATTAAACTATTCCTCTAAGTAAAGTGCATCCATCCATCCTTGCCCTCCAGAGTTTTGTGAACCTGTGCATTCATTATCAGGTTTCAGATTGCTGTCAACCTCAGCATGGAGCGTTATGCTTTGATGTTTGGCTTCAACAACTTTGTTGCACTGGTGATTCAGACGATTTTAACTGTTGTTGTAGTAGATTCAAGAGGTCTGGGACTGGATATCAGCACTCAGGTAAGCCACTGAGTCCCACTGCTTAGCTCCCCTACTCTCCTTCGAAAGCAGGTGGTTCTACTCCAAGATTAGCCTGCAGTAAGGTGCAAGCTCAGGCACAAGCTCAGGACAGTTACTCACCTGGAAAAAGGTTAAAGTGAATTGGCTTGAACTACGACTGCAATCTGCTTGTCCTCTATTCCTCCCAATACTGGGATGACTGGAAAATATTCTATGTTCACAGAACAGAGGGGAAAGGTGACCACATATTACTCTGGGGATTTGTTAAATTAAAGGCTTACTATTCACAAGCTGATAGTCAAAACACCCTAAACAGAAGCAGGAAACCAGCTGAAAGACAATCCATGGGTCTATTACTAGGGTAATTCTAAGTTACATAGTTACAGCGGACACACCTTTAAAGTTACTGTAATTCTGAAAATTAACTCATTGCAATTCCCTGTTAAATTTCTAAAATTAGTTTAAACTTAGACATTGAATGAGTCCAAGTCTCTAGTTTTTTATGTTTCCAGGGAAGAGACAAAGTACAGGACAGCTGTCCGCCCTTACTGAGGTGGGGAAGTACTAACAGAACATTCTCTCGCCCTTTTACAACCACAGAATTTCTACAGTGTCAAGTCAAGCAGACTTCTTGAATCCCCTCAAGATGGGGACATTCTGGGCATAGGTGACAGGGAAGGGAGCAGTGGAGGGACACCCCTTAGAGTCAAAAACTGTTTTTGCTTTTAGGTAACTTTTCTCCTTCCCCACCTCCATTTCCCAGTTTCTCATTTATGGCAGCTACTTCACAGTCATAGCTGGAATTTTCCTGATCAGAAGCATATACACCATAATTTCCATCAAATGCAGAAATACAAGTGTGGCTGCTGAAAGCACTGCCCCTTAATAATCAAGACAAAAGCAATGGTTACAAGCAACAACGCAGAAGGCTCGATCATCTGGACAACAGATCGGGAGAAATAAAATGTTCAATCAAGCAAAACTGGCCCAGGCTGAAGCAGGCTGTTTATGAGCCTCCTGCACAGAGAGCTTTGTCAACAGGATAATGTATTTGGTCCATGTTTTTCCCCAGCAGTTGACTACAAACAGTCTCAAACAGTCTTCTAATTCAAGTTTAGTGATCTGACATACAAACCTCTATTAAGACTCAGTGAGCACAAGGACATACAGATGCCTGAACCTCACACCAGTGCAACTCACAGAACAACCTTGGGACTTTGCCTTCTACTGAGTATTTCAATTTAAAGCAATTTAGTTAATTTAGTGACAGAAGACCATGAGACATGCGCAGGGAATCTAAAGCAGTTGTACCAGACAACAACCTGTCAGAAAATTTGTCAGAGAGGCCTTCAGAAAATTTAACACTTTTTCAACTGGACTTTGCATCCGCCTTACACAACTCAGGATGGTCCTGCAAGTGTAGCATCTTCTTACAGTTGTAACAGGTGATGTTTTAGGATTGAAGTCTAATCTAGGAGGTCTCCATATTAATTTCTGTATAAGGGGCCTAAAGTTATCATGTGAAGTGCTTTGATGCTAAAGCATTAAAATACAGCTTTTAAGAAACTACACTATTTGCATGAACAATTGTGGGAACAACTGCAGAGATTTCCATTATAAAAACATTTAAAATCAGGGGTGAAGAATCCATTTTGTAAATAAAACTATTTTTAAAACCTAATCAACAAAACACCTATGGTGTCCGTTTATGCTCAATATACAGAGGACTCAAAACAATACAAGATTTTCAGCTCATCTGGAATTTGGCAAACCTAAAATCTGCTAACACAGACTAAAGAGGTGTGCGTGCGCATAGTTAAAAGTTGCAAACCTTTTATCTGCAGTTAACTCAGTTATGAAAAATAAAGTATTCCACTACTTCTACAGCATATTCTAAACTACATGCCTTGCATACTTCAATCAGTTTCAGTATCTCAGCAGCAATATTTGGATTAGAATCATCTCTACAGATCTCATTAGCCCTTGCCCAAAGCCTAACTTACACCACTAAGTGAAGAGGACACAGAATTGTTGCTTTTTCGTAACACTTTTCATCTCATTGACAAGACATCTCCCTGATTTGGTCCAGTTCTCTGCACAAAGCGTGTTTAAGTATTCCACATGCCCTGCTGAACCCCTGCAGTTCCCCACCCTCTACTGCATTTACTTCTTACTACCCAAAACAGTCAAGGCTGGTGAACTTTTGCTAAAATACAGTGGTGAGAGTAATGGTATCACTAATACCCTGCAAACCTCCAGTTCCTGGGGATTTGTTCAGTGAATTCCCCAGAGAATACTGGGCACTGAACTTACACCACACTCTGTCCAGCAGTCTCCATCAGAAACAAAAGAGAGACTTCAAGCCTGTTTTAAATATGCCAACAGGACAAAACCAGACATTTAAGTATGGAAAACTTACCAAGCAGGAGACAGCTCATAAAAAACATGCTGCTTGTATCTCCAAAGTTTAAAAAACAAAACCAACCAAACAAAAAGAAATTACAACCCCTACAGGCAAGCAACAGAAGTCAAAAGCATTAGCATAAATGTTTTTACAAGCAGAGGTCAAACCTTTCAGATGCCCTAGAAAAACATATCTGACATTCAGGCAGTCAATTACAAGTGAAATGTCTTACCTTGAAGAATTTTCATGTTTATCTCAAATGGACTTGCATGTCCGTTTTTTAAAAAGTCAATCTCATCTTATTTATTCCTCTTATCATGAAAGCTGTTAGAATTTTATTCTCCAGCTGGTCAGAAATCTTTAAGCTTGCAGTTTATGTATTCACAATATACTTACATTATTTGCTTAGTTCCAGTATTACACTTGAACTTTAGCCAAATTATCTCTGTTTAAAACACCAACTACTTTGATGCAGTTATATTTTTCTTGAACCTTATCACTGTTACAGAGGAAGACAAGCCAGACATTTTTCCCTCTACAAATTTCACTCTAGTATGGCAGGAAATATTTCTGTAAATTAAAAAAAAAGAGACAGATTTAATATTCCACAGGAGCTCTTACTGATATGCATCAGTTTTTAATAAAGAGAGGGCTATTACATCTGTGGTCCCTTGGCCTGCCATTACACACTCTGTTCAGAGCCTGTCATTCATTACCCACAATAGGGTGTCTTTGCTGCAAACCTCCTCTCCCATAACTACCCTTCACAGTGCTTCCAGTGTCCTGACAGATACTCTATCCAAACAATCCAAATCTCACCTAACACTCTCCTGTGTGACAGGTCACTTCACTTGAGCTAGAACAGCAAGCTGCATCACAAAGACACAAAGAAACACATCCAAGTGAGGCATGTAAAAATTTTAAGCTTAACTCACCTTTAAACACATTGCTTTGGACACCTCATCTGTGTACAAGACACTGTGTACGTTTTCATCCAGTAAATGTTACTGCACAGAAATAATGCTACACAGGTTTTTTTTCTAATATTTATTTTTTCACCTGCAAACTGTAGCAAAACATGATCAGCTTTATTATGCAGACAGGTATCCCTCTAACATTAGAGATTTAGGCATGTATAAATAGAATAGCTCTTAGGAAAAGAAAACATTTTGAGAAATGAACAAACCTTCAATTTAACTTTGTGACTTCCAATACCAATGGTTAAAATGATGCAGCTCATTCATTCCAAGAGATACAACAGCACCTTAAAGTGGCTGATCTATTCCCCAGTAACATTTTTCACATAACAATGTGTTAAAGTTACAAATACTGATATGCACAAATAGCTATTTTCTAAGAAAAATATGTACAGTACTGCAGCATAATGAGTGTGGTATCTGCAATAACTTATTAGCCAATTTTAATACACATGATACCGCTACTTTTACCTGCCACTTCACAGGTTCAAGGATGTTACCACAGCCCTCTGTTTTGCACGTTATTACCTGGTGGGGGGGGTGGTTTTCTTGTTGTTTGTGTCAGGTGTTTTTTTCTTTTTGAAGTTTTTTAAAGGTACACAATGCAGGCTTTTATTTTTACTTCTTAAAGACTTCTTTTGTGTTTAAAGCTAATATCAGTGAAACAAGACAACAGTGCAAGAGGCGCAGAGATGTTATGTGACCACATAAGAGTTCTTTTGGGTAAAGTGTCTATAAGGCTATAAGAAAGGATTGGTTGATGAGCTTCCTGTTGGAAATTGTCCTGTTGGTGCACCAGCCTGGGGGAAAAGGAATAAAGAAAAATAAGGCAAGTATTTAAGATTTTTTTTCCCATATTGTAAATCACAAATGCAGAATACATCAAAAAAATAACCTGCTGGGGAATACTTCTGGTTCATACTGCAATCTGCTTTTTGCTGCTTCTGGAATCACACTACTGTGGAAACGTGTATGAAAGTACCTCTGTTTTTTTCCGAACAGCCTTATAAATGGCATAATCCTCAGAATAGTGAGCTGCAGACAGGAGAGTCACATCCTGCCTTCCCTTATTAAAAGCAAGAGAACCTCCAAATCTTTGTGTATCTCTAAATTAAATGTAACAGACTATTCTTCTTCGGACATACAGAAGTCATTGACATGCAACAACTCACCATAAAAGGGTTACTAGATACTCCAACAGCTGCAACTTGTCCAAAAGGAGTTACTACAGGCTTTGCTTGCCCAAACGTAGCAAAACCTGCTCCTTGGAAAGAAAAGTAAAAAAATATTAGTGCTAGTAAACAATGTGCAAAGAGTTCTTTGCTGCAGCTCCAAAATTTAGTGTAAGTTTGAACTGGAGAATCAGCAGGACTGATCCTACTTAAACATGATCAGGATTTTAAGTGTAAAACACTGTGGCTGAGCTTTTTCTTTGTTTTCAACTGTTCATAACTCATCAATCTCCAATTTCTACATATGCACTTTTTTCAATTCTATGATACCATATAAATTCAGGGACAAAATACTTTTTAATTTTCTCTTGCCTGGGTTCTGAGAAGTTAGAGAAAGTGTAATAATGTGTTGCAGACATTCCAAAACAGCCCTCCTTGCCTAAAACCCCTTTAAGCCTGGGAATACTTACCATCTTAGTACGAGATTTTGGCAAAATTGTTCATTACACAATTGCACACAGCCAAGTCAGAAGGCTCAACTACAGAGCCAAAACAGTGTAAGAACCCTTCATCAACACTACTATCAAGTTCATGTGAAAATACATATTCACCCATTATTGCCAACTTATAGATAGACCATTTTCTCCATGTTTCTGATTTAGACAAGGTTATCGAAAACATGCAGACCTACCATTTGGCTGCTGAGCAAAAGCAGTCTGTTGAGGGAAAGCTGCCTGGGTTGGGAACGTGGGCTGCTGGAAGTTGCCACTATAACTAGTAGGAAGACTGTAGGAGGCAGGAGTTCCAAATCCTGCTGGCATGCTCATGGATGCAGTACCAAATGTTGCTGCTGATAGGCAAAAAATAACATGCAATTATTTGTAAGACATAATTTTTTTCATTAAACAAATTACTATAAGGCCATGTTAAAAGTCTTCTAATGCTCTCTGTGACTGGACAAAAGTTTGGTTCAACTTCTATAGCCACTGAACTGATTTGTTCCTTTTGATCACCACCAACTGGGTGGATAATTTGCTCTTACACTTTAAACATGAATGGCATTATTTAAAATTGAGTAGATCCAGCACATTCAGATATACTTTCTGAAGAGGAAATTATTTTTTGTCCTCAGTGTTATCATACATTTCCCCCATAGTTTTTCTGGTAGAAGTCTGTACACATAAGAAGCAAGCAGATTCAGGCAGCCTAAGACCGTCTGTTTTTCTCCTTTTGAGAAAAGTATGAAAGGATTTTCCTACTTCAAGCTGCACTACAAGAGGTTATAAATAAAAAAAAACCAAAAAACAACAAATCAAAGGGATACATGCATCCCCTTTTTTTCATCCCATCTTTAATGTCTTTAAGAAAATTCTCACCATGCACATTATTTGCACATAAAGTTCCTGCTGCAAACTCTCTTACTGTTGCGGTAGAACTTAAGACAAAAATAGCCCAAAATTTTTAATCTGATTCTCTGCTGAACATTTCAAGTAAAGAACACACAGTTCATAAGCATTTCCCCATGCCTTCAGCAAATAAACAGGAGCACATTAGGTGCAGAAGTATAGTAACAAAACCATTATTCAGTCTTTTGGGAGTTATTCTTGAAAAGAGAAGTGTATAGGAAGATTTTTGGTACAAATACAAACACCAGGTATTCTACGCCAGTTAAACAGGACTTCTCTTTTGAAACGTTACAAGCTACGTTTTATGCAAGCTCAAAAAAGTTAAAAACTGTTTAAAAAAGCTAATAAAATAAATTTCATGACTGTAGCTTAATTATCAGTTGAAATATTTACCCCAAAAGTATTCAAGGGCAAGACATTATACAGACAAACTGTTGACAAGTGCACGCAAAACTAATGTATTAACACTGTTCTCAAGTTACAGTGAGCAGAGCAGCTACTCGACAGCAAACTTGGCTAAAACAGCAAACAGAAGCACAACAAAATCAGCAGGGGACTTGGGATATCCCAAAAGGCATCAAACTACAGTTGGCAGAAACTTCAACAGTCACTCATTAGCACTATATGGTGACCATGGAGGATATCAATAATGGTTTTGTTTTGGTTGCTCAACAGGATGTCTATGTGTGCTCTTCTCTCCCTCTGCCCAGTTGCCAAATACCCATACCCACTCCATTTTTAAGAAGTCTTCCACAATTCTTCGTGCAGAGAACCAGATAGCTGTCAATAAGCTTTTACAAGCAAGAACAATTAGCCACAAGAAATTTGATACCAAATGTGGCCACCTACCAAAATGAGCCTGAGGAAATATGTGAGAGTGCATTGCTCCCGAGAGGCCTTATGGAAGCCACAAAGAGACCAGACAATGTCAAATCATTTATACACTCTTGAACAGTCATTTCTTAGTTATATATATATAGAGAGAGAGAAATAGATACACATATATGTACCAAACAGTTCATCAATAGCATGACCAGCAATAGATTAGTATTAGAAAATCATCAGAAATAGGCCCTACAAAACAGATCTCCCATGTACTAAATAGCAAAGTTCATGCAGGAAGAACACATAAAAGGACAAGCCATAAATTTACACCTTACACTGAAAGGGGCTGAACATTATCTTTACTTGCAGGCATTATCTCTGTCACCTAGTATGGAACATCAGGATGGCTGCCAAAGGCTTGGAACCTCAACAAGCCAAGACAGCTGTACAGAAGGTTGGAAGGACAGAGGTGCCACATTCAAAGAAATTTATCTAAAGAGCTATGAATTCTTAATGACGATCCAAAATAGCCCACTTAGGAATAGGAGTAAAATGAAAAAAGGTATTCTGGGCATTAAATATCTGAACAAGTTTAGCGGCATAATATCCCAAAAGGGACTGAAAACAGAGTTTATTTCAGCAGAGAACACAAATTTATCAAATCAGTTTTTAACTCAGCCTACCTAAATCATTGAGCAAACCACAACTCAATGTCAAAATGCACACGCCAGCAGATTTTAATCTGTTGAAGTCCAGCTAACAGATAAAACTGTTAAAATTTAGCAGTTGCTCTGGAGAGGAAAATCAGCACAACCTAGCAGCCATCTAAATCCAAGTTCATAGTTTTAAAGAGGTACAAGTTTGCTTTCTTAAAAAGTGATTAAGTTTTGCCCATAGAATTATGATTTTACAGAATCCTCCCACAGAAAATTAATATAAAAAATGACTATAAAGATTAAACATACGCTTTTAAAAATGTACTGAATAAGTGGACTAGTGAGGAGCTAACATCCCAAGAGCCTTGTCTTCACTGGTTCCAGTTCCAGCTCTTTGGTTTTGAGATCTTTCAACACTTCAAAATAAAGAAATTAAAAAGCAGGGCTTTCAAGATCCCTGATTTCAGGGTTACCTGCTATAAAGCATGCTCTAAAGCCAAGGTTATAGACTCAGAAGGAAGCCAGCTGGTGATACATAGACTACAAACAGGTGGAGCTCAAACAGATAATTTTGACATTTTTCATGACCACCATTTGAAATCCTAGAATTGCACCTCAACACTGAGCAAACACACAGCATGTCAAATAGACTAGGGACAGATAATACAGAAAATTTTAAGAAACAAATTATACAGATACAGGAAAAAAGAATCAATGCAATTCTTTAAAGCATGTTTCTCAAACACTCAATGTATTTTTTCCTAACCTGTTGCTCCTCGGCTATTGGTCTGGAATGGATTTGTTGAAGGTGCCACTGGGGCAACAGGGGCAGCTACAAATGGATTTGTGGAAGGTGTTGCTGAAAGATTAAAGACATTTTATTAAGTCAGCGTTTCTCTAACAGCCAGTCTGACTCACATGAAGTCTATACAGCTTTTATACAAAGACACATAAATACCTAAATTTAGACGAAAAATCAGGAATTTATAAGATACATTAAAAATAAAGTTATTTTGACAGGAGTACTTTTTCATTAATAGTACCTTTATTAGCTTCAGTATTAGTGGTATCAAGGTAGAGCATTATCAAGTAAAAATTAGTAGATTGCTTGCTTACAGTCCCCAAAGGCTGTCTGTCAGTAACAGACACCCTTTCCATACCTCCAAAAGGAGCAGGCACGCTTGAAGATGCAGGCTGTGTCTGTGCAGTAGCAGCCACAGGTACTGTTCCAAAAGCATTGCTGGAAATAATTTATACAATTCATTCATTTAAGCCAGAATTGCTTCTTTAATAATTAAACACAATTTACAGTTACTGCTGGCATGTAAAAGAAATGGGATAAACACTTATGTGCAGTTTGCAGACTGCAATGTACCTCCCTGATGCTAGGGTCAGACACTCTCACAACTGCTGAGCAATGGAAAGTCATCTCCACCAACAGCAGGAGAAGGAATATTGAGCTAAGGCCAAGAGCATAAAGGTTGCAAAGCAGAAGCCTTAGGGGCACTTGCAATACCAAGCCCCTCACAGGCATTTGCTATTTGTTATTTCAGTGATCTGGAAAAGAAATGGGTTTTACATTAAAAATATCTGAAATCTTTCTTCAGGGATGCTCCTATGATTTAGAGTATGCATGCAAGAACTCTGCAGAGCAAAGTGCTACCATCTAACAGCTTTAGCATGTCATGACTAGAAAGGTGCAGAGAACATTCAACTGACAGCATTCCTAGAGTATGCTATCCCTCAGTACTGCCATTATTTAAAACAAGAGATGCAGTTTCAGCAGTACCTCTAAACTCATTCAATGCTTCCCTGTTTAGATAAGACCAGATTTGAGAAAGGACTGCCAGCTATTCTGTGCTGTTGCTGCAGGCAGCGTGGGGCAGTACCTGCTGACGTTACTGGTGGCGGTGTACGCGTTGCTGGAGGTGGCCGTGGAGCTGAAGACGCTGTCCAGCTCCGCCAGCGCCGCGTACTTGTCTGAAGATGCACTTGACTGGTTGGGGGCTGACAACGCAGGGCCTGCTGAGGACACTGCTGTGCTGAAGCCACTTCCCTGCTCACTCCCACCTAGAAAGAAAGAAAGCAGATCAAACACACTGAAGATGATTTCGCTTTCTGTCCTGTGGACATTGAGAACTAAACGCAAGTTCAAAGACGGTTGCAGACTCAAAAATTAAATATACACTAGGGCACAGAGTAAAAAGTGTTTAACAAGTCATTAGCTATTAGCAAAATGTCCTGCCTCTATAGGTACTCTGCAGCCCCAAAGAGCTTTTGTTTTCCTGCAAAAATAATCCATTCATCTTCAACTAGAAAACGAACAGAACACCTAACCTCATATAATCCATTTCAGAACAAACTTCTCAGCACAAATGAGCATAAGTTTTAACACACCATTTGGGAAGAACTACATTTGAGTAATAGAATAACTACTTTTTTCTCCTTAATTTACTATCAACTAAATCCAACTATCACTACTACTATTTTATGAAAAACTATAGCCAAATATTTTTGTGGCAGAGAGGTAAGAAAGCTGCTCTGGCAGCTCTTTGCAACAACTGCGGCTCTCCATTCCAGAGCATGCACTATAGGTTTTAGTACAAATATAAAATATGTATTTGTATTTTTACATGTTATCATTATTGCAGTAACGATTATTTAGATATTTTAATTTAAAATTATTTGTCTCAATGGGAAATAGGACCCCAAAAAGCAGTCTTCTAATGACATCCTTTTGGAACGATGTCTTAAAACTTACATCTTGCATATTAAGGGTACATTGACACAAAATTCCTACTGATAGCTTTCGCTGAGAAGGGAAATTTTGAAATACAGTTACAGTACTTTGACAAGCACAGCCATCCTTGCAGTAACTATACACATATAGAATAACCATGGCAAACAATAAAGTTTAATACCTTGCCCTGCACTGAAGATATTATCTAAATTAGCAAGAGCTGCATATTTGTCAGCTGACTGAAGATTCAGTTTATTCACTGCAGCTTTACTGGCTGCAGTTGCTGTGGCGTTGCTCTGAGAAGCATTGAAGGATCCAAAATCAGCACTGGAGGATTTGGGGAAGTTATCAAAGTGAGCAAAATTAGCATTCACTGATCCAGCACTTCCACCTGTAACAAATTAAGTTAAACACGATCAGTGCTCCAAAGTTACAAAGTCTCTCCAACTGTAATTGATGGCACAATAGCCCTCCCTTTGTGGTTATGTGAGGCATGTGTTTGCCTGTCCCATCCTACACATTTAAGACTCTTTCCCATTTCCTTCAAAGTTCAGTGGGTCGTCAGAAAAAAATTGTAATATATTGTTTGGACTGCATATCAGGGATAAACACCCCAAACTTCAACACTTTAAATCACAGTCATAATTTGATCCTAAAAACTATATGCTATTTTTAGCTGTTAAAAGTAATTTCAATAATAAAAGCTTCCTAGAAAAAGATGTATTTGTCTTAATCTTTAATATTCAAAATACAGAAGCTTCATTTCCCTACCATATGTGGCTAATGAATAGCTACTATTTGCATTTACTTAGTAGTTCAATGTTTAGTCATTTCACATGTCAGCCATCATCCTAAGCAAAAAAAAAAGTGCCTGGAAGTCCAAAAGTCATACAATTTCATGTCCAGGTTTAGAGAGTTTGGTTCTTTGTTCTCAAGAATTTTAGACTGCATCCAATCAGCAAAGAGGTTAGTGGAAGACACAACACAGCTCTTTTATAACAAATTTTCACTGATGTCAGAGATACAGAAATCAAATTAGGATTCTGATATGGGTCCACACAACTGAACTTCAGATCAAGTATGACACCATGAGCTTCCACCTCTTCATTGTCCAGACAATTTAATCTAGGCAGGTCACATTCTTAAATTAAAATGAGTTGTTCCATTAAGCGTGTCACATTTTCTAACAGTTGGTTGATGATTCCACTCATACTACAGAACTTTCTAAAACAGAAACACAACTTCCTAAAAGCATAAGCAACAAATTGAAACATATGCAACAGTAGGAATGGAAGTGCTATACTACAATGGCATAAAATGAAGCAAGCTGAGTTTTCCACTGCGTGGAACTTACTGTGTACAGCCTGGAGAGGAAAAGCTGAAGTAAATTCACCAAAACTGCAGCTAGATGAAAGCGTTCTGAACGCTGGACAGCCAGAAATTGTGTGTGGGTTAAAGTTAACATAAGAAGGGAGAAAGAAAATTTGAAAAAAAAGTTTAAAACAACACCACACTCAAAAGAAAAAAAAAAAAGGAAAAGAAAGTCAGTCAGCCAAAGATCTAGACAAACAGCAAGTGTAAACTCAAGCAGAAGTTCTAAAGCATGATCAAATTAAAGAAAAGCAAAATAAATCTTAGCAATAGGCTCTACACATGAAGTCAAACATACTGGAGTGTGTGCATATGCTATACATATGCATAGACACACACTTGTTTGGTACTGTGATATTCTTTTGCATCCACTGAAGTGCTTCTCTTAGGAGACAGTCAATTCAATACTTATTAAAAGCAGCTGAGTTTATTATTTTCATAGTTATTTCAGGTGTAGAGCTAACAAACACAGTGCCATAAATTAGACTTCTGAGTAGCATTAGGGGAAAAAAAAAATCAACACCAAACACAAGGAATTCATTTTGAGTTTCCCCAGAGCTTCAGATGGCTTGATCGCATTAAAGCACACAGATGCAAGAAAAACTCAACTTCGGTACCTTCCAACATAAAGGTAAGGATTATTTCAATTAAGTATTAATCGAAAGTGCTAGGAGTTCTACCTGTATTTTGGGGCTGAAAAGGAGACTGACTTGCTGTGGGGAAACCTCCAAAATTACTCGAGCCACTAGACTGTCCAAATGCATCAAAGTTTGCAAAACCTGCATTGGCAGAGTTCTGCGCTGTAAATCGCAAAGGAACAAAACATGTTAATGGATATGGGAAATCAACACAAAAACAGATGTATTAACTGAATTCATGGTCATGACAGCCTCCAAGGGTTATGTCCTACCATGTGCTGCTTTTGACATGAAGAAAATTACACGTTATTCTACAATTGGAAGTTGTCTTTGAACAAGCTTTCACAAATCACCTTCACAGATCTGTACCAGTTAATGCTACCTTTCTGTCCTTCTCATACAAGCTGCTACTCACAACTGCATGACCTGCTGGAATCCACTTCAGCTTAACCCCCAGTGTTTGCAGTGCTGGCTGCTCAGGAAAAAAACAGCCATAAAGTACAGAATACCTAGTTTCCAAAACTAGAACTTGTGGGCTAACTGAACATTTCTTTGTGAATAAAAATTAGAAGGTATTCTTGTAACATACTGGCAAATTCAAATTCCTCATATACCAAGTGCTACTTCCTCAGGTGAATTTTGGTTGGCACAACTTGAATAGTTTTGGCTAGGTTTATAAATTAATTTCACTGGAAAATTCAGTCTTTAAAAAACCAGAAATATGGAAAATCGATACCAATGGCAAGAAGATAGCATTCACAGAGTGTATCCACAAAATAAAATCCAAGGAAATTTCAAATAGAATTTCAGTTTTCACCTTCCTTTCATGCCATACTATAGGAGAAAATAGAAGTTAACACTAATCTAATTTTGACCAGCTGGACATTCAAGCATCTATAGATTCAACAGGAATTGCATGCCTGACTGGTAAGCTCCACAGAAGCCCTTAAACTCTGTTATAACCAAGAAAGGAAAAAACTTTTTAATCAAATGCAAACCAAACCTTTTTATAAAGATAACTTGAGTTACTATCTAAAGAAAGCTTACAAAACACCTTCTGGAATAACAGATGGCAATACATTATATTTTTAGGTTAGAATTAGTTTATTCTGGAGAGATTTTGCAGATTAAGTATTCACAAAGAGAATAAATTATGCTGACTGCTCAAGTACTGTAACTTAATAGTCTGATAGTGCTAATTTAAAGTTGTATTATTTCACTTAATTTCTGTTCAAAAGCATCTGTACTACAGATTAATAAACTAAAAGGACATTTTAACACTAACTAATGTACTCCACAATGCTACTAATATAAAGGGAAGTGCCTGCATTTTCCTTCCCAGAGTACACTGGGACAGAGAGTGAGGTCTGGGTGGACTCCATACCACCTTTAATAAACCATGTGCACAAGCATTAGGTTACAGAGCATGGTTTTGGCAGCAGGGAGCAGCCAGGGTGGTCCCTGTGAGGAGAGAACAGAAGCTGCCCCCGTTGCTGCACAGCTGCTGCAGCTCCAAGACTGCCCCACCACTGCCCACAGTTGAGCCCACCAGCAGTGCTGGCTGCAGCACTGTGTTTAAGAAAGGTTAAAAACCAGAGCGCAGCAGCTGTGGCAGAGAGGAGGAGGAAAATGCAAAACCCTGCAGAAAACACTGCAGACACCAAGGTCAGCTAAGAGGGAGGGAAGGACATGCTGCAGGCCCATGGAGAAGACCCTGGTAAGGAAGGCTATCCCACTGCAGCCCACGAAGGACCACGGTGTAACACATTCACACTACAGCCCATAGAGGAGCCACACCAGAGCAGGTGGGGAGGGCATGAGCAGGCTGGAGCTCATGGAAAGCTGCTGCTAGAGCAGGCTCCTGGCAGGAGCTGTGGCTAACGGAGAGAAGGCCCCACTGGAGCAGGTTTTCTGGCAGACGTTGTGTGTGACCCTGCCTGAAGGACAACACCCCATGGAAAGGACCCGTGCTGGAGCAGTTCTCGAAGAACTGACTCCCATGGAAAGGGCTCACGTTCCAAGAAGTTTGAGAAGGACCACACCCCATTGCAGGGGAGGGATCCCACAACGGAACAGCATGAGGAAGAAGCAGCGACAGAGATGAAATCTTATGACTTAACTGCAATGTCCATTCCCCAGCCCCCTCATGAGGGGGAGCTAAAATGGTCAGGAGTGAAATTATGCCTCACAAGAAGGGATGAAGGTGGGTTTGGTTTTATGTTTTCACTATCCTATTCTATTATTACGTATCAATAATGCAAGTCAAGTCTGGTTTGCCCAGTTACTTTTTCTTGACTCATGAGCTTTTTTGTGTCTTCTCCCCCAACCCTGCTGATGGGAGAGTAAACACACAGCCCTGTGGGCAGCTGGAACCAGGCAAAATCAACCCACCACAGTGCAAGAGTCAGCAAGGAGAAAAACAAATATCAAAGTGAAAGCAAGATCTTGGGGAAGTTGTTTTCACCTTTGAAGTGTACAAAAAGTTGGCACAAACAGACAAAAAGTTACTTCTATTATATCCTCTGTATAGTTTCAAACAGCATTTTACAGTCTCCAACTCCAAATCCCAAAGTTTGAGTTGTTTTGATTTTAAAACCAGTAGCTTTTTAATAGGAATAGAGTAAGAATTTACTTTAAAAATGAAAGTGATATTTTCATCCTAATGCATCAAATGGACAGACAAGAGATTGACGTTTAGTTGACCAAAGAGGATTAAGTACGTAAATGTCACTCCTAGAATAAGGGCAAGATTATTCATTTTAACCACGCACACAAACAGAAAACTATGTCAAGAATCTTAAATGAAGTATCGTTTGGGTCCAAACTAAAAACTGGAGTGTATTACATTAAAAAACACTTCATTTTACTGCATCAACTGACACACAAAGAATGACTTTCAAGTGAGCTCACGTTCAAACAGTATTGCTGTAAAGCCTCTTCAGCAGAGTATTCTGATATTAATCTTGTTTTATTTTATGTAGTGAAGTTTCAACCTTTGTAAATGTGGCACAAAGGTAAAGACCAGCTAAGACTTAAACTCTTCTGCACCTGGACAATATGTAGATTGCCAATTCCAAAATTCAGTTCTCCACACAAAAACCCAAGAACAACCCTAAGTAAGTTCAGGAACTGCAGGGGGTTGCAGATTGCCGTGGATTTACGGCTGCTCCTGACATTGCAGGCTAATGAGGCAGTACAAAAGCCAGCTGGCTACAGCCGGGGATGACAACACCAGTCATGGCAATGCCAGCTGCTCCTACAATCTCTGCAGTTTCTTCTGTGAGGTTTGCACTACCTGGTGTGCAATAAAGGCATGAAACACTGCAAAACAGAAAAAACTAAAATAAAATACACATATATCTGAAGTAAAATAACTCTCTACAAAAGAACTCTCATTATTTTGCTTTTTCTAGATAAAGCCTCTTCTCCCATGTTATCTGTGATAGAGTTGTGCTGTGTCACCACACCTTTGTAAAATCTTTTGTGCAGGTCATCTATTCCATTAGTTTATAAGGAATCTACATGCCAAAAATTTTGATCCTTGTTGCTATTACCTATCTATAAATTACAGACAAATCAATCATGTACCATCTTTAAAATCTCTATTTTGCAGAAATTACAGAACTCTATAAATTAAATACAGACAGTAAACATAAGGTCAGTATGTTTCCCCTTCAATAAGCAACAATATCCTGAACCAGCTTAATATATTCAAGAACTTGGAAAGCAGAAACATATCACAAATTGCAGTTCCTGCATAATTTTCAAGATTTACACCTACACTTCACAGATTACAGCCCAAGTTTGTTAATATTTTCCTATCAGCTGCTGTACTCAGTAACTTTTACTGAAAGGTCTTAAGTTTGCTGGTCTCTTCAGTGATTTCTTTAGTTAGTATTGTGTACAGCAAGAGAAAAAAGTCCATCCCTTATACACATAGCTAAAACCAAGCCCTAAAACAAGAACACCAGACCTTTGACAAAGTAGTGGTGGACTAAGTGCAAATTCTCCCATCCTCCACCGCAGTGCGTAATTACTAACAAAAATTACATGTTTATACAGCTCCTTAATGAGCATTTCAAACTCATTTTTGCCAAAGCTGGCAGACTGATCAACCCTCTCTGTGTTCCAAAGGAAGATTCTGTAACATTTTGTTATTCATTTCACTAACACTACCCTGTACTTACTGCACACAAGACAAACCTTACAAGCATTTTACTACAGCAAGTCAGAAAACACCTTCAGGTAACAAGTCTGCAATACACATTCAGCTATCACATGCTCAGAATCAGGTTTCTGCCTTTTAGAAACTGATTTACTAGCCCTGAAACTGCTTTGGGCTCTAAAACTTATGGTAAGAAGTCATGGGAATGACCACAATGGTTAGTTAGTGACCAGAAATTAACAGAATCTCTCCTCAGATTATATCTATTCTGGAGCGTTCCTACAGATTTTTAACCTTTTAAAAATTACCCAGCCAAGATGTAATGGAATTTTACCTAGATTTGGAACACAGTATTGAAATACTGCTTTAATGGAATTTTAGTGCTAAAAAGCACTAATAATAATAATTAAGTGTATATAGATAATCATGCAGCAACAAGTTTGGAAAGAAATTATTTTAGAAAGAATTAACCATCTGCAGCCTTTTCAAAATGCTATACAGCATTGGCCAGTCAGCACAAGCTCTCCCAGTTAAACACACCTCCAAAATGATGATTGACATGAAATCTGATTTTAAGGATTTTACAGAATACACAGAATAACATTTGCTGTCGCAGTGTTACTGAATTCAGCCATTTATTTCACAATATTAATTTGGATAAATCCTTGGTATTTTGCTCAGTTCCTCAGGTGTGAACTGTAAGTCCCATCCATGACACTGTATCTTGGCAGTTAACAGTTTCAGGACTGATTTGCAAGAAATCTCTCTTATTCTGGGTGGCTTAGAAGCATCACAGTTTCTCTCAGAACAACTAGATGAAAAGCCCATTCAGACCAGACAGGCAAAGGTACTTTCCCACAACTACAAAGCAAGCTAGCAACAACAAACTTCAATGACCACAGAATCAACTTTGTCTTTAGGATACACTTCTCTGGCTTTTGGTCTTTGGCTGGGGAAAAAAAAAACCAAACCCTGAGGGTTCAATATATGTTACTGAATTCATCCTCTAAGAATTCAAGGCCTATCCCCTTTCTTCAGTCAATACATATGCTCAAGGCTTGTTTATTCTTCCTAAAGCTACAGAATACTGCCCAAATGTGCAGTACTCAGCTTTCAAACACACACACACACAAAAGAGGAAATCATACTTTAAACAGGGCAAGCCTCAGCTTTTCTTTTGACAAATTGGCAATTATTATCAATGCATTTGAACTCCTTTAAAGTCTCTGTATCTGCTTGCTTTTCATGAATGCTCCTCCTAGTAATTTTCAGAAAGAAAACTGAAGGTCTAATATCAGCTTTTCCCGATATTTTGTTATTCATCCTCTCCCTCTCTCCCCCAAAGGACCTGAAGTTTATCAGTAGGCAGAAATAGTGTAATCATACATATCCTAGGGAATAGCTATAGCAACTCCCACCTCCAAAAGCAGAACTGTCAGTCTTTATATCTTAAACCTTTCTTTATAAAGACCTGAAAGAAATCTTGAGCAATACAACATTCCTAAGGCACAGAGATTACATACACCTCATAAAGTTTTGACAAAAGCCATCAAAATTAAAACTACATTTTATACATTTAAAAGGGATACAGTGGTCCAAATACCTACCTGTATGACTGTTGAAGTGTGCAAAATTAGCAAAATTCGCTGTAGCTGTTGACTGAGGAGGAGCAGCAGCAAAGATATCTGAGCCAAGGTCACTGAGGAGGTCAAATTGTTTCTTTTCTTGTTGCTGCTGTCCTTGAGATCGAACTACAACAGGAGACTACAAACAAGATTTCAATTAGCTAGTACAAAAAGGTGATGTTTTACCAAAATGACACTTACAAAATATTAGAAGGGTAGACTAAGCTTATTTCTTTAACAGGACACTTACTCCTTAAGTTTAAGATGCTGTACATAGCACACATCCTCCTCCTATAGTATGAGGAAGACAATTTATGCTATGACTCTGGCTTTTAAAGGAACTCTGCAGCAGAGTTTCACAATTTAATAGCACCCAGAAGAATAAGAAGAATTTGATAGCAATTTGATATGAAGAACTTCATAGCAAGGCTTGAAGTTGAATCTTCTACTGATTGAGCTAAAAGAGGTCCATTCAAGAGTTGCCTGTATCCTGACAGTAGTTTTCAAACAGTCTTCCCTCCAAAAATCTAAGTACACAGTGTTGTTTGACTTTACATTACAGAACACAGATGCCCCCTGAAAGCCACTTGAGACAGTTTCAGAATGCATAGGAAGCAATAATAAGTATGACATGCTTTCATCCATATATGCACTACTTATTTCACGGTTAACAGCATCAGTCATTTTCTTATTTTCAAAGAGAAAAAAAAAAAAGATGAAAATATAACACATCAGGTCCAAACTTTAGAGGTATTTATGCAAAAGACCGAAAGATAATCAGTTAACCCCATCACCCTGGAAAACCCTGCTTACTGAAAATAACCAATAAAAAATCAATTTGGTCAATAGAAACAAACTTCGTTTAGTACCTGATCTGCAAGCACGTATATACTTCAGTAAAACACACGAAATACAGTGATCATATTGGTTCCTACAGATCATGGCAGTTATTGCAAGAATTTTTGTGCCACTGAACGAGTATCAGGGAGTGCAGAGCAGTTCTGTGCTCCTCAGCAGTCATTACTCACTTGGCTAGGTGTGCCCTTGTTTAAGTGCAGTGCAGGTGCAGCTTCTCCCAAGAGAGATTTGAGTGGCTTCACCTCAGGTGTGCTGCTTGTACTACTGGCAGAAGACCCCGATATGGATGCATGCACTGATGCCACCACCTTTGCTTGCTCTGGAGGAACATACCTACATTCAAGAAGAGCAATGGTTTTTACAAGTTTCACGTGAGAAGTTCCCAAGTCTGAAGTTGAGAACTGGCAGATCTCAGCTTTACTACTGAAACCCTGCAACAGATTCTGTCAGTAGTCTGCAAAATACCCATTCTTTAAATATGCCAGGGTTTGTTTTTTTTTAATGGACTAGAATTTAAAGTCATCAATGTTTTTAGCACTTACTCAATACAAAACATGTCTTTCCCATACTAAGAAATAGGATGGGAAATAATAGTCTGATAAACTGTTACTTTACACTGTTGTTGACATCCCCTTAAGCCATTTCTGTTCCACCAATATGAACATTGAGAAACTTTAGTTTGTCTTCTCTGCTTCCTATAGGAGATCTAAATCAAGTTCAGAAATTATTTCGCTTTACAGAGCTGTGTAATCTAGTCCGAAGAGCACACTCAAAGAAGGCAAGCACACTCAAAATGAGAGCAAACAGTCCATCTTCACTTCTCATCATAGGGGCATCTTTACAATAGTAAAGTTATCTTACCATCTTTTCTTTTCATATTTTTCCTGTAGAAATTCCTTTACTTTCTGTGGATCCCTGAAGTCTGGAATTGCTGATGATCTATCATCAAATAGGCCTAGCCAAATCTGTTTGCACACCTTAAAAAAACAAACAAACAAACAACACAACAACACAGATTAATCAGAGAAAACACCTTAATTCAAAACCTATTTAAGTTTACTACTATAATACATTAGAACGTTAAAGTGTGTGGCTGCACAATTTATATTCCAGATTGAGCTGCTGTAACAACTGACTGGTGCACCATGTACTGGTCTAAATACCTAAAGTTGCCTCTCAGAACAGGGCAAGCAGATCCCAGCATCCAATTTCACCATCCAACATACCTTTTACAAAATATTTAAAGAATGTGCTCAGGAAATGCAAAGCACCTGATTTCTACTTGCAATCTTGAAGATTCTTCTCCTTCACCTAATTCTACACATTCCCTTACTGTACTTCAGGGCCTAAACTGTGTCAACAGATTCCATATGCCTGAAGCCTCAAATCGTAGACTTTAAAGGATCCATGGTTCAGTATTTATACTTTTAATTACTATTTGAGTATAGGAACTGTTTTTCCAACAGCCTTTGTTGCCATGATGCAGTTTCTACAATATCATACACATTTGAGTGATGGTATGAGATAAGAGGTAAAAATACTCTTGCTCCAATTTAATTTTCTAGTTGTAGCTGTGAGGGAGCAACAGTTGAACCACTTGAAAAACTCTCAGTATGTTCAAGCTTCAATTCCGGAGCAAAACAAGAGGAAAGGTGTTTTCAAAACTAAACAAGACAATCGGAGTTTTAACTTGAAATGTTTTAAGTTTCAGACTATTTTGCAAGTAACCTGAATATGCACCCAAACAATAACACCAAACATTAGCTGCCCTCAAAAATCACAGTGCCCTTTTAGAACAGGTTTCTGGCAGAGAAGCAGAGTCAAAAAAGCTTCGTTTTTATGATGCATACTCTTTCTTCCCACACCCTTTCTGAAATAGCCCTGACCATCCCTCTTACATGCCCATTACAAACATGCCCTCTATCCCTGGAAGTGTCAGGTTTTCAACATTGTCCCCAGTGACCTTCAGGAGAAGCACAGGCTCTACCAACCAAGTACTGCAAAACTGATTGCTCTGAGAGTTGGCAAATGAAGGTAGAAGCTGTGATACTCCCAACAGCAGCATCTTCCCCAAACTAGTTCGAAAACATGGTAAATCCTACAGGTAATTTCAAAGATTGCTCAGGATTAGAGAGATTAGCCAGACATCCAAACTACTTATTTCATACTTGATGTTTCAGTTCAGCTCGATTGCATATTCAACACCTAACAGTCCTTATTACCAACATTATTTGGTAACAATGTCATCTACTGGGTAGAGACAAACAACAACAGGAAACAGATCTAATGATCAAAAGATATTTTTAAATGAGCTAATTTAGAGCTAAGATCAGTAGTTTCTACCTGAAATAAATTAGGCAACTCCGCATTCATTCTGCAATTGTATTTCACAAAAGGGCCAAGTTCAATGCATTGATCTGAGTTCTCAAAATCAAAGTCACTTACAGTAATAGATAAAATGAAACTGAATATATTTGTTTAATACTTCTTCATACAAACTTAGAAGACAAACAGTCAAAGTCACAAGCCTGTTCTAAAGTAAAAGCTAATATCAACAATCACTGTTTTAACAGTACCAATCTTTCACTACCTTTTGGTGACAAAACATATAAAGTCAGAATATTTGTATGTGTAGCTTTAAACTTGCAGTGAACAGTCTGAGACGAGCCAGCAGTAGTACTTCCATACTTAGATTTGTGAGTATAACTATTCAAGCAGCAGTCATATGATTGCTAGGAGGAAGAGAAGTCCTGCTTGTGGCTATTTACAGAATCTCTAGCAGCACGAGTTGGTGGTGTTCAAAACTACACAGTCCCCTCTCAACCCCAACTTCAGTACTGCAAAGAACATCAGGAAACACTGAAGAAAAATCGTGCCTAATTTCAGACAAGCAGAAAGACAAATGTTACAACAGCCCCTACTTGATTCTGCACCCAGCACTGTAACACTTGGGGCTCTACCATGATCACTTTGCAGCAAGCCTGAGATGGGCTTGCAAATGACAGAGGAAGGCCCCTTCCCCACCCACATCCAACCATCCAATTACTCCTCCTCCTCCTGCCACCCAAAACAAGTCAGATCAAAGACACTCATCACAATTACCATGTCCCTGGTATCATTGAAACCTAGAGGAGATCAACTCACAGCAACAAATCACAATCCAGTTTCTCACGTTTCTCCCTCCCAGTGTTCTGCTTCATCATCACCCTGAAGTGCCTAAGCATTTAGAATGAGGGGGAAAAAAACAAAACAAAAAAAAACCCAAACCAAACAAATGAAAACCCCCAACAACAAACAATCCAAACCAAAACCCCCACCACAGCTCTGTGTCAATGTCTCAGGCCATTGTGACCACTACAGACGATTTCTGTGAGGACTCAAAACAAGGTGCTGTGTGACTTTAGATCATTACCAGCTACAGAGCTCTAGTAGATACAGTTCTATGAATATGCAAACAGGAACGGAGGAGGACTGTGCTGAGCAAACACCTGTTAGTTTAAAATGATGCAAGCTTCTTAAAGACATCAGCTCTTGCCATTGCACTGCAATTTTTGCAAACCTTCAGAAAGCAGGCTTCCAAAAGTGTTTCCTGGAGCAATTAATTCCTTCTAAATACCTAACCACAAAAGGAAGTAACAAGTGAAATATGCCTTAAGTCACTACTGTAATTAATTTAAACAAACAGCCAGGCACTCTGTGTTCTTCTGTTGCTGGTAGCACTCAGAACAGTTTTACTAAATGAGCAACCAATTTTACTACCAGTTTTACTAATGGAAAACCACCAAGCCAAAGAACCTACTTAGTCACACACACTTCAGCAAGACATTCTTATTGTACCAGAGTCTGACTGCAGGAGCTGTACAAATGTAGGGTAAAACATTTACCACACCAGGATGCAAATTCAATTTCACCTGGGTTTCTTTACTCAAAGAGTTATCAGAGAAAGTACAATTTCTTAAAAGTTCTTAAATATGGACAAGTCTTAAATCAAAACCAGACACAATAGGTAAGAGTAGTTTGGATTTGGATAGTGGGAATGATGGAAAGGAATCGTAAGACTGTATGTAAGTGGGTGTATCTCTTCCTAATTGGTTTGACAAACTATAATGTCTTGAAAAATCACTTCCTGGCCAAACCACCACAGTGTACAACATGCCTGGAATAAGAAGGGTAAATCACGTCCTCATAAGGCCATTTCAGACCATACTTATGCCCCAAAAAAGGCTGTTTTGTCTTCCTACTACAGTTGGGCTTGATGATCTTAAAGGTTTTTTACAACCTACACAATTTTTACTTAAGTCCCTCAGAAAGCCATATTTTATAAAGCTTTAGAACCACATCAGAAACCATGAAAAGGCACATATTTCTGTCTGAAGTAACACACAATGCTTTGAACATCAGCAGCCGTTCCAAGCAGGCATTGAGAGCCCAATAAAAGGCCCATTGTCTTCCCTTGTTTGCTGGTGACCTGTGTGCTCTGTCTAGCTATACTTCTGCTACTATCATCTGACTTGACAGGGTTCCACAACACTGCATTGATTATGCTTCAAATGAGCCACAAGACAATTTTCAGCCACCTAAAAAAACACGAATGGCAGAGAGCTGTTCAATACCACAGGATGAAATCAAAATCGAAAAATAAAATTTAAAAAATACTGTTGTCAGAGACAGAACTCACATCATGTAATTGTGTTTTCTTGAAGGAGTTATCTTTCCCTAATCATTTTAAACGAAGTCATCAAACAGTCCTGAATCTCACGTGAAGAAAGAAGTTTGCTGTGAGAAATTTTTATTTTTGCTTTATTTTTGTTGACCAGGCCATCACAGTTTTTGTTTCTAAGCTATTCAAAAGTTACCCTTGTGACAAATATCAGGGAAACTTAGGCCATACAACTTGCTGTTTATGGTGGGGATGGACTCAGCATTTAAACCTTTGGTACCTGATTACTCCCCACTAATTCACCATCTGAATTGGACAGATACCAAAAGATTCATTACAACAACAAAAAACCAGTATAGAAAGATCAGACTGGCAACTTTAGCTGCCAACACTTCACCATAAGCTTCAGTGCTATGTTCTGTCTGGCCAGACAGCTGCCCAGGCAGGACACCTGAACAGCAGTTACTCCCACAGTTATCCACAGCATGTGCTGACACTTGCAGGGCATGGGAACAGGGAGGGGAGCAGGGAAGAGCTGCAAAAAGGCATTAAAGGAAATGCAAACCTGTACAAACCCAAGTCTTAAGCAAGCAGTTGCTCTACTAAGCAGTTTTCTTATTTCATACAAATTCGTGATCTGAAAAAAATCCAAGGAAGTAATTGTTCTCAATTTTTGGTTATTTTGAAAACACATTTTGCAAAATTTGAATTTGATACCCCAAGAAGCATGTATTTCAAACCACCCCTCCAACTGTTCCATATGTAAATCACACTTGCAGAGCTCATTCAGAAAATGCTACTGCTCAAGTTGTATGACACATCTTCATCTCCACTTTATCAGAATTACTCATTCCTTTGCTTTTACAGATAATATATGAAGCATCATCCCAACTCGCCACACAATTACACAACACTACTATTAGTGTATCGGGCCTAAAAATTCTATGGCTTTCTGACATCATTCTACATTGCACCATCTCCTTGGGAATACTCTGGTTCTGACATTTAATATTAATATTGGTCTTTCTGCAACAGCAGCACAAATAAGCCTGTGCTCAAAAGCTCTGTTTATTTGCCAAAAGCTTTGCTATACTCCTCCTTTTGATAACCACAGCTCTATCAAACAAAATGCTCTGCTTACAGAAGAGCCTGACAAGCTGGAGCCAAGAGTAAACATTCAAGTTATGTGGAAGCCCCTAGAAACAGTGGAACATATCCAACAATCCATAATCATTGTCCACTGTCCCTGAAAAGTATAATTAGTCCATGTCCCACTGGTTCACCAATGGAGTGGGGGAAAAAAGGAGAGCATTGAAGTCAGAATGACTAAGCATATGCAGCATTTGAAAGTCTACTTTTGTTGAAGGGTTGACAGAAGCAATACTTTGCTTTGTCTTGATTTTTGCAGCCTCCAGAGTATAGTAGGGGCAAAACTTCAAAGTTTTACCTTGTCAGGTAACAATAAATAGATAACAAAGTTCAGCAGTTGTCTTCATGGAATTTAAAAGTTCATGAGAATCCCTTTACAACTGCTTTGGGAAGGATAGTACCTGTCCTCCGCCAACGAGCTCCAGTCCTGCAAGGGATGTCATGAGACACGTGGCAACAAGATACTGGGACATTCAGAATTGGATCAGTAAGTATAGCATGAAGTAAAGAGGGAAAGAGAATCACAACCAGCATCAACCTACTCACCCTGACCTAGATAAAAACCCAGGAGGTAGCAAGGCAGAAACTGTGAGTTGCCGTAACTTAAATATATCACTGAAAGGAGAAATTGGGCCAAGTGCATATTGTATGTTATAATAAAGCCTTTACCTATATTTCTCTTCATACCATTGGTTTCCCTGAACCTGCACTCCACAGCTATTTCATCTGAGGGAGAACTGTTTTTCCCAGAGTAATTATATTTACCATACATTAGGTTTTCCATACACTATTTGCATTTCTAGTCCTATACTTTGAGAAATTACCTTTGTTTTCAGCTTTGACAGACAGCAACAAAGAACATATCCCATTCAGTGCACATCTGGCACACCACAAAAGTTAATCAGAAGGTTTCTGGTTTAAAACCCAGCCTCCAGTAAGATTTCATGCTTTCAAGTTTTCCATGCAGTGCTCAAAAACTAAAAGAAAAATACATGTACCTATTTTCCACAGAAGTTTAGTTTTTAGCTAAATAAAAAGTTTATGTTTTGCTTTAACGTTTGTTGACGTGTTTTGGGGTTTTTTCCTGTCTGTTTTTACAGGGTTGGGCAACTGGGGAAGAACAGGCCCACTAAAAAACTGTTAATTAGGAAAAGAATCAGCATTAACCATCAAATTTTGCAGAAACACTGAGAAGCTGATATTTATTTCTATTCCAGCTATGTATTTCAACTACCAAATAAAGCTTTGCCGTGTCATAACTATTTCACTGATAGAGATCTCCAGTGTGCATGGGAATGCGGATATAGGAGAGACAAAGGCCTTCTGCTTACACAACACACAGAGCCACCACACTTTAAAAACTCCTGTTAGCATAGTTGTGCTAGTTAGGAAGAATAAAAATTCAGCCAAGTCAGCAAAGTTAAGTTCTTGCTCATCAAGCCTCCTGCTCTTGTATGTGGTGAAGGCAGCAAGGCAAGGAAAAGCTCTCACAGGACATGTCCTCCTGGTAATAGAAGCTGCACTTCAACCAGGAAAAAGCACACTACTTGACCTACAACACTTCTCAAGGCCCAGACATACCACTGCATAGGAAGATTATATGTGTCAGTCTAGTTCAAAAAGCTGTAACAAGATAATACCATTCAGAAGGCTGGTAAATGCCAAATAAGTTTTCTTCTTCTCCCCCTCCCTGTCAATAAAATATCCTCAGCTATCCACCAAATGTAATGCTGACAGTGCAAAGAACTGCAGATTACCACACGACAAAACTATGTTCCAAAACATAAGACCCTACAGGAAGAAAGATTTGGAAAGAGTTTCTTTATGTAAGCAAGTTATAGCTTTGTTTAGTAATTCTGCCCTTCTGATGTCAATATTATTCATTAATCTCTGTAGGTTAGAAGAATTTTATACTGCCAGAGTACTGATTTCAAAGGCAGCTTGGGTCCAGAAGTTATAATGGTTTCATAAGCAGAGTCAAGCCAGTAAATCCTGCTAACAAAGACATTGTTCTACACACAATCAGCTCATCTATCTCTGGATTGTATTAGCAGAACCAGCAATGTACTCCAGGGACACCTGACTGCACAGCTCGTGCTGTCAGCACTCATCAGCTCCAGCTCAGGACTGCTCCTTCCACTCCAGGGTTTCTAGGCCATGTTCCACAGTAAAGGAGATTTTAGAGAAGCATTCTGGTCTGGCCTAACACCAGCTCTGAACCAGACTCAGACTGCTGCCAGTTCTGTAAGAGTGCAGGAAACAGGGACTTGCACAGGTGCTACTGAGTCAGGAAAATTGGCACCAAACCAAAATTCAGCACTATTAAAATAACTCCAAGTAGATGAGCATACCTTCATGTATTCTACTCATTAGCTCAGGTAAACATGGTCTTTGCCCCAGAGATTTTCTAAATACAAGACCATTGAGATCTTTTTCTTCAACCACATGCATATTAGAATGGGTTATTTGGAAAGGTTATAAAATACCTGTCATTTTTCAAAAGGGTAGGAGAAGAATTGACTCTGTAACCAGTTTGCCTCATAATACTATTCTTCATCTTAGGGGACAAGTTTCTGAATAAATATTCACAGCTATAATGGCAACAGGAGATTAGCACCACCTCCACTTTCTTCAAACAGCGAGCTCACTTCCTACTACCACTGCACAACTGAATCACAGGCCGAATCAGCGCTAGCAGCATTTGAGTATTCAAACAGACATCTCCACATCCCTCTTTCCTCGTTATTCCTAACAAGAAAATGTGAAAATACCTCGCATTGCTCTTCAAGAAGAGAGCAAGGAGATGAAAAACCCTACCCAGTGAGTCAGAACTGCCTTCATCCTTCAAAAAGATTTCAGAAAGCACTTGAGGAATGTCAGCTGGAAGACGCATCCATTCTCGCTGCAGTGACCTAATCCCAACATTAGCAAAACTGGAGTCTGGACAGCTGTTTATACCTCCAGATGAGTAAGCAACACCAAAATATAGGTGTCTTCTAATACAGTATATGGAATTAAAATTCTGTTTGAAGCAATGAAAACTCATTTAAAATAACATTCAAGCTACTTGTGCCAGAAAGACATTTCTTAGAATGTGTATATACAGGGAAGAAGATGGTGTCTCACCTAAGGAAGAGCTGCTCTGAATAATCTCTCCCTGAAGCAGATGCTTTGCAGAAGCCTTTCAGTAACTGAATGTTTTATACATGTGTGCCACAAAGAGGGTCATTTACAACAACTGGGGAAAAGTTTGTATTTTAAATATTAGGAAGTGGTTTGGTTTTTGTGTTTTGTGGGGTTTTTTGTTGTTGGGCTTTTTTGTTGGTTTTTTGTTTGTTGGTTGATTGGTTTGAGCAGTTGCGTTGTTTTGGTTTTGTTTGTTGTCCGGGGTTTTTTAGAGGACTTCAACCTCATACAATACACTGACCTTATAAATACCCTTTGAAGGAGAGTGGAAAACTACTTCCTCTAAGAACAACTCAGCACCTTAACTACTTTATCTCATGGAAGTTTTCTTGCTATTTTACTTTGTATTCAGAACAAGATCCCTATTGTACAACCATTAACTACTCATCTGGAAGCAAGAAAGGTTATCACAGAGGCCTTGGCCATGCTGGAGAAAGACTAGAACAAAAAAGTTGGAATGAAGGTATTTTAGAAGTTACAGAAAAATGGAAGTTAAACAGGATAGACTGCCAAAAACATTGAGCTTCTTTTTAAAAGTATCGCTGTACAATTGTTTTAATTGCTGATGTTACAACACTGGACAATTCCATGTTTGAAAACTCTTATTTTAGGTAATTTCCTTTCTTCCTATACACACAAGAGCCTTCTACACTGAACAGCAAGCTAAGCAAAAAACCCCCATTTTTTGTGGGGTCAGATGAATTGCCTCTGTCCAATACATTATCTTATCTGCAGATAAGTATTCCAAAGTCCAATACCCACAAGAGAAAGCAAAATGCCTATTTAACTACTGCAATACAAAGCACAACAAAGTGAAAGCATGTTTAACTGGGTTTTAAACTTCTAACAGTGTTTAAAACAGTAATAATTTCTGTTCAATATTTGAACACTCCTTGAATCTACCATCAGCACTTACAAGTGTCTATTCAGTTCTACTCAAGAATTAAAGTCATAATCAACAACCTAAAATGAAACTCAGAAGGAAATCTTTATTTATGAGGCAGCTCATTTAAATAATTGAAATTCTCTAATTAGAGTACTACAAGTGCAAAGATCCCCACTTTTGAAACAGAATAGCACTGCACTGTGAATTTTTTTATGCCAATAATAAATTATGTATCAATGAAATCATGATGATTAGCAGACTAGTCATGGCTGTAATGAGGACAACCACACCAATCAGTTGAGAAGAGATCACTTAAGGTTCCAGATCAGTGAAAACAAACTCATAGCACTCTCTAGACATTGCAAGTTCAGTAAAAAATGAAATTAAAACAAATACAGGGAGGGAGCTACAAACACACATTTTCCTTTACACTTTGTGAGCCTTAAAGCAAAACTGGAGTTTACAATCTAATCTTATGGAAAGAACCTCCAACATACTCTCTGTGAATACACAGAAGATTCTTTACTAAATTATCCTATGCAAAAAGTCAGCAATAGGCTCTATAGATACACACACACACACATATGCAATGCTCTACTGTTTTAAAAAACCCAACTAACCTAAGCACTCAAGAGTATTTTATATCATTTCAACAAATAATGCCTGTTTACCAGGGCAGAAAAAGAAATTACTACCTCTGTTTTCATTCTTTAACCTGACAGTTACAAATGGACCAAATTTAAGAAAGTGTCAGCATTTTACTGAATGATGGGATTTATCCCCACAAAGCTTCACAAAAACACACTAATAAAACCCTCTCTAGCCTACAATAGTCCTACTAAACAGGATACAGATGCAATCAATGTGAGGCAGAACCTTATCTAGTTCGAACAGAGGCAAAATCTGCCTCTAAAATCCTCAAGGCTACAGCATGGTATTAAAACAAAAACTTCACCCTCAAACTGAAGTCAGCAATAGCCACATCCATGGTTTAAGTTCTCCGTGAATTCCCACAAAGCCTATCCAACATTTACCTCAAATTTTTTCTTCTATTAAAAAGAACAAAAAGTCAGTATGCTAGAACTTGTCCTATTCAAAGCTGCCACAAACCACTCACTAAATAAATTCTCCCTTTCCTTCTTCTCTCCAAGAACATTCAATATGGCTACACTTTTATTAAGAGGCTATTAAAACTACTAGAAGACTTTCTGACACCAACTGTGAATAAATATAGCTACAAGCTGTATTTTTGTATTTATTTTTGTCACAGTACACTCTTTCAGGAAATACTGCTGCAGTCAGTTTCAAGTTCTGAGCTTACAGGAAAGAAAAAAAGATGGCTGCATATTGCCTTATGCAAAATCAAAAGAAAACCCAATTCAGAAATACTGATCATGTGAATCTGAATTGTCTAGGTTGGGCAATAACATTATGATGACCAGCCACTCAATGAAACACGCTCTTCAAAAGCCTCACTTCAAATGATGTTGGCTTCAAAAGACTTCTGTCTAGCTTTTGCCAAAAAAAAAAAACCCCAAAACCCTAAATTTTCTTTTAAGCAGTGTTTTCAAGTTTAATACTAAAGTGCCAAACTCACTTCATTCTCCAAATAATACTTACTTCATTTCCATGTTTCTGCAGAAATTCTATTTCCTGTTGTGTGAAGGTAGTCATTGAAATCGACTTCACTCTGTGGGGTGGATTCAAGCCCCGCCTGAAAGAAGCAAGAAGTATTCAGCATTTGGGAAATTTGTCATCATACAATCATATTTAACACTACAGCCAGAAGTCAGACAGTTTTAAAATCAGGAGCCATCTCTGCAAAGCACACTCATTCTTGGTACTGCCATACAACTTAAGGCTGTGTAAGCTCTTCTCAAAGTAACACTCAATATATAAAGCCAAATAATAGAACTTCAAGGGAGACCAATATTCATAATCGCTCATACAAAGTCACTCTGGCACTTCCTATGCAAATTTAAGCAAACAAAATTAGACTTTTTTTTTTAAATCCTAATCTGCTTCACCCTTGTCTCTACTTTTTGTCTCTCACTCTTGAGTTCCTTGGTTGTAGTTTCCTTTCCCTCCAACTCCTTCTTCACTTTGATCTGTTATTATAACTTCTACACAATAACTACATTTCTTCAAACTACACTGCCCAGCTCAGTGTTTTCTCTTGCTTTAACCTACATTTCCTGTTTCCTCACAGCATCTTTTTCTAGTTTTCTTTTTGCCCATGCACTCACAGGGGCTTACTCCTCTTCCTGAATGCTACAGAAGTAACCACAACAAAAGCAAAAATACACTAGTTTTAGCATGCTCTCAAATGAGAGATACCATTGCCAATGCCACAGCTCCAAACATGAGCAGCTCTGCCTTAAGCCCAGATTGGCACCACTCTCACATCCACGCCAGGCTGCTGCAGCAGGGCCAGCAGGAACACCAGGCATTTGTGCTGCCACAGCCTGACATTGTCAAACCCAGTTCAGTCACAACCTGCAAGCACAGAGAGAAAACCTGCTGAGCAACAGCACCAGGGTAAGAAAAAGGTTGCTTTCTTTTCAAATTCCTTCTTTAAATACATGCTAACTGCTGCTTTTTGCCCACAAACACTTCCAATCAAACCCAAGCTGTGTTTTGCCCAATGGATGCAAGAACATTCTATCCCACATGTGCCAAGTGGAGACACTCAGGCAATACCATGGGGACAGTTTAACACTCAGGTTAATCGGGCCTGGATTTCTGAAATCTTAAAAAACAATTAATATACATTAACTGTGAGATACCAAAGCACACAAAAAGCTTAGCAGGGATGTAATATGGGCCTAACAAATCGCTAAGAAACTCAACTGAAAGCTATATTGCAAAATCGCTTATTGCTGTATTTGTCCCTACACTTTTAATTCTAAATTTGGTTCAGATTGCTTTTAAGAATAATTAAAAAACCCAACACTGACATCTAATTTAGGACAACCAGTGGTTTTCTTTAAGCTCCGCGATTATCCCGAGAACTATAAATTAAATTGTTATCCATCAGAACAGCCTATGACAAAAATCTGATATTCCAAATATTAACGTTATATTCAACTCTAACAGAAAAATTTTAGCACTTCAAGTTTTCCAAATAAGTCTAATGGGATAAATATTGTTGTACATTTAGCTTGCAAATTCACCTTCATACCTAAATTCAAGTGTACCTGTAAGACAATTCTGATCCTGTGTTAAAACATCTCTACATTTTTAATCAGAAATTGAATACAGGTTGGAACACTAAGCAGTAACACTTTAGTCAAAGTTTCATAAGAAAACAAATTTGAGATAATCACTGTCTGAAACACTTGGATAAACATTTAATTGTACTTTGCTAAGAAATGCAGTGATTCTGAGTACCTTAAAAGCAGAAGTCATTTACAAACCTACAGGCATATGAACGTGAGTTTTACAGAATACTATTTGCTTCAGCAAATTTTTGAAATCAGAGCAGCTCACATTAGACTCCACAATTCAGCACCATGACAAGGCAGAAGTTTCACTGAAGTTGGTGAGAGAAGTTTTAACATAGTTGAATCAACTATCTTCTCTCAAAATATTTAAATTTCTTGGTAAATTAAAGTCACCAATTTAACATCTTTCATCTAGCTGTATCATCTACATCACAAATACATTACGTTTATTAAAACAGTATAGTATTAGCTAAGATTTTTTTAAGTAAGGACTCATTTTGAGATGATGTAATTTAAAAGAGATCTGTAGGAGTTCTATGCAGTTAAAATTCATTGTTTCAGAGCTGGTGCTAGGATTAGGCTTTGCTTATTTCTGGGTTTGAAAAGAAACACCTTCTTGGTCTGTGCGTGCAAGTAATTACATTTCATTAAATGGCACTTGTAGCACCACACACTGAGTGACAGCACAGAAACAAAGTTGGCATCCACCTGGAATTTCACACAAATATGCTCCATCAAATGTTACATGACAATTACTGTCCCTTGCTTTTACAGTAAGTATAAAAGCAGTTCTGTCTGCCTTAGTCTGTTCAATTCGCTCTCCTCCTAGTAATTATAATAGCAGCACACTTAGGTAGTTGTAAACTATTTAATGACTATTTAAAAGCCAGAGCTATTCACTAACACATTCACATGTTTCTCAGCACAGGCAGTATATCTCAACTTTCCCACCAGCTCCTGCTGGAAATTCCTTTTCACAGTAAGTACAGTTGGAGTGCTCTGTTGTACCCGTGATGGCAATTTCAAGGCACTGCACAAGTTCTTTAAGATGTATCTACTCCACACTGATCTACCAGGGCTCTTCAGAGCATTTACATCAGCAAACACTGATATCTTCAGTATCTTCAGCTCTACCAAGCAGCAATATTAAATGTGGTTGAGGCCTAGATAAGATTTTGTTAAATCTCACCAGAGACTTCCTCCATGCCTCTCTCTCCAGTGAAGAGTTCAGATACATAAGGTTTCATAAGGTTTTATATGGTTTCCTGATATACACATCACATCCACATGGGATAATATGAATTCACATTCCTCTTACACCATCCCACTAAAAGAAGGAAGATATCCCCCCCAAAGATCGGATCACCACACAGATGTATCAGATGTCTGGAAGGATGACAGAGAGCACGGCACCACATCAGTGGTGCAAGGAGGACTGGATATTCTGAACAAAACTTTAAGAGCCATAATCTAAACTATAAAGCTGCAATACTGTATATTCAAGTATTTATGTCCATTGAATATGGCAAAGGATGCAGGGAACCTATGTAAAGCTTCCTCTTATGCTAAAGCAGCCTAAGAAGTCAGCCTGGAAGAAGGAATTCAAGACAAGAAGCTGCACACAAACACAGCCCAAACATATGCATTATCTTCCTTAGATAAATTACTTTGATTCTACCATTAGGACAGCAAACTCTCTATTTTTTTATGATTTCTAACTAACATTCATGAATTGCCCGGAAGTTCCCTAAAACAGAGCAGTTGTGGAATTTTTGAAACAGGATTCAAGGACCAGCCCTTCCTTACCTACAGAGGTTATCTAATGATCAAAATGATTCACAAACAGCTCATCTACATATGGGGGAAGCTTATTGGTAGACAGACAAGTACAATTATCCCTTATGAGGAATTAACAAATCTCCTTTTTCATAGGAAAAATTATTCGTTCCTTGTATTTGACAAGTGTTTCACACAGTTCTAATGCTTTACAGTACTCCCTATTTAACAGGGGACAGAATGGATTACAGTCCCTTAGTGCAAATTATCCATGCCTAAATTTAAATTGACCCTGAACAAGTATTTGCAACCTGCCCCCGTGCAGCAGTACCAGATACTCCCTTCCCTACAAAAGACCTCCTGGGGAAGGCAGCAACCAAACGCTACCTCAGCACTTAAACCAGACTGCAGCTCTCTCCTCCCAAGAGGCCCTGGGGAAAGATGACAGAGTAAGACAATTCTGCCATCTGCACTTATCCAGCACACCAGAGCTAGAACATCCCACACAGATATCCCACTCATTGCTGCCAACTTCTTCACGCTCAGCAATGATTATTTCTGTGGAAGAGCACTGTGACCAGAGATTCCAGCCCAGAAACTCTCCTCCACCGACCCCCACTGAGTCACAGCTTAGCATAGGGGCAGCTTCAGAGAACATGAGACCTCTGTTCTCCAGAGGGCATTGTTAAACTGGTGCTCTCACAAACAAAAGAAGCTTTAAGGCCACTGACACAGGATTCTGCAGTCTGGCAATTAAAACATTAAACATTCAAAACACAGTCAACAAGCAGTGGATATATGTTACTAACATAATTTAGTGGCAAATTATAGTTGAACTTGTGATTGTTGGTAGAGCAGCTGCCTGCAAAGGCCAAAGCTGGGAGGGGAGAAAAATGGAAAGAGTGAGCTCTGGCAGAACAGAGGGTCCCTTTCGTGGGAGGAATGGTGGGCAGACGGCTGCTCCGCACTGCTGATGTCCCCTGGATCAGATTTTAACACCATCTCAAGTCTAAGCCAGCAAAATCTGATCCCCTAAAAAGCAGGAAGTTAATGAGGCAAGTCAAATACCAAGCCATCATAGAGCACCCCACATCTCCAGGTGTCCAGAGAACAAGCACCAGAAAACCCAATGTCACAGCATTCACTATTATTTCTGTGCTACTGTAATTAGCAAATGAGAAGCAGCACTGGCCACTCCTGATACTTGTAGACCTCCCTGGAGACCCTCTGCCATCTCACGAGCTCATTTATTTTTAATAGCAGAAGCCTCATACACACATTTTGAAGCAGAGTTAAAGTTAATTTAGGTTTTTTCTTTAAAAATACCCAAGCATTCTTTCTGAACTGCACAGTGTTCACTGTGGTATAGAGACATTTCCTTTGCACTCCTGCCCTGCAACCGAACACAAGAAATATAGTAATACAGAAAATACCCTTAAAATATATATACACACACAGAGAAACAGACCACATAGAGTCACTTTCCAAACATGGTCCAAAGTAAAAAAAAAGGACTGAAAAGTCATGCTAACACAATCACCTTCACTCTAGCATTGTTTATTTAGACTATTTTAATTTCTGCTAAACTTCTAGGGAAAGGACAATAACTCATCACCACTGCACAGAGATGTGATAGTTTGTTACTCATCTATCAGCCATCAAATACTTCCATCTGGCTGACACAGAAGTCCCCTACCCATGAAAATTTTAAATTTCAAATTTCAACTAGAAGCATCACAAGCAACCAGAAGAAGGCCAATAGTTGTAAAAAAACAGCACAAAAGGGTTTTAGCATCTCTCAAAGTACCTATTATGTTCTAAACATTACTTGTTGCTGAACAAGAGACTTCCTAAGTAAGGTGGGAGGAAGAGAGAGGGCAGTGAGAGAAAGCATAGGAGCACCTTAATTATCACATCAGCCAATACAAAAAAGAGTCAAGATTAAATAAAAAAATATATAATACAAAACATGTGCAAGTGGACTCTTGAACAGGAATATTTTCCATTAGTGAACTGAAAAACGTCCTTTTTATCAAAGTTGGGAGCGGGCTGACTGAGTGCTACAGAAGTGCTTGAAAGCAGAGATGCACAGACAGCTGAGATACAAGGCAGAGAGGCATTTGATAAGACAAAGGGAAGGATGTCACTGTCAGCAGGCCACATGGGAGCATCCAGGAAAACAATAGTCATAGCTACCAACATAATCCTTTGAATCAAAGGACTTCTGTCAAACCAAAATAATCTCTCTGCCAACATTTCCCAAGATGCAGGTTTGCTGTAATAAAGAGAAATCTTCCCGTGGTGTATAACTGTACTCCTTGACCTGAGCACACTGCTCCTCCAGAGCACCTCCTCCCGCTCTCAGGGCGGAAAATGTGTAATTCCAGATATCCTATATTCTTGGACAACACCAAGAAGTTGAATTATCTTGTGTGATGCTAGCACATTTTTTTTGCCCACACGAAGAATTTAAACACAGGAGACAAGCGGAAGTATTTTAAGAGGAAGCAAATTCACATCACTGTGTGTGAACTTTCTCCTGCATGCACCATTTTGCACAGCAAAACGTCTGCTCTGGTAAACCTGATCTGATCCAGTCACTTAAACCCCAGGTACTAGGGAAAAAAAAACTCCTGTCAGTCACACTTCTGACTTGACAAGACTCACCTTCAACATTTAAGTCAGAAACAGACCTTTTTAGCAAAGCCACTAGTTCTGTGGCTTTTTGTTTTTAGTAGCATATGAACAAGCTAGACATCCTATTTTGGGAAACAGTAGAGGGAATAGTAGGTTTTTGAAGCTAAATCTAGTAATAAACTGCATCACTCTTTTGATACACATGAAACACTTAAAGGAAATTCAGGATGGATCCACAATTAAGATTCTGGATGTGAAAAGTCCTTCCCAGAAAATGAATAAACAGTTCAGAAAACTAGTAAAAAAAGTTATACTAGAGTTCTAAGAGTTTAGAGTTAACTGTATCTAGAATAGCATGTCTATTTAAGATGATACTGATGTTAACTATCACTTTTCATTAACTGAGAAACCTTTCTGAAGGAGACTTTTTAATCTACTAGTATTTTAATCTTGCATTGGGCACTCCATACTTGAAAAAACTAGTCTACTTGACTCCAAGAATATTTCCTGTGCCAGATTAGAAAAAAATAATTAGAACAAGAAGCAATGCAAGTCATTCACATAGCATATAAACAAGATAAAGTACTAAGATTATTAAAGCCTTACAGTAAAGCAAGTACTATTGAGGCAGAACGCAAACAGCCATTAAGAACTACAGAAGCAGCAGTACTTTTATAGTTGCCATTATGTGGTTTGTTCCCTAGTAATTTCCCTACACCCTGGAATTCTACAGTGAAAAGCATTTGCAAATAAACAAGTTGTTTGAAGAACTGATCTGACAGAAGTGTTAAAATTAAGTTTCTAGTTATGAAACAGACATGACCTACACCAAGTCTCATCACTAACAAAATCATCCCACTGGCTAGGTCCTACGGTGTAACCAACGCATATCATCCTGCACACACAGTTTATGGAAGTTTGTCCAAGTTGACATGAAATAATGAGACCAAATTTATTTTAGAGGTCCTCTTAACAGTCGTTTACTCCAGCTGTAAGTGTAGGTGTTACTAGCTGTAAGAATCAAACGTTGTTTGTGGTTGCTTTTTTTACAGCAAGACAAAAAACACTGCATATTTAAAATTAAAAAACCATTTGCATTTTACTGGAATACCAATACATTAACCATGTTTTTGCAAATTGTCTTTCTCCTTTAAGCATGGTAACATCCAAATGATGCTCAACATCAAGTGGCAGCTCTCCCCTGCTTATGAGCTGCTTCACTGCCCGTACATCCTTTTGGATGCTGTAAATTGGACTATGTACTTTCGTAGGCCATACCTCCCAGCCAACAGATAAAAGGAACAGACTCTTCTGAACCTACACTAAGCATCTCAGCAGCACTCACAATATATTTGTCTATTAAGGTTAAGAAGCCTGAAAAATAAAGACAAACACTCTCATGGTGCAGCTTTATCCTGCTGTCAGTTTAACCCAGTAAGAACATGTGCAACCATTAAATAAGCTCAGTGCAGTAGCTTAAAATAGTTTCACATGCCAGCACAAATAACAGTTTGCTAAGAGAGCAAACAATAGCCAGAGCTGGCTGATTGAGTGGCATGTACGTGTGAAAAACTAGAGTCTCGTTTCAATCTCACAAGCTAAATGTATTTTCTATATTTGCATCAAGTCTGTTCAGAAGACTACATAAAGCAGAAATAAAAGAACCCCAAGTCTAATTAGCTATTAGTATAAAAGGCAGTTTGTTCCATGTAAATTGAGCAAAGAACTAACACATTTGCTTTCTTTTGCATTTCAACGTAATTACCAACTTTGCTCTAAAACACCAGACTTTACTTGGAAGGGCTGTTTGGGGCAGTAAGGGGTCAGAAATTATTTCAGGCTCCTGAATGCCTTTTATGAACTCAAACCCTTAGAAACACCAATCTGTACCCTTTAACATACTATTTATTACTTCTTTGGTTACTCTTTGATTCTGCTCCATTCCATTAGCACAATGCTACAGAATCAGATAAAAGCAAACAGATATAGCTAAGGAGACAACAGCAGCGAACACAGTGGGGTCTTCCCCTAAATTATAGATATGTCACTGAAATTCACAACTGACTGCCCTTAGCTCTTAGTTTCATACACACTATCTCTGGGGAGGATGGGTGGAAAAGGGAGGAGTAGTGGGGAGGCCCATACAGGAATGAGGAACAGGAAAAATGCAATCACTTTATCAGAGCCAATCCCTTTCCAAGGTCTATATATATAGTTTGTAAGAAATAGTCAATGTAAGGCAAAAAAACCCCCAACCACCTTCTACTTTTCTGATCAAGTCTCTTAAACCATTTGGGCTGGAGTTCATCGACTGAGACAGAGCTTAAGGAGTTGCCTTACAAACTACGACCAAGCAGAACACGACGCACATAAAGCTATGCTGGTGGTTTAACTTAAAGTAATATCTGTGAACGTATTCACGACAGGGTCAGTAACCCGCATCTTCAAGGCTGTCATGACACTGAACCGCTCAGCCACGTGCCCCTTCCCTTTCCACAAGTATTGCCGCACACTTGTTTAAGTAACCACCTCTCCGACACGTCCGTGGGGTGGTGGGGCTCCGGCTTCCCGTGCGCGCTCCCCCTACGTGCCAGAGAAACGTCCACAGGATCATCTCGGGGCCTCGGGGCTGCCGTGCGCCTCAGCCCCGCACACCCCACCAGCGGCCGCCACCTCCGCACCGGAGGCTCCGACCGGGATTTCCAGCGAACACGCCCGCGAAAGCCTCCCGACGGCCTCCCTCCCTTCCCCGGGTGAGCCCCCCGCCCGCTGCCCTCCGACGTGGCCAAGCAGGAAGGGCGAGAGCAGGAGGAGCGGCGGCGCTGCGAGACCCGCGGCGGAGCTGCACCGCCCGGCCGCCGCCGCCCTGCGGACGCGTCCCCCGGCGGCCGGGGGCGGAGGTCACCGTTGCCGGGGGGATGGAGCCGGCGGTCGCCGCCCGCACTCACTCACAGGATGCCGGAGCAGGAGGTACACACGAAACTGCCCACGGTCATGTCGGTGTAGGTGGGGCCCCGCTGGTCGCAGTCGAAGCACTTGCGGTTGGGCGGGAGGCTGCTCATCTCCCGCAGCAGCTTCAGGTGCTTCTCCTCCTGCTTCCGCTTGGCGCTCGCGGCCATGGCCCCGCCAGCTAGGGACGGCCCGGCACGGCGCCGGGCCCCGCTCACACCCCGGCGGCGGCGGCGCTCTGGGGCTCGGCCGGCGGGAGAGGGGCCCGGCGGGCGGGGGGTGAGGGGAAGACAGGGGAGGAAGGGGCGGGGAGGGCACAACCGGCGCCTGCCGGCGGGCCGGTGCGGGATTGCGGTGGCCGCTGCTGCGGTCCGGCGGATCCGCGAGGGACGGAGCGGGCGGGGGCCGCGCCTCAGAGGAAGCGGCGGCGGCGACACCGGGCCCGGGGCGGCGGAATGACGAGCCCGGGCGGAACCTGCGCGACACCTTTATGAGCTCAGCGAGGAGATGGCGGCGGCGGCGGCGAAGCCCTGCGCACCCGCCGGCTGCAGCGCCCCCTGTCGTGTCGGAGGACGCACTACATCCCCTCACGCGCCTCACACCGCGGCCCCGGCCCAGGGCGGCGCCTCCGGCGGGGCCGAGTCACCCCGTGTGACCCGGCGGGGCGGGGGGCGAGGGCCGGGGGCTCAGTTCTGTGGAGAGTCCTGCTGGAAAAAATATCAATAGTGAGTGCAGTTAGAATTTTCTCGGGGAGGCGAGGATCGCCTCCCCGCTCAGCGGGGTGCTCGGGGCGTACTGTTCCCGTCATACCGCGGGGTGAGCCCAGGCAATCCCCGCCGCCCCTCAGCCCCTCGTGGGCAATGGGCTCAGGACGGCTGGGGAGAGCGGGAGGTGCTCCGTGAAAGAGCGACCGGCTGCCTCGTCACAGCCCCAGGGCTGCCGGTGTCCCCCTGTGTCCCGAAAGTCTGGAAATTCAGTCACGGAGCGTGCGGAGAGCGGAGGCGCTCCCGGTCCCGTCAGGGCTTTGCTCCAGCACTCAGCTCGGGTGCCTGGGGGTACTGGCGGCGGGGATGACCCGGGGGACGGGCTGGTGGCCCAGGTTCCGTGAGGATCGTCAGTGCGGATTGCAGCAGGCAGTGGATTTGTGGGGAGAACACCCCCACGGGGTCTGGCTTTCTTGGGACGGAGGAGAGAAATGCAGTTTTCCTATGGGAATTTGGTGCCCGGCTGGCCGTTCCCCCATCAGGGGAGAGAGCAGAGCCAGTAGTCACATACATCTGGTACCCGAGAGGAAACCCCAGTCAGCCCCTGATCCACAAAATACGTGTTTGTTCCACACGAAGGTGCCTAAAGGAATACTTTTCAACAGGGTGCGAAATCAATGTAAAACAAAGTCAATGCACTTTGTATTTCAGTGGTTTCACTTACAACCCCCCCAGCAACACTATGTATGATTAAAATCTTTTAAGGTTTAATGATTCCCGACACAATGTATTTAGGGTCAAGTTTACGCCCCTGACGTCAGTACACACAGGAACAAGATCTAACGCACTGTATTCCTCATAGTTTTAGTTTAAAAATCTAGGACTAGGTGTTCAGCATCAGTAATCTGTCCTTCATCTTCTGATTCCTCTGGTTGTGCTAATTTACAGGAGCTGACCAACCAGTTCTAAGTTTTAAACACAGAAGGCAATGCTCTAAATTTTTTCCTAGTATGGATGGCAGGAGCTGTTCAAAGTGAAAAATAAACATCACTAAATAAGCACCAATGCTTCAATAGCATTCTTAAGAGTAAACAGGAAATATTTCCAGTCTTATAAGGACCAAATTCTCACTGCTTCCCCTAATTTTTCACTTTTCTCTGAAATGCTGATATTCTTGTTATTCAGAAGGTTTCATTTATTTTGCCTTTTACGAAACATGCTAACATTTTACCTTTGCCAAAGACCTAAATGACCTAAAGCAGATGACCTAAATTTAGAAAAAAAAAATTGAAGGTTAGAAAACAAGTTGTTTTTTTTCCTGGAAAATCCTTTGGAGAGCAGTGATTGGCCACACACCTGCTGCAGCAGAGAGCTGCTACGTGCAGCCAGGTTTTGTTTCAACCAGAGTCAAAGGTGGTTTGTAACTGAAGCGGGAACATGCAGCTCCGACTGCTCGTGTCACGACTGTACTCACGTGAATGTCACACAGGAACAGCTGCTAATAAAAACAACATCACTGTCATTGACATTGTCACTGGCAGTAAAATGTGGAACTGAGCTCCCAGGGAAAATCCTAGCACTGTTTAAGTCAATCAGAAAGTTCAGTAGGAATCTTATGGCTCCAATTTGCTTTGTGAAGAAACAGTTCTGGTGTTTATTAAGCCTATTCTGGCCATTATTCTGGTGTTTGATAAGCCTATTGAAACAAGATAGGCTTACACTAGTGGATAAATTACCTATGTTAACATTAATGTGGTTTAGAAACCACTTTTTGTAAATACCAAGCTTCTCCATTCTGAATCTTATAGATCAAATTTACCCCAGGAAAGTACAGAGTGAGCCTTCAGGGGTGTGTGAGGATACCCCGTGTTACAAATTATATCACTGGGATTCAGGTTCTTCTAGAGTCTGTGGGCTCACCTGCTCCAAACCTTGGGTTCCTTCAATCAAGTATCTAAATCTTACCCTCCTGTTTCCCATAGGAACTGATGCCCAAGGAATACAAGGCCCTGTGTATAGCTGGGTGTGTAACACTGTTGAGACATATAGATCTACAAACTGGCTGCGGTAACTTCCAGCCCTGTTTCACCTCCCCACAAGCAATAACATAATGTGTGCTCCTCTTGCACTCCCGCTTTTTCTATTTTTTGCTGCTCACAGCTAGCATTAATTCCCTCAAAGCAGCTGGCCTGTGTTTTCTCAAATCATTAAAGGAAAATATCCACAAATAATACACATGAATAAAAATGCTTCTCTTCAGTTTTACTCCTTGATTTTTTTTTTCATTATATATTTTTCTGTTTCTCTGTGCGAGAACCTGAATTTCCTTCCCTGCAGCTTCTCTGTCCAAATTTGTTCTTCATTCTCTCCTTCTAATGACCAGACTTCTGCAGTTGGAAATGTACTGGCCAGCTGTTTATTCCAAAAGTGCTTAATCCCTGCTGCACCTGCTATAGCTTTTAGCATTAAAATTAATTTCTTAACAAGAGGTAAAACAATTATTTTTTATGCTTTCAACATTTCTCTTTACATATGAAACAGAATTTAATATTCCAGTCGTGAGTAATAATATCTGAAAAATGTTGCTTCAGTAAGCTTTTAAATATCAGCCAATAGGGTATAAATTGTAATATACAAACACATAATCTATGTGATTTATTGTCTGAACCAAAAGAAACAAGAGTCTAAGAATGTACATTTGGGAGATGAATAAGACGTTCTCTGTTTGCCACTAGGATTGAGGTCAATAATATCCACTTTAAAGCAATTAACACAGCAGGATAAGTGACGTGAAAATTATCATGCTGAAAGGCTAATGGGCTATTAAATCCATCTTGCTTCACCACTGATGGGCATACAGAATTAATCCTGGGATTAGGTGCATGGGATCGGTGGTAAACTGCTACCTCAATATTTGTATATGAAGGGTTTTCTGAAAATGCTAGGAAAAAACACAGCCAGAACGTTTACTGATATGCTCTATTCAAGGTTCAGTCCACTGAGCATAAATTAGTGTGTCTGTGCCTGGCATTCTTCAAGCAGTAGCTTTTTATTAATGAATAGATGCATTTTGGTAAGAGCTCAGAACAAGAGGAAGTCATAGTAATGGTTATATAAATCATACTGCCTGTTGACAGTTATTTAAATCTGGACAATTCAGTGCAAGAAAATGGTCAGATAAATATGATTGAATTATAACATTATCTTTACTTGCAAAGCCATTTCTCTTGGACATTACCCACCCACTGCTATAACAGTAACATAGTAAAAAAAGGTAAATGATGGAAAGCCCTGCCTTTACCCTTAACAGCTGTGAATAAGAAACTGGTCTCACAATAAAGGCACAGTCACATCAGCTTGGGATTTTTGTAATGAACAGGTTAGTGGTCTGTATTTCTTTAATGTCATCTTTTATTTGTGTGACACACACCTAATTCACTTGGGCTAGGAAATGATTTTCAGTCACCATATGATTCTCTTCCTGCTTTCTAGATTGGCCAGTGATGTTGAAAGGTTATCAATATTTCAACTTTGTCCCTTTATTTGACACAGTTCTTGAATTTCCATCATGCCTTAAGTGCACAGGATCATATTCCAGTTTGTAATCACAGACTAGGCAGTGGAAAGACCATGCCTATCTATATACAGTTGCAGTGAAGGCAAAACATCTGTCATAGGAATATCTTGTATGCAAGGCAAATGCATTTAATTTTAAGTTCATCTTTAGAGTACATTTATTTTTTGAGTATGTGCCAATGTTTCTGTTACTGTTTTTTGTTTTGTATTGGTTTATCATTAATCTATAAAGCCCTGTATTCAAATGATGCTTTATAAGCTATCACAGAAGTTTTGGTAAAATGATTGTTTCCTGCATCCTTTCAGAGGAACATGCCAGAGGAGAGTGGAACCCTTTAAACCACAGCATATATTCATATTTGATCGTGTAACAGCAATAGAAATAAAATGGTAAGTCATATAATATTTTACATTTGCTGGAACATCCCACAGGAATGTTGGCAATACACAAGGCAGCCCAGAGTCTATGGGTAGAAGAAAGAAGTTGTGGAACTGATATGAACAAAACAACAAGAATGCAAAAAAAAATCAGCTTTAGGAGACAAATGTGAAATACAGGACTCCATGGTGATAAGATAGTTCAACTCTTCAACTCTTTTGGTTCTAAATTAGAATAGAGAGAGACAGAATCTAAACAGACATATAAACCCCAACAGCTTCAGTAGTATTTGGCTACATAAAGTACTGAACCAGGAAATGCTCTCCCAGCTCTCTGAGCAGGAACAACTTAATTTTCATATTAAAGTTTAAAGACTTAAGTTATTTTTTGACCTACATATGAAATTTGTATCTAAAGCCCAATGTTGAAGTTCAATTCTTCAGTACCTTTTCCACTTGATGAGCATTTCCTGCCTGTTTTCTGTAAAACTCCCGTGGGAGTGAAGAGAGGCCTTTGTTGCTTTCCACTAATGAATCTAAATTATTTATTAGTCAGTCTAATTTGTGGAAACTGCTATTGGTTAGTGCTGTCTTAGAAGTGCCTTAGATTGGGCAAAAAGAAATACAGGTAATTTCACTAAAATCTTCACTGAGGGAAAGTATTAAGATAGATAGGAGAAACAGCCTATTCAGCTAGTGTTCTTTTATTTGTCCACGCTTTAAAAAACTCACATATTCTCCTTCATACTTCCCTAGAATTTTATTTCTTTTAATAAACATTACCTGAGGGCTGATTTGGGGAACACTAGAGTAGAATTAACTGTTATAAGCAGACATCTTTCAGTGCTCATGGTAACCCTGAAGCAGTGTCTACAACTGAAATGTAGAAAACAGGTCCATAACTTTCTAATTCTCTAAGCAACCTGATTATATAAAGAATTAAAAAGGACAAAAAGAAAGAAAAAAGGTGCAGAGTCAGTTCCTGAGACAAGTCATAAAATACCTGTCATGCACTGCATGATCTGAAACACTGAGATTGTAAATCAGTGACTCCAGTGTAGTAATGTTTGAGTCTTGCTTGATAAACAAAGTTTTGTACACTCCACTGCACAAATCAATGAATATAACAAGTGTCAGAATAGCTAAACATCATGGAAACATCCATTGGACTTGAAATGGGGTGAAAAAATACAGTATCTCTGGATAAAAAAATAGAGATGGACATAAAAGAGGGAAATATAGGAAATAGAGTTCTTAGATGTCAGACATTAAACTAGAAGAATACAGCAGATAATCTATGTCATGTGTGTATGGGAAAACTAAATTTTTCAGTCACACCATTTCTGAAAGAATATATTTTAGAGGATAACTACAAAAAGAAAACTGATTCTATGAACTTTAGTGTAATTTTTCTCACTACTGTAATTTAAAAATCTGAGATGTTGTCACCAAGATTTTTTTCCATTAATCTTTGACGAATTTGTCTCATTCAAACTGCAGAGAGAAGGGCTTTACAACTGGTAGCAATAACAGATAAAAGTAAAAGCACTAACAAGATGCACAACAGACCAAAGATCCCCCCAGAGAATGTAGCACAGGCTCCTGCAGCTGCAGTGAGTGGATATGGATAATCCCTGATAGCTGCAAATACCCTCTAAGGGGAGGTTTTCTGCAGGAGAAGTCTAATCTCAATCCATACATAGGAAAAATAATGCTAAACCTAGTAATGGTTTAGCACGTTCTCTCCATGTCATTTTCTTCAGAAGTACAAAAACAAACCTTCAAATTGTTGTTTAGAATAGCTGGTTTAACAAAAAAAAAAAAAAAAAAAGAATCCCCTGACACTCAGGCCTCTTGTATCTTCTCCTGTACAGCAAGAGCACCTGCAGTGTCTTGCCTTGAACTGTGCTTAACTTTGCAAGCCATACTTGTAGTTACAAACAGCTGTAAAACAATTAAGGTTTCTTCAAGAATGCATTCTCTGGTGAAGTGGCAATGACAGACATGTCTCTTGGAAGCAGTGTGTGGGAATTTCAACTGAGAAGGTTGATTTTGAAAGCATTTGTCAATTAGAAAAACCCTTTTTTAACCAGAAGATAAAAAAGAGACCTGCTTATCTTCATGTGACTTAACCAAAATGTCTTGACCTGAAAAAGTAGTTTTTCATTATGTGACAGGAACATTTAATACAAGTTTAAAGACATTTAAAAAAAATCCAAAACACAACAAAAATGCAAAAATGAAACAACCACCAGAAACAAATTAATAATCAGTGGCATGTTGTGCATAGTCACATTCCATGTACTGTGTTTTGGAAATGGGAAAAGAGTAAGTGTTCGGAATATTATCAGAGCCTGAGCAGAACAAAACCTTGGTTTGGGTTGTGGACAAGGAAGAGAATTAATAACTACTCTGAAACAGCACAGTGAATGAAAAATTTGAGATAACAGCAGAAGAAATAGCAGTGTGTTACTGACATAAACAGAGGAATTTGAGAAATACACCCCTGATTTTATATAAACAGAAAAAATGTCCAAGACATTTTATACAAATGGAAAAAAAAGCCCATCAAGGTCCTCTAGGCTTATTCCTCGTGGATAAGGAAAATTGGTGGGCAGAAGAAACCTGACAGTTAATAAATTACACAAATATGGAAACAAAAATATTACAGAAGCTGTTAAGGAAGCATAATATTTCTTACAAAGAAGGACTTTTGATCAAATCTCTTGTAATTGTTAGTTTGTAGTATAATTTTTTTAGATCTCTCTTCTTAGTTTACCCTGACTTTCCTAAATTATCAAGATCCACTTCATGAATACACGGAGGTTTTACATCCTTCTCCTCTTTGTATGTGATTGTTTCAGACCCCAGTGCTTTACTAACGAAGATCCAGCTTTCCAATTGTTCCAGTTTGATGTATTCATAGCCAGCTTATAAATACTGCTCGGAAACCTTCAGGTCCTTGTCCCCTCTTGCATGTCCCTGTGTGCCCACAGATACCTGCCCAGCTGCCATGGGGACACATGCAGGCAGGAGATAGAGGAGATGGGAGAGCTTTGTGCATTGCTGCGCACAACAACTTTGCTGATTAGGAGTGCAAACACTCAAAACTGAACCAATTTAAGCAAGGAACAATTAACAGAGAAAGGTTTCATAGTAATTATTGAAAAGTTTCCATTGATACTGACCTAGGCATTTGCCAGGGTAAACCCATTTTGCACTCCTGGACAGAGATCACTGTTCAAACCCACCTGCCAAAAGCTCTAGCTCTTTCTGTATTTTCTCACTATAAAGCCAGTGAATGTTCAGAGTACTCTCTGCAGTCTCAGCCTTGCTCTGAAGCACCATGTGTTTTGTTTCTTTGCTGCAGCCTCTCAGCATTGCAAGGTAATGCCCAAATTGCCCTCAGTCCTCTAGACAGCCAGTGTCATCCCCTTGTATAATAAAATCCAAATAACCATTTGTCACAGCTCTTTGGAATAACATCTTCATGTTAAATGATGTATTGTTATGCTTCAAAACTGGAAATTATCCTGAAGCATAAAAATATTCCTTGCAGGTTTCGAAAGTTAGCTAGCAAGACTCGGGTAACTCAGCAGTGTGTACTGTCACTGGCAACAGTTTTTCTCTAAAGGAAAATTTTGACGCTTATTCCAAATGTTATCAAACTTTGTTATTTTTGTTGTCATCATTTAATCCCTGATCTTTTTTGTTACTAATAAATGATGAAAAAAAAAAGATAAAGAAAAAGTTCAAACTTATCTTTAAATAGCCTATTTTTATATATGATATCAACCAAATTCAACCTGATCCATGATGATCTCCTAAACGCTTGTTCTTAAAGCTCAGCTTGCAGTGGACAGTTGAAATAACCAATTATGAACTAATTGGCTAGAAAGGAAATTTTCAAAGAAATAAACTATGAAATAAATGACCTAATTCTGAAACCTGGGAATAATCTACAGTTTGCTACTGGTCTAGATTTCCATGAACTTCAGCTGTCCAACTGCTGGTCATGCTGCACAGAGCCTGAATCAAGGAAATCCTCACAAACCTCACTTGAACATCGTGCCTGCAGTCACAGGACACTGTCAGAGCAGATTCCCAGCAGCTGGGAAAAAAAATGTGCAATGCTGTGGGTCTTGAAGTGAAACTGCATGGGTGTGGTCATCTAAGTTCCTTCTGAAGTAATCAGAGCAGCAGTAGAAGCAATAATGAATTGCCATGGGGTGATCTGCTGAGTGTCCATATGAATGTCATCCTCTTTTTTATTTCTCCAGTTGTTGTCTCATTTCATGATGGCCACAGGTTGTTGAAAACTGCCTGACTGAAAACATGCTGAAATAGCATCACATGATATTTGATATAGTAATTAAATATTTAACACATATTTTTACTGCAAAAGAAACATGAAAGAAAACTGAACTGTGCTCTGATATTATAAACAGAAAATGACAGGGGAATCATTCAAATCTAAACCCATCATCTCCCTAGTAATGAAAACCTAATCAAATTATAAAAGTAGCTCTCCCAAGCTCATTGCCACAGTTGTTGCTTGATCAGAAGGTCTGTGTAATGGAATAGGAAACCTTCAGACATACTTTTAGATTAGGCCACTATGTTTTTCCTGATGGACTATAAAGAATATTGTAAACATTTACTAGTTCCCATCACTTGAAATTAAAGAGAATTATTTCTATTAACATTCAACTAGCTCAACTAATGAAGCCATTTTTTCTCTGTACTCTTTTCCTTCTTAAACATTCTTTGATGTCGGACTGATTTTCACAAATTGTTTTGTTCTGATGTGATCCAAAACACTGATATTTTTGTAACTTAGAGGATAAAGCTGTGCCTCCTAGTGCTACTGAAATAACCACTAAAGTAACTGGATTACTTTATTTAACCATCAGAACTTTTAGACAAATCCTTGCCCTCTGGTGGTGGGAATGCTTCCCCTGATAAATCCTCCTCTGACATGACTAATTCTGTGACACTTCCTTAGTTTCAACAGTATTTTCTAAATTTTGCAGAACTGCCTCTTTGGAGGAGATACTCCACAAGAACAGGTTTCAGAGTGCTATCTTTGAACTCCAATTGCTCTGAGGTTTAGGTCTAATGTGGGCAGTGGTGCTCCACCTGTGTCTTTCCTTCAGCCTCGAGGAAAGCACATTGATTTTTCATTCCACTTGGCTCCATTGTTTGACCTGGCAATATCCCCTGCATTACCTCAGAGATATTTATCCCAGATCTGGATATGTCCCCACAAATCCGCTGTCTCAACATGGCAGTAGGCCTGTCCTCACTACCTGCTATGAGGCATCGTTCTCTGGAAATGGTCAAATAAGTGAGAGCAGAACATTTTTAAACTTCCAAACTTCATAACTTCAGAAACCTATCTCCTGTACCAGTCAGAATTATTTAATTTCTCCCTTCTCTAAGGTTGAAAAATTGTCAGGGGCACTTTTCCTCCCCACGCAAGTGCATGGTACAGCATACAAAAAGCACACAAATACACTGGCATTGACAAACTGAAGATTTGATTCAGTACTTGGCTGAATATGTGGGAATCATGAAACTATGGAACCTCTTGCCAGGAGCAAAGGACTACAGCTCACCATTGTCTACTGAAACAACTTGCATTAAACAGTTAAGTTCCTTCTAAGGTGGATATCAAAACATTGTTTCAGAACTGTTTTTGGCAAGTTGCATATTTTTAGTACTCAGAAATGCTACATAAACATTGGCGAGGTAATTTAAATTACTATTGAAAATAACATTTTTAATTGAAACACCTACCCACAGATGCATTTCCTTCTGGTTTCCTATATAAAGTAACAAAATTAGGTGCTTTAAACCAAAATGGTGCCTTCAGGACAAAGAGTACTAAACTAAAAAGGTCAGGTAACAACTAATCTAAAAAAGTTACTCAAGTTAGCAAAACAAATGTTGCTCTGATTTATATAATCATCCCAGACTAATGAAGGGAAAACACAGGACTGCAGAGCTATTGAGATGCCCCTTAAAGCGGAGCTCTCAAGCACGTTCAAAACTCAATAAAATTTTAATCTCATTGGAATTAAATGCAAAATTTCTCCAACATCAATAAAATCAAGATTTCTTCTGATGAAGAACATTGGTGTAAGAATAAGTGAGCGCAACTGGCAGTGAACAGTTCCAGCGGTAAAGAACAAATTTTAATTTCCGTATCAGAAAAGTGATGTTCTGTAATTGGAGCTGGAGCAATAGGACCAAAAGAGTTAATGTGTCCAAAATTAACGTTTGATTATAAACTGTAAGTTCAAGAGCACAGTCCCCAGCACAGCTGCCACAGACTGGCAGAAACATTACACTTATTACGCAGAAATAGAAAGGGATGATGATGTTTGCCTTCTCCCTAGAGCTATCCTTTTCCCAAAGAAGAGCAGCCCAGTTTTTATGTGCACCACAAAGAGCTGCATTGCAGTGTGTCTGTGATTTAGGAATCACCAAGAGCCTTCAATAATGCTCTGATTCTGTCACATGGAGCAGCTGTTCCCACTCTGCAGCCTCAAATTTCGGCAGGGGCTATTTACTGACCAACTGGTGACTACTCGATCTTTAGTTTCTTAGGCAAGCTGAAAGGGAAAAATGCAAAACTAGTGCCATTACATCTGAGGAATCAATTTGGAAAGATAAAACCAAGCTGTCGTTGTTGAGAAGTGTTTGCTTCTCAACAATAAATGCATCTCTCAATATTAAACTTCAAAGCTCGGATGTAAGAGAACCCAAATAGTTCAGAGCCTCTTTAAAGTTACCACAGCAGTCAGTGAAGTTAAGGACAAGGAAAAGTAGGGCTCTTCTTATGTTCCTGTACTGCATCATCCCCTCCCTCTGCCCTGCAAAACACAATGACAACAGATCTTTTGATGTTTTGAATTCTACATGGCTTTGTATAGCAGCATAACACCAGAGCACCTCACTTAAATTTTTCATTTATTATAAAACCCAGGAGATTGTTAAAAGAAATAAAAAAAGTCATAAACCAGTAAAAGCTTTGACTTTTCACCAGCAATTTCAGACTCTGAATTAACACAGAGATAACTGTGAAATGATTGTGTTTTCATCTCCTGCCTTTAAATCACAGCAAAAATTAACACAATAATTATTCCTGGACTTTTTTTGGTTAAGAGGAAATTGCAGCAAAACATCTGGTTATTGTAACCAGAAACTGCAGTTGAAAGCAAGGAGATAGAACTGGGGGCTCAGTCACATCACTGAACTGCTGAGACACAGGAGCAAAGGCACAAACTGAGAACAGAAGCAACAACAGCAAATGAAAGCCTATTAAGAAGTTTTTCTCCAATTACTTAGCCGGTACCAATAGAATAGAACTTCTCTTACCTTTCTCAAAATAAAATTACTTTTACAACACTTAAAAAAAACAAAACCAAAGGCTCTAGGGGACAGAAACAGAGTAATCCCAGACCATTCACACACTGGATTTATCTAACATTTGGAGAAAAAGCAAGTGTAAGTTACTAGTGTTTCCTACTGTTCAGCGAGTTTACTCATGCAGTGTTTGTAATAATAATCAAGTTTGTCAATGTGTTGCAAGAATAAACTGTCTTGATTCCTTTCTGTCAGTCATTATTGACACTCTGCTCAATGTATTGTCTCTCTGAAAGATATATAAAATGTGACTGTGAAAGGAACAACTACTGGGAGACAAATGCGCTTGTACTCAGCACCAATGCAAGCAGCTCACAAAGCAGTTTTCAGACAAAACTTCAATGGAATTTCATGACCAATATTTCTGAGCTGCCATTTTCACCACACTTTGTAGCTAATGATTTCTGTAGGTCTGACAAATCTTTTCACTATGCTATGGTTTTTGGCTACTGATTCAAAAAACAAGGGAAAAGGTTAGTAATCCAAAGTATGTAAATGATCCCACTAGTGCAGCTGTAGATCCTGAAATATATGTTGAGTGTCAGAAATTAAAGCACAGATGTCACATAAAATGCTTTTCTGACCTTTAGAAACTTGAAAATAGGACTTTTTCTTATGAAAACTCCTTTTTCAGTCACACCTCTATGAAAACCCAGTCCTTTCTTTCCATGTCCCCAAACCGTCTTTTCATTTGATCTCAATACATTCCATACATGTGCCACACAGTAAATTGATTTATCTTGCATCACTCAGCTTTTACCAGCACAGTATTCAGTAATCCACTTCTCCGAGGACTTATGCACACATTCCAAACTATAAGCCAAAGGAAGCAGATCTTAATTGTTTCTAAAGGTAAAATGACTGAAATTTGCTTCTTCATCTCAAAATACATAAATGTGTATATAAAGCAGTAGGTAACTTTGGCTGTAAAATCCCACCTTCACTATTGTCCTTTTAAAATAGGCAAAGAGCAATAACCTCATCTGGAAACTAAAATTAGCATGAGTAATTTTACCATCTTTTCACATTTTGCTCTTATTCCCCTGGAATATAGTGACCTTATTGGCTTTGCTTATGTAAGTGGTAATAGATTGCCTAGCTGGAATTTTTCATTTAACACAAGCAATTTTGTGCATATTTTATGCTGGGCCGATCTTTCTGCCCTCCTTTTTGTATTCCAGCTCTCACTCGTGTGACCTCTCAGCCAGAGGCAGCAGGAAGGCCTCGCTGCTCTCCAGCCACATCCGTTTGACACCAGGGGAGATGCAGGGCACTGAGTGCTGGAGACACTCGGGGGTCACACACAGACTCCTCCTGCCTGAGAACACCAATTCATCTCTTTCCACTGGGCTGACAGAGCCAGCACTCACTGTCACAGCACAGACCTGCCCAGCAGCTGCAGCCAGGACCTTTGGCTGCCAAGTGTCCTTCCCTAAATCCATCTTGTGGGCCAAAGGATGTGCTGCAATGGACAGCACTATCAAACTTGGACAAATGGCCACCAGCCTGGTTCTCTCCCTCCTGTTAGTGAAGGCTCATTCATTTACCTGGTGTCTTCCTTTACAATCAGTACTCACAATGGGATAAACCAGGAAACACTTCCTGAACAACTGTCCTACATCCAGCTTTTTCCTTGCAGGGCTCAGACAAATTTGTAATAGACTCTCACTCATTTTTTAAGAAAATTATTCCAAAAGAGCCATAGTTCTCACACATCTGTTGCCTTCTGGTAGACGTGCTGAGTTTCTATGACATTTAACAGAAATACCCCGCAGGTACCTGAGTTACTCCTAAGTGTCTTTCCATTCATTTGGAGTTACACTGAAACAGCTACAGATGCCGCAAAGAAAACAAAGACTGATTTCAATGAATCCAATACTTCAGTCATGGGACTGCTTAAATGAAAGTACATCGACTAAACAGGAAAAGTACCAAAAAGAGAAAAAAGAGAAAAAAAAAAAGCTCAGCTTACAGCCTATCATGAAATCATGTTCTCCGATTTCTTTAGGTTCAGGCCCTCATGATCCTTATTTTCACTTATTTCTCATTTTGAAATACAGGCATTTTTATAAATTTTAAAAATCTTTCAGAGCGTGCTCCAACAATAGAAACCAATGTGCATGGCAAATAAAATTTGGATGAAAGCAGGGAGACCTCAGAAGTTTGAATCTCCAAGAGTGTCAGGATCATCATCACACCTGATGTTTTCACAAGATGAAGGACATATCAATCCAGATGCAATCCAAAGGTTGATGTTACATATGTTACTGCAATTATTAACAATCCTCTCCAATCTCCAAGAAAACATTCATGAAAGCTGTTTCTGAACAGTGAGACTTTGTCACACGTTATTAAACATCACTAAAAATGTTCTCCTGTGATGTACAGAAAAGCTTCTCAGCCAAAAGGCAAAAATTCAGATTAAGGGCACTTCTGTTATATTTAGGAAAATGAGCAAACATTAAACATTGTGCAAAAGGAAAAGGCTTTATTTAATACCATATATGATTCGGAATTTTCAAGCACTGAAGACCAGAAAAACAAACTGTATTTTGCTTTTCCAGTAATACACCTATATTCAGCATGAAAGCCATTGATTTTTAAGATACACCAGAAATGTCTTTTTGCATCTAGTTACTGCTGATTGCCTTTTCAGCTACCAATCCTTGTTTGGGTTTCGAGTAATCCCAAGGTCTCCTGTTCTCTGTGTATCCATAGAGCTTCCGCAGTGCCACACGTGCAGCCTCCTCCTCTGCAGCCAGCAGTGTTTCACCAGGGCCTTCAGCTAAAATCTTCTTATCACTTGGGGAAAAAAACCAAAGTTACAACCATTTCCATCATGAAACCCTGAGCACTGCTGTGTACTGTGAATAAAACAGACTGGTTTTCTGCAATGTCTGTGAACACTGATTTCTATATACACACAATCACAACATTTCTGTTTCTGCAGGTCTTTCCTGCAAAGGTAAGTAATTGCATATTCAGTAATGGAAACTCAGATCAGAAATGTGTCCATTTCCTGGAAGAACACTACTCTGTTAATTTATGTTCCTAACATTAATTAGGACTAATTTAATTCCTAACACTAATAACCTAGCACTGATTCTTTACAGCATTCAATTTGTTAGCCTTGATAAAAATATCCAAATTTGTTACTCTGGTTAGCTTAAAGAGAAACTGAAGTGCTTTTGTCTTTTCTCCTCCCCTGGTAAGGAAGCATTTCAAACTGCTTCAAAAGGACTGACAGAGAAGCTCTCTTTCTTATGCATTACCTGCTCATATCTGTTTAACAAACACCTATGGGCACCAAATAGGAGCAGTTCATGAAGGGACACCAGGGATTCCAGAAGAGAAACAATCAAAGTTCCTTTCTTTTTTATAAGATACATCTTAGAAGGTACAGAAACCAAAGCAGGGTAAAGCAGAACAAGTTAAGGCAGCCTGCCCATGTGTTCATCTGCAGCTCCTTTAGGAAAGCAGCAGTGATGTGAATTCTGTCCTGCCCCACAGGAGCGATGTCACTCCTGGGCACAGGATTGAGACAAGCACTGACCACACCTGACACAAATGCACCAGGGACAACTGGCACTTCCTTAGTTGTGCCTGGACACAGACACTGCTACGGCCCAGTTTACAGTGCTGCTGATTTTAAAACTTAAAAGCTTCTCTAGAACTTAAAATGAGTCTCTCTTCCATACCACCTTCCTTGATGTCTCTTTATGCTTGCCTAAGCCCTGGATACAGCTGTGGTCCCTCCAAAGCCATGCAGTTATGCTGTTCCCAAAGTTCCAGCGTCAGGTCACTGAGAATATACCCAGGCTCTTTGGTGCACCCTGTTTAGCCTCTGGAGCCCTTAATCAGAGACTGGTTATGTATCACCACAGTGAGCTATGGCCAGTGCTTAAATGGCTCATTTTATATAGAAGTTACTATCAGGTTTCTTTTCTGGAACAACTTGACCAAAAAGCACAAGTAGAAAAGTAAAAGACCATCTTCCCTCCTTCCCCCTCCTCCAATTAAGCCCATTTAACTTTAAATGAATATTGCACTAACCAGTACAACCCAACAAAGTAGACTGGCAGAACTGTGCTGACTCCCAGCTGCCTGGTAATTCTTGGTTCTGGAGCAGAGATACTCCTCTTGGTCAGTTCTTCCAGCAGTAAGCCCATAGGATTTACAACTTCCCAGATCTCAAATAGGTCTTTTCCAATCAGCTGGGGAATAAAGAAGTCCTAAACAAGAATATTTAGAAGTTACAATTAATGGCTTGAGATTCTGCTGTCTCTAATAAAAATACAGTATGAAGAGATAATAACTGACAGTGAATTGCTGAAATGAATGGTAAAGCAGCCTCAGTGTCCCACCCCAGTGCTCCGAGTCCCTGATTGTGGTTTAGCCACTGACAGACTTGTGCTCGGGGCAAAGTCAGCCCCAGACCCAGAGAAAAGACAGCTCCAGCCTGGGGGACCAGCTGTGACAGCAGAGGAGCTGTGACAATACAAGGGAATGGGCAAACCCACGGGTCGTTCGCCTGTTTGGATCTTGTCTTTAAACAGCTCCTTGCTCTTACAGACACCTCTCAGTGGTCTTGTATCAGGAAGAACACTAACGAACACTTCTCCATTGCAAAACTAAAAATAAGTGAAAAGGATGACTGAAACAACAATAGCTGCTAAAACTACTTTGTCACACTGAATGTCAAACATTTTTTATGAAATATCTTCAGGGGCTTGCACTCCTATGTGCAAAACCTATTAACTCATCCCTGTTTATATAGAACAGAGTTTTTTTAAATTGAAGATATATGAAATCTCACATGGAATAATTTCATTATCTGATAGTATAGTGCACGGAATGTGATGTTTTCCCTTAGCAACTTTCAGCAAATATTACTATCACCATCATAAACCAGAAGTGTATTATTTTATGGACTTGATCAGCCTTCTTAATGAAAAAAAAACCCACCAAAATCCCCAACCCCCAAAACCCCAGCTAAGCACCACCACCACCAACAGATCTCATTGTCAAATTGTCTTGTTACAGATATTGTCAAACTTCTGCCAACCTCCCTGGATCTCTCCCCATCCAGGTACAAACCAGCATTTCATGAACCTACCCTGACAAAGATCCCGGTTCTCTCGGGCCCGCTGCTTTCCAGCAGGGCTCCTATCACGGCGAGGAACGTCCTCTGCAGCACGTCTGGTGGGGCAGGAAAATCCCTGCAAAGTGCCAGGTCTTGTATGGACAGGTTTTGAGCCACGTAAGAGACAAGTTCTTGACTGGTAAGAAAATTAACCAGTGCTTCTATGCCCTTTGCAGGTAACTCTGGGTAGGCACCCTCAAAGCACTGCTCCAGGTAAGCGCGGGCGAAGCGCAGCCCTCGTTCCGCAAGTCCGGTGTTGTCCCGGAGCTGAAGAGCGACCGCGTCCTTGTCCAGCCCCAGCTGCCGGCGCCTCGCCTCTTCGCTTTCGATGTAGCAGGGGTTAACAAACGCAGTCTTGAGAAGGTCCAGGGAGAAGTTTTCCTGCACACGGTGGCTGAAGGCCTGGATCTCCGCGTGATAATCCCAGTTTGGCTTCTCGGACCTACGGGAGCGGAGAGGGAACCAGCTCAGGAACAGAACGCGTTACTCGCCCCGCGCCTTTCGAAAGGGCACGAGAAATGAAACTGAACTTGAATACCAAACCCAGTATTTACATCCCTGAGGTCAGACACTGTCGGTTCCGCATCCCCGCCTGCCTGCCCCGTTCAACCCGGGCTATGCCAACATGCGGAGCTGAAGCCATTCTGCTCCAAAGCGTGACCAGACGGGGCCTAAACGTTCTGATTTCCCCCCTTTCTGGGGCCGTCGCACCCCTTCTCCGAGCCCCGCCCGCCCCTCCCGCCGCTCACCGCCGCTGCGGAGGCGCCTGCAGCCGCTGCAGCTCCAGATACGCCCGGAGCCATCGCTTCTTTTCGGGGGGTGGCGCGGTGCTGAGCGCGGAGCCGAGACCTGTGCCGAGCCCGGTGCCCCGGTTGGCCCCGGCCAGGAGCGGCCGCGCCGCCCGCAGGAGCAGCCGCGCGGCCATGGCGGGTGCGGGCAGGGGCGGCTCCGCCCCGCGGCTTCCGGGCGGAGGCGCTCCCATCCGGGGCGGTGGAACGGGGCCTGGGGTCTGCGGCCGCCGCCGGGCACCCACGGTCCCGGGGACACGGCGAGGAGAGGGGCGGGGTAGCTGCAGCGCCGGGGCTCCGGCCTGGGGCGCCGGGGCGCTTCGGGTGAGACCCTCAGGCCGGGCGCCCGACAGCCCTGAGGCCGCGGCAGCCCCGCGGGGTGACCGGGGCTCTCGCAGTGGGTCCCGGGGCAGCCCCGCGGTGTCACCGGGAGCTCGCAGCGGGTCGCGGGGCAGCGGCGCTCGCCGAACGTGCCCCACGGGCGGCCCCTCAAGTGGCGGCGTTCTAAAATCTCTTTTTGAGTTCCATTCCCACGTACAAGACAAAGTCTGGTTTTGTGTACTTAAGCTTTATTTTTGACTGTCGCCTGTACAGTTCTTTGTACACCTCTCAGCCTTCATTTGCACCATCAGAGTTCATAACAGTACACCTTCAGTGCAAAGGTCATGGTATAAAACTCAGGAAAACGCAGAAAATGTGCAAAGCAGGCCTGGCCCTTTTAATCGTCTTTACTAAAAACCAAAAGACACACGCTTCAACATTCACGGTAAGAAAACATGCACAGCAAACGCCCCGATGTAGTCACAGAATACAGTAAACAAAGCTCAGAAAGAACATACGCCACAGCCCTGTGGGAGAAGCCAAGGAAGCAGGTACAGCAGCCTGTACAGCAGTGCAACAGCCACACGCTGAGTCCACAGCCCAGGAAACGGATGACAGCAGCATTCCTGCAGGCGTTTACAGCACTTGTATCAAAATCCTCAGGCGTTCTCATGCTGCCTGCTCCCGGGATCTCCTGTCCTTACCAGGGCACTCCGGCCCTGCCCCGGGCCCGGTGTGCAGCCCCAGCACGGCCCCGGGTCCCGCTGAGCGGGGGCAGCCCTGGCACTGGACTGGGGCCTCTGCGCGGCGAGGGGAGCGGGACAGCGCTGAAACAAACCCCGGCTCCTTCTCCTCTGCAGCCGCTGTGCATCAGATCTCTCCACCCCGCTGTGCCCGAAAAAAGGTCCTGCGCAGGGGGCTGTGTCCAGCTGTGCTAAGGAGGGTTCCCTCTGAACCGCTGTGGTGCCACTGCCGCCCTCTCGCACACCGGCACGATGAGTTGCTCTGTACTCCCCAGGGACAGAGCTGCGGCTGCTGCAGCCGTGCCAGGGGCGTGAAGCCACCAGCCTGCAGAGAACTCCCTCAGCACTCCTACGACAATATCTACCAAACAAGGTGGAGCACGAGGCTGAGGAGGGGATGTTTAAACTGATCCCGGTATCAGGGCACCCCAGGCTGGTCCCCCATCCCCACCTCACAGTCTGACACCAGCGCCACAACGCGCAGGGGGTGGGAGCCTGCACTGGGCTGTCATTATGCCCACCTGCTGCTTTGGAGGTGTTCTAGCAGGCCACTGCTACTACTTACTTCAAAGACTAATGTTTTACATAAATTCTCAAGTAAATTCTCGTAAAATTTATATTAAACAATGGTTTGGGGTTGGGCATTTTTTGAGAGAGTTTTATTAAAGATACTACACCAAAATCTTGTACTCCATAATTATTTGATCACTCACAGACTAACTTGCTTAAAAATGTAATTTATAGAAAAACATATGCAAAATTAAACCTAAAAAAATACATATTACACACCTCTGGACAATCTGCATGTTAGCAAAGAATTCCTTTTATTATTCAACCTGAACATGTACTTAAACAAGAAACATACTCATGAAACAGGACACACTCCTTGATTATGGCACACCTCAAACTACTCGGACTAAAGGAAAACCAGTGCAATTGTTTAATTGCATCTAACAACAGAACAATAAAAATGACTTTTTATTCCTTTTTTTTTTTTTTTTCCCCAAACCCATTCCATTCCTTCTCTTTGCTCCACAACAAAACCTCCAGTGGTTAGTCCTGGAGACCACTTACTGCATGAAGCAGACTCCCCATGGGCTGGTCCATGTTTACACAGAAGCATGCAAAGGAGGATACTGCAGCATTTGCAATGCAAGTCTATTAAATACGTTATAACTGAACAAGGTGTCCCTTTAACACTGCAATTCTAGAGCCTTTATCTGTGGTGGAAGTTTCCAGGGTACTCATTACAAAACAGCATACAATCAGAAACAGAAACAAGGAATTTTGCGAATTGTGTTTCCAGCTAGTAAATCTTTCTGAAAGCTGTGTCTAGCGCCGAAACCAAAGCCAGCTATTGAGTAGCCAGAAAGCTACAGTAATGGAATACATGATCATTTCTCTCTTAGCACGCTCTTTGTTCTCTTCTTCCAGGAGCTGGAGACGGCGATTAAGTTTGATTATCTAAAAACAAATAAAGGCTTTTAATATTCCATTAAAAGTTGCCACACTTTCTAGTAGCTTCTGAATAACCATGTAAAATTAGTATCTCAAACAGATGGTAAACAGTTGATAACTTGACTTTCTGTCTTCAATCAGTAGTCATCAGATCCTGCAGTCCCTATTATTTAGGAACTGAAACAGAGTCAGATTCTCCAGATTCCCAGAACGATACACGATATGTGGGGGCATGGAGAGGAGCCCTTCCCTTGCCTGTTGTGGGTACCTCTGTAGTCATAGAGAAAACCTCCTCCCCCATTTTACCACTACAGCTTTGTCCTAATGTTGTCAACTACCACATTTTACATACTTGTCTTCTTAAGGAGGCAGCATCTACGACTGTCATGTCATCTGGTGTTCCCTCGAGCGTCGAATCGAAGTTGGACAGGCCGTATCTATCAAATGAAGGAGAGGGCTCAGCTGTCTCAGCCATGCAGATCAGCAACTACCACATTTTATCAACATTCTAGTAGATCTATATTTTGGTGGTGATGGAGGCAAGATTTTTTTTTTTTTTTGCAGCTGTTACAGAGTTGCATTTCAACAGGATCCTAACTGAGCAAAGCACAAACACCTATGGAGTGGGTAAGTGCTTGACTAAATTAGGGTCGATTTCTCTCCACACTTAAAATTCTCCACACAGACAAACTTCCTGCTGACACACAGTTCCTCAGAAGACTGCTTCCAGTTAACTGACTCATGAAACCTGAACACTGCCTGACCTGAAGTGCCAAAGTTGCAAGAGACCTGGCAAGAGTAGAAATAACCAGAGACTTGCGAAATCTTTTATGCTCAGTATCTACTTCAATATCCCAAGGGGACACTTACTGAGATTAAGAACCTCAGTGACATTAATCTCTGTTTTAGGCAGAGAATCTGGCAAACAAATCCCAGTGCAGGGTCAACTCACTGCTTGCTGAACTTGGTGTGCATTAGAAAGTTTGTTCCCAGGGCACTCTCAGTTTTCGGAATGCAGCAATTCAGAAAGAGCATTATTCCTACTCCAGGACAAGTTAAATAAATACAGGACATTTATTATCATTTGAAAGTGGCAGAAAGTCTATATAGGTTTGTGTTTTGATCATCTAAGTGCTAGCTCTTAACCAGATTCATTTCCAACAACTAACAGGTAAAGCAGTTCCTGATCCTCCACCTACTCCTGAGCTTCTCTCTTCCTGTCCTAAAACCTCAGTTTCCAATATCAGCTCCCCTTGACTTCCTTACTTATAAGGACCTGTGGACAACTGCTGCAATCAGCTTAAATGGAGCAAAATAATGTCAAGGTTACCGAATCCACAACAAATACCCCTAAAAGAATACTAAGCATTTAATGAAGTTAACTGTCTACTCATATTCTTGAACTAACAAGAATATGAGTAGAATTCCTGGAGCTTGCAGAATGCCCTTAAGAGCAGAAACTACTTTTACACTGCAGGTTCTTCCATCACTTTGCTGAAACTTCTCTAGAATGCCCTCAGCTCAAGCAGCCTCTCTTCTCTCAACAAATTTTCAGGTTTCCATGTATCACTGCCCATCAATACTTTGTTTCTAAATAAGAACTGCTATTTCAACATGACAGTTGCCCTAGTCTGGACTTCAGTAACAGTGAGATCCTTGAGCTTTGCCAAAAAAAAAAAAAAAAAAAAAAAAAAAAAAAAAAAAAAAAAATTTTNAAAAAAAAAATCAACTTTTCCTGACTCTACAGGTCCTCTGAAAACCAAAGAGATTTCTGATGAGGGTCTTTTTGTAGCTATTTTTTTGTTAGTAGTACATGGTAGAAAGATTAGAAAATTCCACCAGATCTACAGCACGGTTGTCTCTCACCCTCTCTTGGGAAAGGCAGGGAGGGTCAGCATTTCAGTGAGATGCACACACCTCCCTGCCAGCTCACATAACAGTGGATCACTGCTGCTCTACAATTTCCAAACCATTCCAAGTATTAAATCAAGAGGGTTACCAGCAGAAAACCCCTTGGGATATCTCTTGGACCATTTCAGAAACTGAATTGCTGAGTTAGAGAACAATCACCTGTTTGAATCCAGTTTCTACTTCAACACAAATCTAACCTCCATTTCCACGAAAACACTGAAGTCTAAATGGCGAATGGGAAAAATGGATGTGAAAGGACTGGTTTTTTGCCATCATCCTGACCATGGGATTATGTGTCAATCTTTTATCCACTTCCAGTGAAATGATGTCAATCTGCCAAGACAATGGCAGCGAAAAGGCCTCCAGCTACAAGCAACAAACAATCACAGGCTGAGAGCACCTCCAAATTAGCTGAGGCAAGGCCAAATTTCCTAGCAAGCTCCCTATTAAACAGCAAATACTTGAACTATAGAGCTCATGTAATGTGAGAGCCTCCCCTCAGGCATTAATCTGAGCCAGAGTTCTGCAGCACATTGTATCTACCAGACAACTGGGATCTGGGCAGGTGACTTGAATGGGGAAGGAATAAAGGCTGGAATATCTCAAGAGTTGAGAGGCAGCGTAAAAATGAGGATTGTGTTTTAAAATAACATCGCTGGAAGGAGAATAAGAATCCGGATTTTAGAATTAGTGGATCATGACTAACAAAAAAATGCTCTTTACCTGGTGTTGTCATGATGAGGGTTAGAGGAAGTGATAGCAGCTGACCCACCACGTAACATTGGCCTACAGCAGGATTTTGTAGATTGAAAACACAAGACAGAAACAGGAAATGACAAACAAGAGAGAAGAGGTAAAACACAAAAAACAAAGGAACAGCAAAATACTTCCAGATATACTCTGTGTTTCAACACAACTTCTATAATTTATTTTGTTGTCAATTTCATATTTCTCTCATTCAAATTTAATCAACATCGAATGTTTTTGCATCTAAGATGTGTAAGCAAATTTTTGATGAAGCAGTTTCATTTACAGAAGACAAACTATTGGAATAGAAATTTAGGTAAATATTATCAGCCTTGTAAAATAAACATGGGAAACTTCATGTTTTAAAAAAGAAATTACCCCCCAAATCTAAAACCTCAAGCAGCAATAACAGGAAATCAATAAATGTACTACACCTACTTATAAAAGCCCTTTTAATCATCCTCTGCTCCCTGCAGGGAAAGAGGAGATTTGTCCTTCCTGTATTCACCTATGCTAGATGTAATTCAGAAAACCTGGGCTGGCAGCCTAAGGGCCACATACAGTCTGAAGAAAGGTAGATCTCTCCAGGGAGAAGTGACTACAGGCTTCAAGCAGATGTCTAGAACATCCTTACAAGTGCTGCTCTTTTCCCTTTCTGGGCAGGGAGGAAGAAAAGGTAGAGCTTTTCTAACTGCTGTAACTTTCTAATATCTATGAAGTTTGCAATGAGGAGTTCCTGTATTGCAGTTCACAGCAGATGTGAACACCAGCAGTACCCTGTGACACACTGGCATTGTTTCCAGCACCTCTGGTCATGAGGCGTTAGGGTTCTACATCACAGGTGTGCAACAAACAGTGCAGGAGTCTGAAATCTCCTTTCCATCTCTTTCCTTTTCCCAATGCCAACTGGAGATACTTCTACCATGCATTAACCCACGTACACTGCAAGCTATAAAACTGAAGACAAAGAGAATCTAGGTATGAAAATCTTTCCAGCAGGTCCATGTAGGAGGCAGAGCTTTGGTGCCAAGGTGGCTGGGAGAACGCTGTGGCCTGGCCTGAAACCAGCCAGAACCATGCAAGAATATCACAACCACCAGCTTAATTTCAAAAGATCAGGATCTAGGAGCCTTGGCAAACTCTGCTACCTGATAACTATTTATTTGGACCAGGTCCTATCCAGTTAGCACCATAAGTGCACCACGATGTTCTCCTCTCTGGCACCTAGGCCAGCATGACGTGTTTGACAAAACAGAAAGCCCTGTTTCTGATACATGCAATATAAGAATGTTCTTACCGAAATGTACAAGGTCTCACAGAAAGTTATCAAACAAAAAAAGCTATTCCTAACCAGAAAAATAATTCACCTGGTCTAGAATCTTCTCTGGCAGATGCTACAACTAACTACTTTGAGACAGTGAAAGAAATCGAGCAAACAGCAACTATGGAGGTCACAGAACTTCTCTGAGAACTTCAGTCACCTGTAACTAACTGGCACATATGGGAGTGCCAGTGCCAGTACCCAGCAGGCACTTCCCACACCATCTGACACAGGACATTTGGATTAGTGTAATGGGAACAACAGTTTTCAGTGCTCTTTAAATTCAGCCACTGTGCTATCTTTTGGCAAGCAAAGTCTTAAAAACAGCTGTAGAATTAATCAATCCTAATTCACTTTTCCCAAGGAAAGCCACAGGCTTGGAGACAGCTGAAGGCTACAGCAAGGCACAAACCAAGAGCACTCTAGGATCTGTGTAAGTCAGGAAATTAAGTTTAAGTGTTTGATCCCATTTCCCAACACAGCCAGGCTGTTAAGCAGGTGCAGGCGATTTCTTCCTTTTCTTTACAGTTCACATTTTATCTCACTACAGGTGGACCCAAAGGAATACCACAGTATTTCCCCACCTCTTCTACTTGCTTGGTTTTTTATCTCAACAGAGAATTGATTACATAGATCACAGTGGCCTCATAACAGAGAGCCTTACCCCAAAATTAGCAGCAAGTTTTTTTGGGAAATACAGAATGCACAAGTATAATATAGGCAAGCCATTAAATGCATGGTTTTCTTTAATAAAATAAGTGTACATTAGAACTGAATTTTCTGGCTACTTCTGTTAATTCCATCCTAAACATTAGTGCATGATCAGAAGAAGCCATAACACCAAGGTCATGTGTACTCCCTGCAGATACAGCAGTGACCTCAAACTTGAAGGGAATGATCAGGAATACAATTTAATACCAGAGGCAAAACAGGCAGCAAGGCAAGGAGCAACTGAACGTGGTCTGCCTTCTGCTGCTTCCACAGTGAGGATGCAACCCTAAACACACAGTCTGGGAGGAAAACAACAAGGGCTGGACAATTCAAGAACCTGGGTCCAGCTTCCATCATTCCTGTGCCTGTGGCCGGGGGACTGGGGCCAGCACACCCCCTTTGCTCAGCAGAGGCAGCAGCTGTGCTCAGCTCTGACTGTCCTTTAAAACACCTCTGCAAGTGTCAGCAAGGCCATAAGAAGGGGCAGTAGGATCGAGGGATGTGCTCTGGACATGAGCTGGGTGAGCCCCTGAAGCACAAACAGGACTGGCTGGCTCCAGCTGCTCCCCCTGCCTGTCTCAGTGCTGCCAGCAGTTACTCCAGTACAGCAAAGCTGCTGCCTTCCCCAGCCTCCTTCACATCTGCACACCCACCTCATTTCCTTCGGAACTATTATTACCCCAGGCCAGAGTCCAGTGTAGCCCTCTTTGATGGTCTTAACTCACATCCCATTTTATTTCTAATGAAAAATATCATTAACTTTCTCTATATAAATAATGATCTTTTAAAACCTCAGGATATGATGATGTGGGTGAAGATTGGCATTTAAAAAGGACAGTGGCTTTTTAGAAAGGGCTATCCTAAAGAAAGGAAATTATAAACGGCCATGCTCTTTCCCCCTAAATAAAATGTACTCACTCAAGAGATGAAGAACAGTTTAGATAAAGATTTCAAAACAAGTCTATACAGATATAAAATTGTCTGTTTTTCCTGCATTTAAGACATCACTAAAATCTCCCTAAAAGCATGGAGTTTTTTGGGGGGCGTTTGTTTGGCTGGTTTGTTTTCAGATTTTCTTTTGCTGTCTAGAGCATAAAAGATCAGTCTTTAAAGGACACTAAGGGTAGGCCCTACAGTCATTCCACAGAAATTGAAACAGAAAAATGGTTAGAACTAGAAACCAAAACTGACCTATTGTCCTTGTCCAAGCTGAAGGAAATGCAAGAGTAAACAGTGATCATTAAATTGTTGCTCATTTAAATAACCCTTTATGTGAGCAGTGCTGGCTGAGCTAGGCATAACTCACTATCTGCAGCAGTACCATCAGCACCTACCGTTAGCAGTTTTAGTAGGTTGGAAAATGTTTGGGGAAAAAAAAAAAGACAAGCTATAAAGCAAGTTAAAAATATTTCCAGTGAGTAACACAAAGCCAGATCTTGTTAAGTTTTAAAAGATCTCTTCAAGTATTAAGTAGAAAATGTTAAAATAGGTAAGGCTTTGAGATAGAAAGCACATTACACAGCAAAAGAACAGAGTGCAGGTTTGGAGCAATTTAAAATGAACAATATTTTGCAACCATGCAAGTGGATCATCCAAATTTCACATTCCCACGCCAGCTCCAATGGTGGGTGTCTGAACACCAAGACACAAAGAATACACTTTCACCTTATTGAAAAGTTAATTCTTTTAGCACCTATTTATTCAAAGGTGACTAGAAACAGGTTTCCCATTCCTTCTAGGAAGGTTAGTCAGAACGCCTCAAAAATTAACTCAAACCAGGATCAGTAATGCAGCTTTTAGAGTATTCAGAATCCTAGAATTTTTCTCACAATTAAACCAAGTTGAAAGTGTATGTGTGTATATGGGTTTGTTTTCCAGACTCCAAGAAAACACGGGCAAGAACATGTGTAAGAGAAGCCAGGAATAAAACCTGTTAGCTTCACTGCAGACTGGGAAAAGGGCTACAGTTCCAATCTATATTTTAACAAGGACTCTTGGCACAGGATCCATAAGTGCTACTGTTCATAGACAGTACAATTTCTTCTCATCTGGGAGCTTTAATTTGGCAAAACAAATTTATAATTATATAATTTTAATATTGATAAGGAAAAAAAAAAGTATTGATGCCCAACTGTTGATAGATAGGCATCAACATTTTAACAGCTACAGCCTGGCATTTCACAGGATTAAATAATTCATTAGTTAAGCACTCAACTTGCAATATTTCAAGGGACTTCATGCAGCTAATTTTGTTTGTTTTTCTGAGTCCCAGTTTAAGAACACAAAGGCCAGAAAGACTGGAGTTCTTTACAATTCAGGAATGTTAATATGGGCATTTATGTCTTGTCAGGTCAGCAAACATGGTGAGCTACAGGAGGTGCCAGTTTGGAAAGGGACTGCAAACACACAGACATTCACAGTAAGATTGGCTTGATAGTCACATTTCATTACCATAACAATTAGAAAGCAAATAATTTAAACTTCACACTACACATAGTAAGTGTGCTGCTAAGATATTAGCAGAGGCAGATGGCAAATTTCAAAGACTTGCTAGCACAGGCCACACTGAAGGGCTGCAGGAGACATGAGCAGTTACTGCCAGTGTTCTTACCAATTACTGCCACTAATTGAACCTGCTGGCAAGCCCCAGAGGTGTGAGCTAGCCCTACACTGGAGACTGTGGGCAATTGTTACCTGAACTTCTGTGCTGGCATACAACTAACCTGGAAATTGCTTTTGGTAAATGAATATTGCCATTATTAGTCTTTAGGAATGTTTTTAGGGTGCTTGGAACACTTCCAAATCCAGACAGTCCAAGGATACACCAAGTGAGCAAAACTCTACTGAAGGGAATGTAACTAGCTGTACAGGGGTTGCCATGAGGCTTGTTCTGGCTCATTACTCTCCAGGTGTCAGGTTATCCCATAAAATCAGAGACACCAATAATCAGAGGAGCAACTAACTCCTCAGTGTCCCCTGCCTTTCTTGTTCTCAGCATCCAGGGTGGCCACCAGACAGAATTATTCCCAATATAAACCATAACAGTTTCAAGTCTTGACACATTACCAAAGTAGTCTACAATGCCTTGTAATATTCTACCCTGTTTCTGCACATTTTTTAATGCTTTATGACATCATCAACCCAATCTTATTGATTTGCACCACTGCTCACTAACAGAAAAGCAGAAGACAAGGCTTGTAAATTTGCAGGCTCAGGGTCAAGTATTAATTGCAAAATACACTGATGATCTCAGAACAGCACAACCCCTTGCAGCCACAGGCTAACCCTTCCTGTTCAGATTTTTGTTTGGAAGGAAACCAAAACAACCCTATATTTGAAACAGAAGCATTTTGAAATGTGAATTTTGGATATTTGAATTGCTTATGAATAGTGAAAGCAAAGGAAAGCAAAAGCAAATAATTTCATCTCATCGTTGTGTAAACAGAAACCAAACTCCACTAAAAAGAACAGAAAAACAAAGCAGCAGAAGCTGGCAGAATCAGTGACAACCAATCACCTGCGGTTTTCATCCAGCACATCCAAGACCTGCTGGTAAGCCCTACGAGTGGAAGACTGGATAAACGACAAAATGCCACGAGCAGAGTAAAGATTAACTCCATCTTCAGGTAACATATTGGGAGGACAGACACGAGCCTGTTGCAGTGATGGGGTCACACTGTTTGTACAAGCACAGTAAATGAAGAGAGAAATACTAGAGTCAGATTTTAAACCAAAAAAAGCTTTTCAGATAGACCCCATTCCAAAATGCTTATTTGCTTGCTTTTGGTTTACCCTTCTCCCACCACTGTAAGGTAACACTCCCAAATTCGAGTGGGGATTATAGCTGCATTTACATATGTTCATCAGAAACAAACACAGGTAGTAATAAGGACACAGTTTTGATCTGTTATACAAGCTAGTCCTAGAAAGTGCTTGTACAGCTAAATCTGTACCTGTTGATGTCAGTGTTCAAGTCCCCACTGACATCAATGAGAGGAGTTTTTTTACAAGCACTGGCATTTTAAGAAAATGCTACACATCATCTCTTTTCAAAACACAAGCCTTTTTCAGTAAGGAGAATCTCACACACAACCCCTTCAACAAAAGTTTTTCGAAGCAGTGATCAAGACAGTATTTTGATTTGCACATAAAAAAGTTTAAAGGCAAAAATCCAAAAGTAGTACAAAATTCACATCCCAGAAACAACAAATTACATGATCTCACTGTTGACTATGATGCAAAAAATATTATTTAAAATATGCAGGACTGGACTTGAAACATGGCCATCTGGATTACACCAAACTTGTCTATCAGAGAGAAAATAGTTTTGATAAACTGCCTGTGATTTGCTTATGTTTCTTAACATTCAAAGTGACTTTATTCACTTCTCCTGCACACAGCAAGACTTTTTTGTTTAATCTGGAAACTTTAATAGAGGTGAGATGCTTTTTAAATAGGAATTAATTAATGTTAACTTAATTGTAAATATTAACACACATGCAAACCAAATGCAAGCCACTCTACCCTTTAAATCTTGGGTTAGTTTTTATTCCTAGATTAGCAGCCATAATTCAACACATTTCCTTGCCACATGTGCTTTGCTACAACAGCTTTGGATTTAAAATGTCAATCTTTTTGACCTTCGCATTTTAATAAAACATTAAAGCTGAATACTTGGAAGTTGGTTTGATATTTGGCTAATCTCCAGCTGGGTCAGAATTCTGTGGCTACTCTTTCTTTGAACAGAGCTGCTCTGCTGGCAGCAAGATCACAAAACTGAGTAGGACAGAAAGTTCCACTGAACAGACTGAATCAAAGAATGTTACACAAACGTCACCTCACCCACAGCACAGCTCAGCCACCCTGGGCTTCAAGGGCCATTCAGAGACTGCAGCAACTGGGGCTTGGCTGATACTGGTCATTGTCTGTTACCTCAAGGGCAGGTATCTTTTCAGGCTGCCATAGACTACATTTCAATAAACATCTGGTTGCTTCCTTACAGCTTTTATTGTTCTCCCACACTTGTAGAATCCACCTTTCTTCTATATTTATGATGACTTCTACTTTGTAATCAATAGTAGTGGTCACACCCACACATTCTACTCCAGAATTGTACTAGAAATGCAATATTCAGCAGAAAAATATCCAGCAGCAGGGGCAAGTTCAAAATATTGCCACTAAAATGAATTTAGCACAATTTTTACTCCTTGTGGATTTGCTGGATTGAGGCAAATGAGGGAAGAGTTAAGGCTTGAATTCATAATATGTTTTACATTAAAACCAATTTTTCCTGTACATCACTTCAGAGATGTATAGAAAGGGAGAAAGACAACTTAAAAAAAAAGGTAGCAAACAATATTTAGCATATTGCAAAACAGAAAACACTGTGGAATTTCTGTTGTCCAGAATGGTATTACTATAAATACTACAGTACTGATATTTGCATACAAAGATTTCTGTATATACTAAAATGATTCTAAAAAATTAAAAACCAGAACAAACCCCTCCAGTTTTAACTAAAATGGCACAGAATTCTCTAGAATTAAGTTATATGTGCTGATTAAATTCAAAGTTATATAATAAAGAAAAAATCGAAAAATGAGAATAATTCTATGAAGGGCACAAAGGCCGTGACTGGGGGGTGGAGAGAGAAGCAAAATTTTTCTTCAATTTTCCTTTTTCAGGATTTGACATTGCTGTCCTGTAAGCATCTGGTAGTCCTTTGGACTATGTCAGAGATCTCGGAGAAGAAATAGTATGAAGCAATTACCTGATAGACAAATCAGCCCAGATAACATAGAAAAAAACCCAAAACTGCTATAAGGAAATTCTCTAATATGTAGTATCAGCACTTATCACTAGACATTGTGGCTATTCCCCTTCCCTCCTCCATTTCCAGTGAAATGGTCTTAGTTGTAGGTATAATTTTGTTTCTAATCTCTGAAAAGAATTCTTATACACAGCTCCAGCCACTTATTTTATTCCTCCCTGGTTACAGACACCAGTCAATTCCAGAGCTTGGACCCAATCAAGATTAAATTACAGACATTACTATGAAAGAGCACAGTAGCATTTTGCTATATGCAGCTTTGAGTTTAGCAGTAATCTCCCCTAAACCTTCTCAAAGCATTTGTGGTGTACACAGGCTTTATTTCAGGTATTTCTCTGACTTGCACTTCTGATAGTATCAAATGAGAGGTAAACAGATTTAACTAATTAAGGTTACTTTAAATTCAAGCACATAGACAGTCAGCACACCATCACCTTTTCCTCCATGACTTGCATGAAGAACAGAATTTCTCAAACTGTGAAATTGAACTCTCTAGAAAGATGTGTTATTCTAAGGAAGAGGCTGGAGCAAAAAGAAAATTAAGTGCTGCCCACTTTTCCATGCGCTCTTGGTGGTTTGATGATTTCCATTATAGAAGTGGAATCCTTGCATTCAGCATTGGCTGGCAATGACCAACAAAATGCTCTGTTTCTCCAGCTATTCAAAAGTAGCCAAAGAACAAAGAGTCAAACAAATTAAAGCTATTTTGAAATTTAATTGTCCCTTTCATTGGCTGTCAGGTGTTTTTTCCCTATGCTCTTTACAGAGGGAAACAACTTGGCCAAGTTTGAGAAACCCTGAGGCAAAATTAAAAACCACACATTCAGTGTAGCTGTTTCAAATTTTATATTCTAAACTACAGGTAGTCAGAATATTAGTATTGCAGAGAGCTAGAGAATTAAACACACTCTTGCTTTTCATATACCAGGTAACGTTCAGGCTTACGTGCAATCCTTAGTCGAAAGAGGTGACTGGAACCGTGGCATTTTATTTCTTGGGACAGTATCTGATCTGTGCCACCTTGAATAATAATTGTAATCTCTTAAGTAAGCATCCTTAGGAACAGAGGATTTGTAGTTTAGAAGTTGTCATTATTGCTACGCAGACAGTTATTGTACCAGCAGGTACTTGTTAGTCCCAGGATTTCTAAGGGCATTAGAGAATTACTAACTTTAGTGAAGCCCAGCTGCCAAAAAAATCCTCAGAACTGTCTCTGCATGCAACTGGATGACAAGAAGAGAAAGACAATGGAAGAGAAACCACTATTTGTGCATGCAAGAACACTGTGATAGGGAGCCCAGCCAACTCTCACTTGCAGAATCTATTCCAAAATGTTTAATTTTGTCACTTTGTAAGTCAAGCACTGAATTTCACACAGTACATCTGAATATTTTGTCCAAGGAGGACAACAGTGTCCTACACTAAAACTTGAGAACTGTAGTCATATTTTGAAAATAAAGGTTTTAAAAGGCAGTGCTCCAAGTGCCTCTTCAATCCTCATCACAGCATCTGAGCAGCCCATGTGGACTCTGCTATTTGAAGACATGAACCAAAACAAATCACAAAAACAAAGAGCTGATTTTTGTCAAGGTAGAGCACCACAGCATTTGTAAGTGCAGAAGTAAACTATTGTTTCAGCCAACAACACTGGATATAAGAACTTTAGGAGCAGCTAGTTTCTTGTATTTTTGTAATTAACTGTAATGAACTGGAAAATTAGTATTTCCAGATGGTAAAGGAATTTCAAGGTGATATAAACAAGGCATCAGCTGCTCAATTACATTTTCTGTAGTGCAAAGAATAGATTTACATGAAACTTGTATTTTTTTTTTTTTTGCCTAGTTTATACTATATGTCCTGAGGGCTTAAACTGTGAGGAAACAGGAGCTGAGAGGTTATCCACCAAGTACAGAAGGCCTGGCCTTCCTGCATTTGTGGAAGCCACACAGGTTCCTCTGTGACCGTGGTGTTTTTACAATCTGAATTCCTGGAACGTTCTCCTGAGAGTTAGCCAGGTACAAAGTCACATTCTCCACTTAGAGAGTGACTAAACCTGGATGAGGGAGAAATGTCAGACTCAGCATCAGAGTGCCATAGCATGTACAAAGTGATTTCTTTCTTTGAATCATATTGAATCAGAAGAAGCAATTATGACAGAGAAAGAAGCCATTTCCGGGAACCTCTGTGATTTCAAAGCAGATGATCTAACACTAGATACAGCATAACTTCTGTAAGAAGAAAACAAGCACCTGGGAAGACAAGAGAAAAATGAAGTTCTACTAAAATACATTATCTGCAGGTCAGAAGTGCAGAATACTGCAATGAAGAAGGATATCTTCCACATGGGCAGTAGAGAATACAGATCAGAAGGCTCAATATCATCTAGCTGTCATTTATCTTACAAGTAAGAGATGAGATCCTGGATCAATCAAAAAGATACAATACAATTGGAATTGTGATTTATTTGACAGATTATCAAGCACTACCGTGGGCATCAAGAGAGAAAAACTGATTTCCAGGTGTGTCATCATTTCCTGGCTTTTGTAAATGACAAACTGAATCATGCCAGCTGCCTGTTTTATGTTCCTTGATCACAGCCTTTTAAAATTTACAGGATTCCAGGTGCTTATTGTATTGCTAAGCCTCTGAAGGACTGATAGTAGATGAAAATTCTGTGACAGCAAATAACATTCAGACCATGTAAATCCAGTAATTCCATATATAACTATTGAGTGACAGCAAAGCACACAGGTGAATTTTACAGATTTAGGATTTTCAGATTCAAGAAGTCCAGACGTGTGAGAAATCTGACAGCAACTACAGGCAGAGCTGTTCTTACTATTTTCTCACATGGCTGGCATGGCCCATGACTTTTGGAAGACTAAACTAACATGGTGATCAAGGGTAAAGCAACTTCAAGAAATTGCAAGAATTTCTTTACCATCTGTTTTTTCCTTTTACGTGCAATACATCAAGGACTGGTAAAGCAGAGCTGGCAGCATCAAAGGGAGAAATATTTCCACAGGAAGTTCCCATCACATGAAGACCATGGTACTCCAGCAGGTACTGTGTCCAAACTACCAGATGGGCAAGAGAAAGCCATTCTGAAGTGACATTAAAGTGTGTCCAGCCCAATGGGACATTACTGGATAAGTGACACCACAGGGGACTTGGACACTGACAGAACACCCAGGGAGTGAGCTGATCAGGAGCTTAAAGATGGGAATCAGCTCAGTAAATGTGTGCGACTCTGCAGACCTGAGCACCTAGACATGTCCAATCTATAAACTTGTATAAACTGAAAGTCTGATCCAATAAGAAGGGGAAGATATGAAACAATATTTCTATTAATATCTGGAAGAGAAGGAGAAGTATAACATGTCTGGAACATGCATCAGAGTACATTTCATTTTAGCCAAATTAACAGTGGACAGATATGTAGTACACATAGGACCTCCTAGAGCTCCTGATGGAAACAGAAGAAAACAGGCATTTCTAGGGCATAATTCACTTGATCTACTTTACACTCAAAATAGGTAGACCCTAAGTAGGTTATGCACTTACTTCCCTCTAGTTACTGAAAATTAAGTTTAATGGTGATTTAGCCATAGTGTTATACAGAGTACATTGGGACAGATGAATCCCATCTTCCAAATCTTAAATCTAAAGCCTTTTCATATTCCTTATGGCAGCTGTATTAAAATTTGTATATAAAAGATTCCTATGTGTTATATTACAAAACCAGTTCTTTCCAGGTGGAAAGATGCTGTCACTCAGAATAAGCCATGATTAACCCAAGACTATCACATCTAATAAAAATTTACAGACATGTATGTCTTCAGAAGGCACCCTAAGACCTGCTACCTTGGCTGGTAACAATAGATGAAGTTTCCAATTCTAAATGCTCCTTGCCATTTTGGTCAGAAAAGATCGAGATATATATACACTCACAGATTCCAATACATGAAGCACAGTGACACCACAGAAAAATTACTTATTCTAATATTCATGAGGAAATAAAAGTATTTCTTTTCCTATGAATGAAAATCATTGTAATACTAACAGTGAGAGAATTGGGAACATTTTGATGCACAAAGATGTCCATTTCCTGAAAATTCGGGGGAAAAATATTATACCAACTCAGAAACTGAAAAATCTCCTGAAATAATAATTCTTGGTAACTGGTGAAACCAACTGTGAGCCCACAAAGACTTCCACCCACCCACTGCAAGAAGTCACCTCCCTAAACAAAACCCACAGAAAAGAAGAAAAGGCTGGTGTTACAAATAGTTAAAATGATCTTGCGACAACATACGAAACATTAGTTGGGAAAAGCCAATGAGGAGGAGGTAAGGAAGAAGGGAAGTGTGTCCCAGAGCTGCAGCAGTGGCCCTGCAGGGGCTGCACTCACATGGACTCGTTGCGGGCCAGCTGCCCGTTCTGCCGCGTGGCGTTCTCGCTCATGGAACGCTCTCTCTTCAGCCTTCCCACCGAGCGCACCTGCAGCACGGGAGCAAGAGAGACGTAAAAGCCAGGGAGTTCCAGGGCACAACACTGTGCTCTGGACGTTTGTCACTCACATCTGCCCTCAGATACAAAGGCACGTTTTCACGGGTTTCACAGTGATTCGGAGGAAAGCAACTGATGACAGATCTGATGCTGGGGCATGTAAAATTACCCTCCATACTTACTGCAATCCTGTTGTTACCTATCCATGTGACCTGAGGTCAAAATTATGAACCAACAGAATTCTGAACATTCTCTGGAGATACTCAAAGCCCTCTGGACACAATCCTAAGTAACATGCTCTAGGATGACCCTGCTGAGGAAGGCTGGACTAGATTAACTCCAGTGGTCCCTTCCAGCCTTACCCATTCTGAGATTACTTCCTATCACCAGAGACAAATATATTTCTATTGTATTTTATAAGTCTATAAAATATGCAGCTTCATAAATAATTTTCCATTTTTGAAGTGTCAGTTGCCATTATTCACCTGGATGCCAATGTTATACCATTCTTTGAAGCTGTTTTTTACAGAGTTTTGTTAAAACTCATTAATTTTGTGTGGTATTCTATCATCTGGCTATGAAGTCCAGAAGTTAACCACATACATTATAATGTATAACTACATACATTACAAGAATATTGTATTTTTCTGATACTCCATAAATAAAAAAAAAACGTGCAGCTTTCTCTTCATCACAAGGATTTTTTTGTTAGAAGTATTTTGACTTTATTTTTGTAAGTAGTGAGTAAGCTTGCTGAGCATGACAATCTCAGGCCATCTGCCGCTTCAAAGTCTAAACAGAACTACTCTAGTGCTAATAAAAATATTTTTATATTTTCCCATCATATGTCGGCAGCAAGTTGGTATGCGCCACAGTAGAGAAATCATTGGTCATTTCACTTTCTTTAGTAGAATGCTTCTCATCTAAGGAAAAAGCAAAAGAAGTACTGGCCTCTTCACTTTGAGGTGTCTGCTGTGGAGGTTTTTCTAGGTCCAAAAAATCTAGCGGTCGATCACTAAGAGAAATAACACGGGGAGGAGTTTTCAATGCCAGTGGTTTGAATGGAGTAGACTGAAGAATGTCAAGGTCTGCTGGTCTGGAAAATGGAATGTCTTCACTATTACCTGCAAGAACATCAGTTGTCAATAGAAAGCAAATTGTTCTGAGGCCTGAAGGCCAGTGCTTAAAGTTCAAAAGGACATGACAGCAGTAACTTCTCCTGCCTATGCCAAATGATGAAGTATAACATTCTTTAACAGGTCTTGTATATTAAAAACTACTGCTAAAGTGCTCATAAAGACCACATTGACACTTATTTGAGCAGTTTCTCTGAGGACAATGATCCTGAGTAACCCTGAACCACATCAACTGTTATGCAAGTGAGAGCACTGAAGACACAGTCCTATCAGTAGTGTCTTTGACGGGGGACATGAAAGCATAAAATATATGCATGTCACACATTTTACAAACTGTTAGACCTTCAGCAGTTCTGGATCTGTCACTGTAAAGCCCATGACCACAAATACTAAAGTAATACTGATAGAGTCCACAGATAGATTCTTAACAACATTAGCATTCTGATTAAAATCAAACAGATTTTGCATGACAAATATAAAGACCATCCCCAAAATTTGTTATAGTTACTTTAGCTTACAGTTAATTACGAAAAATTTGGTGTAAATTAATAAACAGTATTTTTTTCCTCCAAAAATAGCATAGTAGGATGAAACATCAGCAATCAAACCTTCTGTTCATAATTAATTCATCAGCTGTCTCCATTATAAGCTACACCAAAACTATTCATGAAACATTTTCAGACCTTAAAAAGCTTCCCAAGTTAAAGAGCTTTGACCGTTTAAACATCAGAAAGCATTTTACAGATTGTTCTTCTAAAAGTGACACATCAATCTATATTTTTCCCATCCAGCAAGCTGGGGAACTAATTTAAGTTTTGCCCTGCACTGCGATGCAGACATACCTGCCACTACAATGCGCTCTGGCACCTGCATAGTTACACTGGCATTCGGAAATCCTTCCAGGCTGCCCTTGTCCAGGTCAGCGTTTGGAGGAGCCACCTTGAGTTTCTCGGGGACCCTCATGCGCTGGCTGATGCCCTCGGTGTACTCCATCTCGTACTGCAGCCGGTTCATCTCCGCCATCTCGGCAGCCGGCGACGGGAACGCCGCCCCGCTCATCCTGCCAAAGGAACCCAAAGCTCTCAGAGCGGGACAGGAGCCCAGCACAGTATGGAAAGGAGATGCCTTCTTCAGATTACCAGGGAAGTGGGAGATCCTAACTGAAGAGTTCCATTTAAAGGAACAAACTACGCAGTAAAATTCGTAGGAAGTGTAGTCGCAAAGTGCTGAGAGGTGCAGGCAGTGAAAGAAGAACAAAGTGATACTGCAGACAATGCTCAAATTGAGGGTCCTCAAATTGAGCCGTGACAAATAAAAAAAAAAAACCAAAACAAAACAACCCAGAAATTTCGCAGGTACTATTCCTGCACTGGCTGGCAGAAATAGAAACACAAACAAACACATCAAAGAATCAGTAGGATTGATAGGAAATCTATTCAGGATTGGTGAGAAATCTAAATTATTGATTTGCATTTACACAAATCCAGTATACTGGTGGTTGAGAAAATGGCTTAAGTCTCACAAAACTGCATGTTGAGGCAGGGGAATGACAGAAAAGACTCAGCCTGGGCAGCAGCCTCCTGCTCACTGTCAGTCACCCAGATCTTACCCCATCTTACAAGGACAAAGCTCCTCATCAACAGCCTGTCAAATCAGCTTGAAAACTGAGAATATTCATAACCCTTCCCAAGTGCAGCAATTCTTTAAACTTCTCACTTCTATATTTTTCTGTAAATTACCATCTTACTTTTGTGGAACTGATACAAGATGGGGAGGAGAGAGAACAAGACTTTATTTAAACTTAAATATTTGGCAATACTTTATATGTACATTTTACTAGAAAAAGAGTAGGATTTCAAATGAAGCAGTGGAGGAGTTTCCTAGAAACTGAGCTGTGAGAAACTTACTAATGCAATTGCTGGGAGTTGTGTCAAAGACCAAGGTAACTGGGAGTTTGAAGTTAGATTTAAGGTTGAGAGAAAAAGAAATCCTAGAGCTGCACCTGGGGGTGGCTGGAAAGGGACCTCAGACAGGTGGGAGAAGTTGATGACTTGGGCAGTGGCCAGTGGACCTTACTGATGGCTCGAGCCCATGGATATGGACTCGGTTAAGAGACACCCTAAAGCTGCACTTGCAGAGGGGCTGGAAAGGGGCTCCCAGAGGAAACACTGAGTTGCAAGAACTGGTTGTGGGAAACTTTTCATCCAGGCAATGGCTGAGGGGCTTGTCAGCAGCTCACACTGAGATGATGGGTTTTTTAGGATTAGAATAGGAAAACAAAGTTTCTAGACATATATATCCACACACAAAATGTTAATATAGCTTTCCTGGCAAACGTGCCTATGGAAAGCATGGCTTAGTCTAGCACAAAATCTATCAGTAGTGTTGCTTAAGTAGGTCCCTAAATGAAGTAACCCATCCTGGCAAAAAGGCAGGGTTTGCCACTTAAATTGCAACTACATTCCTTTACTATTTTTGGCACCAAGGCCACGTCTGTTGCTGCGTGTGCACTTTGCTGAGCTGAACGTGCAGAACTGGCAGAGCAAAAGGCCTCAGTGCAGAGCAGCCACAAGGCAGGTGAGAGCCCACAAGCCCTTCCTCTCACCATCTCACACAAGCAATACTTCCACATTTACCAATAAAACCTTGAATAACCTTCAGCCAATGGACAGAAGCACAGAGACAGATCTGGATTGTGTAACACACGAATGCACACACACTGAGTATACCCAAGATGTGATCACCTGGCAGTCCATCCTGCAAGCCTCAGTGTTATTTGCAAAGCTCCTATCACCATAGATCAAATAAAGTATCTCAATCATCTCCAAGTGTCACTGTAGCACAGTAGGTGATCAGGGAGCGGGCAAAAAGGCCACTGTGTAACCTTAAAAAAAGGTCTATGTAAACTTTAAAAAAATTAGTTCTGAAGGAAATACTTGAAGTGCTGCACATTTAATCCACCTGCATTCATTCTCACTGTTTGTATCGAGTGAAAGAAAGTGAAACAACCTATTTAATTAGGAATAAATGCTTTATAGCAGTTCAAGAGGTGCTTCAGCATCTGTCATTTCAAAAACTTTAACCTTTTCACACTGAGTTTTTCATCCCTGCCCTTTGATTTTACAAACTAGATTTGTCCCTCTTGCAAGCCATTGGCTAGATCAACCAGTGACATGAACAAAATACATGGCCGCCTGAGATTTCTACATTCCAAAAGGTGCTTTTCATTTTAAACGTGGTCTGTGATCAGTAAAGCATCTCCTGATCTCATAAAAATCATAATGCCAAGAGAGAGACCAAATTTTAAGAACTTACAGTACTCAGAGCATTGAGTGGCAACAGCTTTAAGCACATTCATTGCTCACATGTGACAAAAGGTGTTTCCCTTCTTGCTCACTCTCATTTTGAAACACCTGGCTGGCTCCAGTTTTAGTGATCAAGTATCCCTGCCCTGCAGCAGTGTTTCCACCACAGCTTCCGCACAGCTTGGCGTGGCTTTTGGACGCAAGTCTGCTCGCACAACAACGGCCTTCCAGCTGCAAGGCAAAACCTGCACAAAACCAGACAGCAGCAGAAAGTATTTATAAACTAAATAGCACTCTGTGGGTTAGGCAGCACCTGCCAAGGACCAACACCTCAATATCTTCCTACTCTCGTCTACTTCTTGTCTACTTTGCGTCAATGAAAACCGGATTTCCTGCCAAAGTGATTTCAATTTTTACCCCTTTTTACAAGAGAATAGTAAAACAAGAAACAGTGAGCTCTCAGCAACAGATAAAACATTTTAACGAAGCTTCTGAAAAAAACAAAGTTATGTTTTCTGCAATGTCTTTGTTACACAAAGCATTTTACAGAAAACATTAATAATAAATTAGGAGATTGAGGATTTTAAAATTGATATTTACAGAACTAAGTACCTCTTAAAGAGGCATGATAATATAAGTCTGAGAATGATAAGACAATAAAAATCCAATCTCAAATACAGAACAAACAGACAGAGAACAGCTGAAGTGCAAATGAGAATCAACAGCATTTAATGAAAAAAAAAGAAAGTAAGGAGGAAATCCAGAGGACAATAAGGTAAGAAAAAAAAAAAAGGGTTATAGAAAACGAGTTACATGTTCAGAAAGACACAGGAGTACCTCCGTCTCCTAAACAAGAACAGAAGAGAGGAGGAGGAAGCAACACATACAATTGTGAGGGATGATTGTTTGGCAGCATTTTGGCCATAATCAGACATTGGCCATATCTGTGCTGCAACTGGGAATGTTCTGCACCGTGTGGAGCCCCAGATAGAAGAAGATAAGCTCTGGTAACAGTATAGCTCTGTCAACACTGAGCTCAGAGGAGGTTTTACAACCCACACCAAACTGTAGCTTTTCCAGCTCCATTACTGTTTGCTCCTGATGTGGTTACTTCACATATCCTCTGTTTGTGTGCACATAAGCTACAAAGTGTTCCCTTGGCAAACGTCCAGATATCCTTGGACAAGTAAAAAGGGGAAGAGGAAGACTCAGAGCAAAGTTAAAGGATAGGAATTAAGGACCCAAAGGACCCCATCCTGGGGCCCTGTAACTGTCAGGACACAGATCAGAGAGGCCCGGAGCTAACAAAGCATGAACAGAACAATCTGAGGGAGAGGAGCACCAGGTGCAGGCTAAACGTTAAAAGCTGTTCTGCAAAGTACAGTTACAGGTGCTGAACTCCTACAATAACACTGTCCCCCCTCCTTAGCACTGGGATGACATCAACAAAATGTGCCTATTACACACGAGCAAGGCTATATGATCACAAACCACTAAAGGCTGCATCCTTTCAAATCTGTTTTACTCCACCAGAATGTTTTAACACGAAATACTTTTAAAATTCTTTTTAAATAAGAAAAAAATTACTGGAGAACGTTAGAGAAACGTCACTCTGACAACCATTTTTCTGAACACCCAACTATTCACTGTGCTGTGGCGGCATTAAAAGCATTCGGAAATAGAGGGGGTATAAGTGCCTCCTTGCGTTATGAGGGGGTCGGCACAGCGGCTCAGCCGATGATGTCCAAGGGAATTGGGAGCTCGCGGCCCCGGCGCTTCGCCCCCCGAGTGTCCCCGGGGCTCCTCTCCCGCTGCCGAACGCTCCCACACGACCCGGCAGCAACCCCGGCACCGGGGCACGACCCGAGGGGCCCGGCCCGGGGGCGGTGCTGGCAGCCGGGAGACGGGGCGGGACGGGCCATGAGGGTGACGGGGCTGAGCGGACACGCAGCCGCGGGGAGTGGGGGACATACGGGCTGAAGCGGCTCTGGCTGCGACCGCGACGAAGGGCCGGCTGTGGCCCCGCGGGCGGGCCGAGCCCTCCGAGCGGAACTGGGGCCGCTGCCGCCAGGCCCGGGCGGTCTGTACTCACCCTGTGCGGCGGGAGGAAGCCGGGGAGCGCTGCCAGCCCAGCCCGGCCCGGCCGGGAGCGCGTCAGGCACCGCGGCACCGCGCCTTCACCGCGCTCCGCGGGTCAGCCGCCAAACGCGGCATGCGCGTCCCCATCGGGCTTCCGTAAGGGCCGCGCGTCACGTGACTGGAGGCGGGCGGAAGCGGCTCTCGCTGGTGCCTCACGTGCGAGGGAGGCGGGGGCCGCCATGTTTAGTGAGGGCACCGTGCGCCGCGCAGGCGCATTGGGGTGCTCGGCAAGGTGACCCGCGGCGCGGCCCCGGCGGGAGCGGGCGGTCGCTGCCCTGCCCAGGGTTGTGCTACGGTGGCTGGGCCATCTCCATACAGGAAAATACAATGAAAGATGCTATTATTTATATGGGGTATTTTTTTAAAGAGAAGAAAGCATTGTCAGAGCTTTCCCTATCTTTGGATTTATGGTTACACTGTTTTGGGGGTCAGAAGGTGGAGCAGTTCCACTACAGAAGCATATATTGATCAAGGGCTTGCAATTTGCTAATTCAGCTCTTCACAAATATCAACAGCACTGTTTTACAGAGGCAAGTGGTCAGAAATATGATCTCCTACTAAGGAAAAGTTGTCTAACATTGAGAATGATACAGTAGTTGCCTTAAGATCTTACGTTTGATCTTACATTTGGCCTCTTTGAAACATGAGCTGTGCCCCGAGCATGTCTTACCAGGCAATCCTCATTGTTCTGTATGTGGAGTCCCCAGTTTTACCTCTTCTTGAACATTTTTTATAAACTATCAAGAGTATTTTGTCTTTAAAATAAAAACAAACAAGAAAACTCCCCAAAATTAGAGTCTAAAAACTGGTTCTTCAAGTATACTAGAAATATGGTTCCTCTCCTGTGATTCCCCATATATAATTTTGAGATCAGTTATATGACTGCTTTTATTCCACTGAATAGATGAGTGTTAATAAATTCAGTGGTCACAGGCAAGTCACTTGAGTTGTTCTGAGTCCCAGGAAAGCCTCCAGAAAAGCTCTGGTGGGGATTTCTAGTGTAGTATCATATTATGAATTAGCATTAGAGGGTCACGACTGCCCATGGCCCCTGGCTTCAGTCCCATCCCCAAAAGAATTGCATCAGGCTGTATCCCTTCCCCTCTCAGGGTGTTCTTTCCACTTTTTGCTTGTGTACAGGTCCTTACAGAAGTAACTTTCTTTGACAGTTTGCAGATTTCACTGCAGAGATCCTTGATTTTCAGATCAGTGATTTAAAAGGCCATCCTTAAATATGTTGCATACAACAGAGTTCTGGTGGTTTGTCTTCCTTATTTTCATGTTGAACTCCTGATAATAATTTTAGGTTGTGCCTTTTTCTTTCTGCTGCACACAGTCTGATTGTACCAAGCACCACACAAGCCCCTCACTCACTCCCCACATCCCACCGCATCATGGGATGGGAGGAGAGTCAAGAAAATAAAATAGAACTCATGTTGAGGAAAGAATGGTTTTATAATTGACACAAAGTAGTAATAATAATGATACTTCTACTAGTAATTGTAATAAAAAGAAGGAGGAGATAAGCAAGACAAATGATGACAATACAATTGCTCATCCTCTGCTGACCAGTGCCAAGGTGGTCCCTGATCCACCATCAGCCACCTCTTTCCAGGTAATTTCCCCAGTCCATATACTGGCATGATGTTCTACGGTGTGAAACTGTCTTTTGGCCAGTTCAGGGCACCTGTCCCAACCATGCTGCCTTCCAGCTTTCTGTGCATCTCCTCACTGGCAGACCATGGGACACTGAAAAGTCCTTGACTTAGGGTAAACACTACTGAGCAACATCCTAACCATCAGCATGTTAGCAATATAAAGTATCAGTTAGCAATATGAATTCTCATACTGAGTCTAGAACAGCCCTGAATCAGCTGCTAAGAAAAGCCCCAGCTCATCACAGCATGCTATGTAGGAATACATCTAGGAACAAAGCTGGCATGCAGAGACCCAGCTTGGGTATTGACACTCAAGTGCTAAACTTGGAGCGTGGTCCAGGTCAGAGAGAGCAAGTGTCTTTCTGAGGACACTCTACCCCCTGTGTTTTAATCAGATAACACTTCTTTTTTGTATGCACAGGTAGTGGACAAGGTCATAGCATTGGAAAGGGGGAAAAAAAGCCAACATGGAAATGGGTCTTTTATTTAGTCAAAATATTTTTATTTGGCTGTATTTAGCAAAATACAGCCCCCATTGTTTGCTCATTATTCCCGATTTCTCATGCGTCCATTCTTTCCGTACAATATATTAACAGCTTGCACCTCACCAGCACTTTCCAGTTAAGGCTCCCAAAGCATTTACAGACATCAGTTAACTAATCCTCACAACAACCATTAGGAGTAGGGCAGTAAAATGATCTGCAGCTGCAATGAAAAGTTAACATCAACTTTTCCCAAGTTTTTCTTTGATTTCCAGTGTCTAGCTTGTATTATGCCAGGCTTGACGAACATGTGTCCCTGCAGTTGTATTTCATGCTTTTGAAAGAAAGACTCAGTTTGAGCACTCAAAACCTAGAGCTATTTATCAACATCTTGCTTTAGTAACTTGTTGAAGGCCACACAAAAAGTGAGCAGGGGAGTCCAAAACTGGGAACAAGGCATAACTTCCAGTTATATGCTATACTATGAGACATAATTCTCTGTAACTTACCTTTGGACTTTAAAGCCACAATCCATTCCCTTCTCCTTACACATTATTCTCTACCGGGCACATTTCCAGCAGATTTCAGCCTCAGGTGCTCACATTTGCATTTTACTAGCGAGTTTTACATGAGAGTCTCCACAGTCATTGATTCTATGTTGCTACAATGCCTTTGGATGACTGCAGTGAGCCTTAATGAAAAAAAGAAACCACTAGCACCCCAATCTACCAAGCAACAGCTGTGGTCTTTATCTTTGAGTCTTTAAAGCAAACTTCAGAGTTTATGGAAAAGCCTAGAATGGGATTGTTTTAAGGAAGATAATCCCAATCCCAGGCTTGAATCCAATGAAAGACTAAATATTTACTTGACATTAGTACCTTCTTATCGGTAGTGCATCTGCAAAGAGATTCTTCATAAAACCCTGTAAATTCACAATTATGCCTTGCAAACAGAATTACTATGACTGCTCAAGCAAATAGTAATTTTAAAATATCCATTCAGTTCATGTAAATGGTATCTTCACGTTGGCTCCATCGTAAGAAACTGGCATGGAACACAGTCAAAACTTTTCTTAGTTAGGTTAACACTGAGAATTCAAACAGTCTGACAAACATAATGCAAGTATTTTAACAGAAACAATATACAATTTCACTGCTTAAAAAAAAATCTAAATGAGAAATCCTGGTTATTTCACTGAATTGCTAGACCCTACATTTAAAATGGTGCATTTACAGAACTATTCAGATGAATTAGGCTTCTTCTGTAACACTAAATACTTAAATTCTGATAAATTGTGCAAGTATTAAAAAAAATAACATTTAAAATGTCAACATTACAATTTTAAATAGCCTTGCAAGTGCAATGTTATAAATATTAAAAAAACCTTGGAGCTAAAATTTTATATAATTTAAATGAGCAAATGAAAGTGCTTTTCAAGTATTTATGTTCATTTACAGCTGGATTCTCTTGTATATAAGTCAGTGCTTAGATGGTACAATTTAAATATCAGTCTTTTTAAAAATTCTGGATGCATACATTTATCTGGATGGAATAAATGGTTTCCTTTGCAGATATATGTGCTAAATATTTAAATACAGAATACAATTTGTGATAAATATTTAAATATTAAATACTGTAAAATGGAAATATTGATTTTGTTAGGAATCACACCCTGATGGGTGTGTGATAACCTGATAATGTCATGGGAGCCCTTCAGCCATACAGTGATTGTTAATTCTAACAAAATCCCAAATGTATGGTAAATAGTTTTTTCTTCAGGAGAGATGAAAGCATGTGATCATACTAGAGGCCCAATACTGCCAGCTTTGAAGAACTCAAAGACATGATCCGTGTCAAAAGCCATGGAATCTAACAAAACCTTCCCAACACTTCCTTCAGTCAGCCCTTAACCACAGTCACTGTGGAGCACACAGCCAGCCCCTGTCACCCCTGTCCTGCCTGCCCAGTGCCTGCTGTCGCTCCCTCTCTGGCCAGTCAAGCACCATTGTCATCAGAGTGATACAAAAAGCTTTGTATTCCTGGTTGCCAGCCAGAGGAAGGGTGAGGCACATGGGAGATACTTGTTTATTAGACAAGAAAACCAAACCAAACAACTCAATGAATCATTATATAATTAAAAGTGCACTGAAAATATTTCCTATTGAACCCTATCTCTCATAAGTGCCAGACTGTCATCTTAAATTATATCCACTTGTAACACTGAACATATGTAAGGTGATACAGGAGCATTTAGTTTGTCTTGCTGTTTGAAAAGCACATGACACAAGGCAGCATTAACATCTTTCATTAAAGATCTGGTGATGCTGTAGTTTTATGGTGAAGATGCAGCTCAGAAATGACAAGGTTCAGCAGATGCCCCTGCAGATGCCATTATAACCTTCCTCCAACAAAGTGCTTTGTCATTTGCCAAAGACAAAAGTCAAACTGTTGCCCTGCCTCACCACAGTGCTGCACTGGCAATTTATAATTTTCTTTCCAGATGCAGCTGGACTTTAATAAATTATAGCTCTTCAGAGTTAGGCAATTCTTTGTAATAAATCAGAGTTTCATGTTCTGTGAAGAGTGGCCACTGTTTAGATTGGTCTCTTCATGCAGACCTGACAACGACTGATGATATTTTCTAGTTGTCCTGCTTTCAAAGTCTGTGGCACAGGTCTCCTAGAAGAAAAAACCCAAACACTCAATTTGCTTTCTTTAAAAAACAGGGAGAGACAATGTGACTTTGGATATAGAATTACTGAGAACAACCTTGAAATTCTTGGCTCAAAGATCTGTGTGCTACAGGATGACCCTGCACCTAACACAGAGGGGTGCCTAACCTGATGGGAATTACAAAGGAAGCCCCCACAGGTTTTGCAGGCATTTATTGTCTCCTCGGGCACTGGGATGCAGGGAAGTACAGTGTACCTGAACATTCTTCTTGGATTTAATGATGCCAACCAGAAACTGTAGGAATTTGTGTAGTAGTTGCACGTCCCCCTGCCATGGCACTCTATGAATGGGACAGCCCGAAATTCTTCCAGACAAGATCCAGGAGATGCCAATGCTTGGCCAGAAGCTTCTGAGCCGGCACTTGTGTACTGTAACCACCAAAACATTTTGATGAGAACTTGTCCATCAGCTTTTAGTAAATTGCAGGCAAGAAAAACAAACCCTCTTTCTAAAACATACTGTATATTCTGTGGTATATCTTGGACAAAATAAAATGAATGCAGATTCATTTGATAAAACTTACAATGAAACACAGAAGCCTTCTGAAAATTCAAACAGTCATGGCATTTCTTAAGTTCCTGCAAAGGCCTTTTTCAGGTCGACAAAATGCATGAAACTAATGAGTACAAAGACTAGAAAGCTGCCTTCTTTCAGTTCTTACAGTTGAGTACAACAGTAATTACCTTACAAAGACACCAAATTGGTGGAGGTGTGTTTTTGTAATTTTTGTTGCATTGATCGCTTCTCCAAACACAAAAAGCAGAAAACGCATTTTCCTTCTCTAATGTTGGTGAATGCTTGTAGAAGTAGCTCTAAAATAACTTACAACTGTTTAAAATTGGCTAGAAAATACCATTTAACTTTGCTGATGTTGGAAACAAGCAAATTGTTTTAACCAAATGGTAAAAAAATCTCTCATCTTTTCCAAGTTTATTGTTCTTACTACTTGGGGCCAAATTACAGGAGAAATAAAAATGTCACCCTTGACCTAAAAGGACTTCACATTATGCAAAAAAGAGGGTTTTAAAATTCTTCTACCTTCATTTGCTGGCATCCCTATGACATCCCACAAACATGGGTAACAAAGATGAAATGCTACATCCCCTGTTATAAATACACTGTTAGTCCCATAAGCAGTTCTCAATCTGGGGTTACGTTATGAACTTTCTTCACTCATATCTAATTATGCATCAAAATTGCTGAGGCAGTCTTTTGTAGACAGTGTTCTGGATTTATTTTGATTTTAACTGTCTGTGCAGTTCAGCCCCAAATCTGATTTTTAAAAGAACTTCCTGTCATGGAAGTTGGTCACTTATTTCTATGTTTTTATGTTCAGGACCAATTTAACCACTCCACTCCCCAAAATTGTTTCCTAGATCTTAGCATAACATGTCAAAGTGAATGCATGCAGTTACTTTTGTCAGACCAAAGTCCTTCAGTATTTCTCTCATCTTTTCTGCTTTTCCTCCTGCCACCTATTTTTGTGAACAGATCAGCTGTTTCTATGCTTCTAGAATTGAATAAGAATTAATAGAATTCTTTTCTACTTCTTGGCAGAGGCAAAAAAATAAATTAACAGTTTTTAAGAAACAAATTATCCACAAACAGCTGAAAACACCAATGAAAATGAGAGGACATAAAATGAATTATTCAAGTTGTTATATCCTTACCATAACAAAAGAAAAACCCTTCCAGAGAGACATCCAGCCATCTGGACATGCAGGAACTACAGTTGTTTGGCTGTGAACTGCTATCACCATTGCAGCTCCTTCACAGACAACACACCTGTGAAGGAAAGCACATACATTCAGTGCAGACATGAGGGCAAACATGAAAGCAGAACAAACTTCTGCCTTCTAGGAGGGTACCTACCTCATGGCATAGCATACCTTGCTATAAATGCAACTAAACTCTCACAGGTTTCTATGTTTAATGAGGAGAAAACAAATTGAAGATAACCCATATACCTTACCTTGCAATCGCTTTGCAATCTCTGCTAGTAACACTAGACTAAAACTGTTCTAAGATGTGAATAATTCCAGAACTTTTGAGCTTCTTAATTTTGCCTTTAACAAAGTAATGAGAAAAAAAATTACCTTTTTCATGTGCTCACTACTTTCTGGTTTAGTTCAAAGTTCTGTACTTCTGTATCTTTATTTGCTACGGTTAGAAAAAGTAATCTTTATTCCCTAAATGAGGAAACTGAAGCTCAGCTACTGGATTGCAGCAGCTGGGTAGGGCAGGACAGAAGATAAGAGCCTTCCCACCTTAGATTTTGCTGCTCTAGGTCTTCCATGCTTTTAGAACTTTTCTCTTAAGTTGTTTTTCATCTTTCTCAGTTATTCTAAGCAACTAGAAAGGGCCAAACTTGCAGAAGGGTGTTTCATAGCTGAGAACCTTCAGCTCAGTTTACAATGTTCTTCATCAATTACAGGAAATACATCATCCAGAATTGAAAGCAGAACTTTATTTGTGCTGTAATTCTAAATAACAAAGCTCTCTTTATTTAATTTTAGTCTGTCTCTAATATCCATAATGATAGGGTCTTAAGAAAACAATCCCTGCAATCAGTAGGACAGTGTGTCATTTTCTTATTTGGCTCTGCAGCCATAGGCCCTGTGGTGGGACTCTAGCTCTATTCTAACTTTTCTTGAGAGTATCACTGAATATTTGATATACTTAGGTGAGTAATCAAAAACCAGGCTGTTGAAGTCAGTGCCTGTACTGGCTGAGACGGGCAGGTCTTGCCTAAGATTTGCCACCTAAAACAATTTATGATGCCTCTGTGGTTCCAGGGCAGAAGAGCTAAAATTCTCATCCTCTTACCTGCTTATCTGGGGCTCTAGTGCCCTGCCAGAAATGGGTGCCATGTCTGGTGGCATCACCACTGCAGTGGACAGCCAGTAGGAGTAGTCATTGCGAGAAGCAAAGCTACAAACGTCATTGGTGCTACAGAACAAGAATGGCATGGTGCTGAACCTCTGCAAGCAGCTACCAGCTGTTCCTAGAACACAAAAGAGAAGTTTGTGACAGATAGGAGATTAAATTTAGTGCGGTGACCAGAAGAGACACACAATGGCACCCAATCTACTACAGGAAGAATTAAAACAGTTGGTAATTGTAAGAAGTATCTGTACAGCAAAAGTATCTGAAAGCAAAATGCTTCTGGTTTATACAACAATATCTATGATTACATAGGGCTAAGCTAAACAAGGGCTAAGAACAAAATCTTTTAAAATAATACGATCTTTGTGAATGGTATCTGTCCTTGACACAGTGGCAGGGATTCAGCTGCTTAAACAAAAGTTTCTGGTGACATTGTTCACACCCTAAAGCATCCCACTTAGGCTCCAAAACCCACAAGATTCTCCTTCACATCCTGTGGTGTTACTTCCAGCCCTGTGCAAATGTTGTGAAGGTTTATACTAGACATCTGTCTGTAAGTAACTGAATTGCTCCTCAAAAAACTCTAGGGATATCAATAAGGGAATATAGGAGTGCAGGAAAGAAAGGTGTCTTTTAAACCATGATTCCTGAATTGACTCCAGGCCACTCTGGAGACAGGTGGCTGAAACCAATGTTTATCTCAGACACTTACTGTAAATTTGGTTTCATGACAACTTAGTATTACTGGACTCCAAGAAAACAATCTGAAATTTGTTACCAATGCAGTACCGAGATCTTGTCCATGTGCTCGTTCATTTCCTTGTACAAAAAGCAGTGAATAGCCAACATAGATTTGGGATGTCCCGTGTGGGCACGAAGGAATCTTTGTTGTCTGACTGTGCCGGGTAAAGATAAATCCTTTTCTTGTTGGACCAGCAATGACAGTACCTGGTGATCCAGGTAACCCCTGCAAACCTGGAAAGCCAATCAATCCAGGTTGTCCTGTGGAGGGGAAATAAATATGTCTGCAAGTATTATACATTTTTTTTGACTTTTAATTTCTTTTAAGTTAGTGAAACTGTTTGAAAACTAACAAAAAAATCACCAATAACAAGATACAACTTAAAAATTGGTAGTATTTGTTGCAGATGTAGGAACTCCTTCAGACCTAGCTCAGGCAGCTTTACACTGCATAGCTTCATGGAATAATTTAAAGAACTATGGCCATTTTTACCAAAAAAAAGCTTAAAGTAAAAATACTTTGTGGTGCCTAAATAAAAATATTTGGTTCTATTTTGATGTAATAAAAAGGCATCGTGGTTTGCAATCCTAGGTATTTCAGTTGACTAAATAGAAATAATTAATAACAGAAGAGCACAGTCAAGGCCTATTTCTGTAAATTATTATTTCAGTTGTGAACATGCATTTGTTAAAAGCTAAGAATGTGCTTACATGTGTCCCTAAAGCTACTGTAAATGTTCTGTAAATTACAGAACCTCAACACATGAAAGAGGATTTACAGAAATCAGCAGTACAATTTATCTGTAAATTCAGTAGTACCAGTCAAACAGAGATTCTGCTTTCCTGTACCTCTTTGTCCTGGAAATCCCCTGTCTCCTTTTGGACCAGGCAATCCTGGATGACCTGGATGACCAAAACGTCCTGGCAGACCTTTTACTCCTTTAGGTCCTAAATTGCAATCAACAAAAACCCAGAGGCATATAGCAGTAGTTATTCTAGATTTTAATAACTGGTAAAGAATAAAGTTAAAATCCCCACACAAATCTAGCTGTGTAAGAATAAAAGCATGAACTTAAGGTTTCAAACTACCTACAGTACTACATCATCTTTCCTACCAGGAGGATTACAAGGAAATATTGAATGCAGAAAAATGCCTTCAGCAGGCCTGCCCCCTGAAGAGCTCCCTGCCTGGGTGCAAAGCTGTGGTACTGGGAAGGGTGGCCAGATACCCACTGCATATCCACACCACCCCACCTTCTCCTTCCTTCCCCACTCCTCACAGCTGTAGCAGGCTTCACTTCTGGTGCCAATGGAGAAGAAGCCAGGCTGTCCTTTCCTACCCACCCTCGGACCAGGACAGACACAATCACACTGCAGCACATCTAGAATGCTTCTATTACAGGTGGTAATTCCCTCCTCCCCACAAATGACAAACATCCTGAGCATGGTTCAGGTTGTATGAAAATAGGGAATGTTTTCATCCACTATATTCCTTAGGCTTATGTTGAGGGATGTACTCACTGACTCACTGCAAGGGTGGAAGGCAGATGGAATGGGAGAGTTTATAAATATTAGGGTGTTAACAAGGTACAAAGAGCGATGAGAGCGATTTTTAAATATGGTGAGGTGTTTTTTAAAGACATATTAATTTTCTATGCAGAAGTTTTTCCACCAAACCAAAATGTTCTACTAAGCAGCACACACAGACATGCAATGAGGTAAAAACATAAATCACCTTGTGGTCCAGGGATCCCTTGAATTCCTTGATCACCTGGTGTTCCTGGGATTCCTGGCAGTCCTGGAGGACCCTTGCTTCCTGGGATAGAGAATATTTTTCCAGACACTCCAGGTGGGCCTAGAAGTAAAAATATAATGAAGATCTATTGCTTGACATTAAGAGAAAGCAAACAAACTACAAAGCAAACCAAATAAATCAACCTAAGTCAGCTGGTATTGGAAGGAGAAGGGTTGGTTACCATGGTGGCCCTTTGGTCCCCTTGGCCCTTCTGCACCTTGTGGTCCTGGGGGTCCTTGATTACCCTTTTCTCCTAAAAGAGAAGATTGAAGATACATCTGTCTGGTTGAAAATGTCAAAGCAACTGTTAAAGTTTTGGAGGCTTATTGAAGAGTCCTGCACAATCCATGCAAAGTTCCCAAAGGGTATCACAGCTTACAGACTCATTTAAAATGTGAAAGTGGGTTTCTCAACCTCTGCTGCAACTGTATAATTTATAGGTCAAGTGCACTCAATTTATAAGATGATACTGTCATTCCTGTCTATATGAAGGTTGGTCTTTAAACCTAGTTTAAATTCTCAGCTTTAAACTATGTCCTTTCACATGGTTGTCCCTGGATTTGCAGCCTTCAAGTGGAGTTCAGGTCCCTTTAACCCTACAGTCAGGTAGGCTGAAAGCTTTAAGAGAGTTGTACAGTTTTTGATGAGAAATTTGATAAGTGATTGTTTTCACTGTGCACACTATGATCCAACATTCAGACTATGCTCCACAGTTCTGCTTGAAACAAAAAAATTAATTAAAAAGAATTTTTAATACCACGTCGGGAAGTTTGACATATGCGAAATGAGAGTTTGTTGTTTAAGAAAGTAAGATTACTCTCTGTGTGGTGACTTTGCCAATTAGAACAAATTTAAAATGCACAATAGTTAGCACAGATCACTAACAGGTGGGTTAAACAGGTAAAGACAATTCTGTGTGATTGTAAATCATGCAAATGCAAAATGAGAATACTGGAGTAATGCAGGCCTACATCATATTTAAATCACTAGAAAATCATCTAAATTAAAAGGATTTTTAGACAGTTACTGATTCAACTTACCCTCAGGAATATGAAATTAATGAAGCCAATACATTTAACAGTTCATCTGCTGATAAACTGTAAAGTAGATTATAACTGGGACTATTCTTATGGCAAACAGAGGACCCAGTGCTGTAATTATGATTAAATGCTCTCGAGTTCTGTAGCCAAGAGGCTGTTGAAAAGTCTCATTTTCTAGCAGTGGCAGGATATTTCCAATTGGCAGACTCAGTGCCAAAGTCCTTACAGCTCATCACACCCTAAGGACAAACTTGTTTTGAATTTGCCTGAAGTGGAGGTGGTTGATGTGCAGCCCTTCCTCTCTTGAATGTCAGTTTGGACACTCCCAGAACATGTACCTCAGTGAAAACTCTTAGTGAATGCTTTCATTTAGACCTGACTTACACTCCTATTTTCATGGCAAAACCTCATGTCTAGATCCCCTCACACACAAATACTATTGTAACACAACGTGTAAATGACTGTGTTTGGCACACAGGAGTGTACATAATAAATATATGAATACCTTTTACACCTGGGAATCCAAGAAATCCAGGGTGCCCTCTAGCACCAGGATAGCCTGATCGACCTTCTACTCCCTGCAAAACAGATAACATCAGTAGTAAACAGGAACAGCATCTTCCCACAATGAATTACATTTTATTTTTGTTCAGAATATTCAAAGCATTATGTTCACAGAATATGCTGGAACTGGAATTATCTGCTCCACTTTTAAGCATGTTAGAAATAGTCATATTATTGTTCATATTATCCTGTAATACAGAACAGCCAAGGAAATGACATACCATGAATTAAAAACCCCAATTCTTATTGATCCATTTAAGTCCATAAAACCTGCTTCTCATATCCATTTTGGTATATCCTCTATTACAAGGTGTGTTTGTGAAAATGGGTGGGAGGGGATGCTTGTTTGGGATTGTTGTTTGTTTTGAGATTTTGGAGGGTTTTTAATGGGTATTATTTTCATGGTAAAAGCAGACTATCAGTGCAGTAAGAAAGAAGCAATACTCCTTTCACCGACTTTGGGACCAGGAGGGCCGATGTCGCCGGCTGGGCCCCTTGGCCCTGGTGCTCCATCTGCCCCTGGGACACCTTTGCTTCCTTTCACGCTGAGAGTGGAAAGACCAGGAAGACCTGGAAAACCAGGAGCACCTATACAGAAACATCAGAGTAAGTGAAGACTACTGCCAACAGCTTTTCACATAGATTACTCACAACTGTGCAACATTCAATGGCTCCATAATGATACTTATGTTTATACCTCAGTGTTTTCCAAGGAAATATACACACTTTTAAAAAAAATCAACAAATTTTCCTAGCCTGCTAATTTAATTGGAGATCAGAACTTACAGTACTCTTTAACGTTACAGGTTTTTGCATATCCTCCAATTGTAGTTGAGACTGGAATCACAGAATCATTTACGTTGGAAACGACCTTTAAGATCATCAAGTCCACTGTAAACCTAACACTGCCATGTCCTCAGTAAGCCATGTCCCTAAGTGCCACTCATGCTATCTCACTTTGTTAAAGTTAAGTCTCAGCTGCCCTACAGATCACATGGGAGGAAAGCAAGAAAATGCAATCAGGTGGACTTGAAAGCTTAGAGTTATTTTAATGTAAATGCCACTGCACAGATCATGTTGTTTGCAATGGTAATATTGCATTAACTGCTAAAGGGACCTCTCTAATTATGAAACTGTCTTGGGGGAATACCCCTTTCAACCTTGAATTCTGGGCAGGCTGACACCTACTTTCAATTATCGGTATATCCTTTCAGACAAATAAGGAGTTCCAACAACACACCTGGTCTTCCATGTGCACCAGGGATACCTCTGTTCCCTTTCTGGCCAGTGATTGCCATGCCTGTGGTGCCTTGAAATCCTGGTAACCCCACTAAGCCAGGAGGTCCAATGGGTCCTTGATCTCCCTGATGACCTTTCACACCTGGAGGCCCAGGAAAACCAGGCAGTCCCATGTCCCCTTTGATTCCTGCAAAGTGTGAATATTACACGTGGGGAAGGCTGTCAAGACAGTGAGATGATGTGACGACTCCAAATATGCATTTCCTATATGGCAGAGGTGGAATTCAGCACTTGTTTTTAGTACAGAGAAGTCCCCAAAGCCACCTTGCCACCCTAAAGCAAAAGAGTTGTGAGAAGACAGGACTCACAGCAAGATACACACCACTTTTTTAAATCAAAAAAAATCCCACAAATTAAAAAAAAAAACAACACTGCACTTCAGAGATTGCTCATTCCAAGGAATAAACTTGAGAGGAGGATAAACAGACCAGGGAAGGGAAGATTTACTGATGAATAAGTAGAAGAAATGCTTCTTTGTTCATCAGAACTAACAAAATAAGAGACTATTCCAACAGGATATTGTTCTGAAGTTAATCTTAGAGAGCTTTAATTTTACTTTTTTAAAGTAAAGCAAATCAATACCAGCACTAGAAATACAATGTAAAACCTAAAAAATGGGAAGAGTCCCTTCTCTTTATCAATATAAAACAGAAGATGAACAAAACTAAAATGCAACCACTGCAGTTTTCTCAAAGTATTAGTCAGCAAGATCTTGTTTTCATAAAAGCATAGTCTATTAATTAAATATCACAATAGAATTTCAGAAACTCTAGAATGTGTACGTCACCTTCAGGAGACCACAGAAGTTCAGCTTCTTTATTTCCCTTTTACAATAATCTAAACTTTATGAGCAACAACCCTTGACATTTAATATATAGGATCAAACCATTGATCAAAAGCACAGAATCACTCTTGATTGTTTCTGATACTCTTAGGCTATTGCAAGCATCTGAAAGCAGGAGGGAACTTGATAATGGTTCTGGTACTTAAAATTTAATTTGTTGCTTTTTGAAAATACAACTCACCTCTACGTCCAGGAATACCTCGAAGACCAGGGATCCCTCTCCCTGGTGGTCCTATAAAATATTAGGTCACATTACTCTCAAAGACTGAAATGATTTTTTAGAAAATATCACAGTTTTCTAATATTTCATACATTTCTTCAAAAATCACTGAATCAAAAGGTAGAGTTTAGTTCTATGTAAAAGAAAATTTATTATTTCCATTTCTTCTATACAAAAACACAAATTAAAATTTTAGGTTTTTATTTAAAGGAGAAACTTAGTGGTCAATCATATTTGAGATACATTCTACAAAAATAAGCTTCTTTTTTCAGAGACTATTGCAGACATGAACATTTTTAGGTGACATTACAACAGATCACATGTAGAATAGAGCATTTATCATGCACTTGGGTTGTTGACAGCATGTACAAAAATTACATAGGAAAACATATATAACCTCCTACTTAAAACCTTAGCTTTGGCTCCACAGAAGCTCCTTAGTAATCTTTTCCATATAATCCTTGTCACTATAATTACAGAAAAAACCTCAATTGTAAAGTAGAATAAAAACATTTCACTGGTGTTACCTGGTTCTCCCTTTACTCCTGGAGGACCAGGCATACCATCCTGACCTTGAGTACCCCTTTCACCAACAAGTCCATGTTTTCCAGGGACCCCAATAGCACCTGTGAATTACAGTGGACCACAAAATAATTTTTACTTCCATAATTCTGCACTGAGAAGATTTGACTGTCCATTATTTAAAATCAATTAGCTCAGCTACTTCAAAGATAGGGGTAGCTGTGTTGGTATACAGCAGCATGTAGCTTGTATTGAGCTCACTGGACTTCAGTGGATTTAATATCCCCACTATTTCCATAGACATAATAAAGCCTGCAATGGATGCCTCTCTGTTGCTGCATATACACATTGTCCCTGAGGTATATTTTTAATTCTGTTTTAGTTCTGTTGCTTTAGCAGATAGAGACACAGCTGTAGCTTTCTACTCCAGTTAATTTTCTTCTCTTCATCTACCTATATCTTAGTTTATTCTTCTCTTTTAGGAGGTAGAACCTTAAGGACTTAAGCCTTCCTTGTAATTGTGTGGATATCTCATCTTGAGAGCCTTGAATATGTACTTATTTAAAAAAGGGCAAAAAAAAAAATAGTGAAACAATATTAATACTTTTTGCATCAGCTGAACTGATAACATTGAAAAGTGTCTGTTAAAAGGAGGTAAATAAAGCTTCAAACTGAACTGGAATCCCAAACCCAGGGCAGTGATTTAGGAGAGATGCTATATAGCATACCAGGAGGGCCTGGGGCTCCCTGCTGTCCTGGGCGGCCCTGCTGTCCTTTAACACCCATATCTCCAGGGGGTCCACGTTTTCCTGTAAGAAGAAAGAGTGTGGCAGAGGGGAAAAGGCATCACCCCGAGATCCAGACTCAGTTTAAGAGCTTTGCTATTGTTTCTTCTTTTGTCAGCTGCAAAAGTTCTCTGGGTGACACAAACTGGCCTGGCTGCCCTGACCACAAAGGAGTTGTTGAGGTTTACAGCAGTCAATAAAAATCCATGTGCCACCCCCAGGCACTCTGTGCAGTTGGAAGAATGATCTTCTACAAGAATGTCACCGGCTCTCCATCCCTCCAAAAGTACCCCATACCTGGGATTCCTGCACCTCCAGTTTCCCCTCTGATCCCGTGTGGTCCTGGTAGTCCTGTAAGTCCTGGATGACCCTCGGAGCCCTTTTCTCCTTTGCTGCCAAAACCTCCCGGGGGACCTGTATCTCCCTGAGAAACAGTTGCACACATACAGGTAAAGAATCACAGTGAAAAATAGAAAAATCACATGCAATTTTCAAGGTTAACTACATGTAATCATGTTTCATTAGGATTTTCAGACAAAAAGCAAAGCAGATTAAATACGAGGTCTTCTCATAATACCACTGATCTTTTAGACATAGTTAAGATCTACTTTTAACCTTTAAAAACCAAGTTGTTTTTACATATTTTCCCTGACACAGGTTTCCCTTCAGTTTTATTCTACCAGCTCTTCTTTTGATCCAAACATCCATTCCTTACGAAATATGCAGCTAGACAAAATACTGAAATGCATACTTTTTTCCTTGAATTACTACTGACTTTTTTGACAGCAATCTCATTGAGACTACCCAGCTGATACTGAAAATAAATCATTTAGACAGATGACAGGATTTATAGAGGAATTTACAGCCTCAGCCATGCATTTCAGATAATCTCATAGGTAAAAAGACTTCCAGTTATTCAACAACCAGAACATGTGGAGTTAAACTATCCAACTGATCTAACTTAAAAATACTGGTTTGTTCTTAGCAATATATATATGACCAAACATAACATATACTGAATGTAATGCACATTACTAAGAAAAACAAAAAATCTTGTGCAAGGATATTGCCAGACTATCAAAACCAAACAGTGAAGTTTAGAGTAGAAATCTTTTTCATTTGGTAAGGTGAGGTTTTGATCTACTTTTTGACATCCTTGTCCTAAATGAATTACGAACTTCTACAGAAAGCAAGTTACTTCAAGATATTTCATCTTTATAAATAAGAAATTCTTGCACAAATGACAAAATAGATTTTTTGTATTTCTTATCACTGACAAATCATCTATTTCTGCAAACTCTGCAGCTGTTGCTTACATGTTGTTGTTCTGTTTCTATAGTCAAAGGCTCTGCCTAACAGGAAAATTTTTCCACTGCCTTTATACCTTAGGACCAGGTTCTCCTGGAGGCCCAGCAGATGGGTACCCAGGATCTCCTTTGTCACCTGGAGAACCACCATAGCCTGGTGGACCAGGGTCACCTGATGGTCCTGGAAAGCCTGGAGATCCCTTCTGGCCTTTTGGACCTGGAAAAATACCAATACTGATACCATTCGTAAAAGGATCATAATTGCATTTCACACCTCATGTTTTGTGAGCTATTGCGTATATATACAGATATAATTTCTTCATTAAAGTAATTTAAACTGTGATTTTATTTCTAAAAAGAGGTGCTTACATGTAACAATACGTAAATTAAATTTAGGTAGAGAGGGAGAATTGCATTCTGCAAGTCAAGCAAATGCTGGGGTGAAGATAAGTCTATGGATACTAAAGAATAAATCCCAGTCTAAGTATTGTGTGGTGTGCCTACAGCAACAGCTCAGACCTGTGCAAATGCTTCTATAGAGCTCTATGAATTTGTAATATGTCTTGAGAGAAAATGACCTGGAATTCCCATGTCTCCTTTGTCTCCGTGTGCACCTGGGAATCCTTGCCTTCCAGGAATCCCTGGAAGGCCCATAAATCCTTTGGCTCCTGGAAGATGAAGAAATAAATATCTTCACATGTTTGCTTTAGGCACTGGCTGGATGTTAGAGGTGTCATGAATACAAAATCCTCTACCACACACCTTCTTTTGCTCTATTACTATTTTATAGATAATCAACATGGACCCTTTTGCCACAGAGACAGATAAAATTATCATTATTGTTCTCAGAAAATCAAGGAAATAACAATCACCTTATGTATCAACATTAAAATTAAGCTTTGTGACCACAGCACTTAGGGGCAGCCACTGCAATATACTTTAGCTGAATATGGTCAAGATCACAAATTTCTATTTATGCACTGCATTCTCCTTTCATTGCTTGAACTCCAGTTTAGCTTCTGTGCATGGAACAATCACATTATTACTTACTCACGATGGATTTCTCATGACTAGTATATAATAAAAAGCTCCTGAGTGTGACCTAGGCACTCTTCCCCCCACTCACTTACCTTGAGATTAATTTAGCTAAATTAGCACTCAGTTTAATGACTAAAAGATCCCAATGCATCTAGAATGTTCTCTGAACATTCTTTCTAAATTCCAGTGTGCCAATGCCTGACATTTTGGAACCTGCTTTTCAGTGGAAATCTGCTAACTTTTGAAATACAAGTCAAATATGTAGGCTTTGAAAAGGGAAATACAATTCATCTGAAGTTAAAAAAATCCTTAAACCTTTTTGTGCCAATTGGTAATATTTTAGAATTAATTTTTAAATAATATTGCAAATTCAAACTTCTTTTTACTTTTTAGAAATATTAATTTTTATATAAGCCAATTTATATTGGCTTTATCAGCTTTTGGACTTCATTGTTATTCAGAATTCAATATTATTTTCTATTTGTCATTGCAAACAGTGGTCTACATTTGAAAGAAAAGAATCATTTGGTGATAGCTGCTATGCCTTACAAATAGCAGCTCTTGAAATTGCTCAGTTTCTGAATTTTCAGGAAAGCTTTGGAGTTAATAAAGGAAATGAAATGCAGTGCTGCTTCTGGAGCCAGGTTGGTGTGCACTGGAGCAGCAGTATCTCCCTGTCCACATGGCACAGTAATTTCCAATAGACAGATTCCATACCTGGCAGACCAGGAATTCCTTCAGACCCATCAACACCTGGGAGACCTTGCATACCAACATCTCCTTTTTCTCCCCTTACACCCATTTGGCCTTGAACTCCTAAAATGAAAATTTTAAAAATATTACAAAACAACATCTTGGAATATAAGTTTTTGCACAAAGTTTAAAATTTTATAACTCTAAGCTAATGAAACAGAAGTAGAGCATAGGATTTTCACTCTGAACATACATAAGCAAAACACAAGCTCCTATCAAATTTCTGTATTTTACATGTGCAGACAATAGGAAGTTCCTGAAAGTTTCCATAGGAAAACATGGATACAAAACCCTAGATAGCATTAGTTAAGCATGTACAGCTCATATAGAGAGTTCATATTAACATTGCAAACAAAGGAGTTCTTCTGACAGTCAGGTATTTCTGAGTAGATTTAATGTCTTTGCAATCCAGATCTGGTAAGTGCAGTCATTTCTGTGCTCACAGGATACTAAATGGGTAAAACCATGAATGTATAGCATATATGTATATAAGCTTCCTGGTACTACTGATATATTATTTAGCATTAAGAACTTTTTAATGGAATAAGGACTTGTTAAAGTTGAACTGGATATTCAATATTATATCCAACCATCCCATAAATAAGAAGGTAGTTCTAGTGTTTAGCAATAATTATTTCAAAATCATGTGGATACTCTCAGCAGCAGAGTCAGTTTATTCCATGTTTTAGAGTCCACTGGAACTGCAAAACAGATGATAACCATGACGAGTTTTAATGACAGAACAATGAATGTGTACCTTTTAAACCTTGTTCTCCTTTGTCCCCAATACCAACCAAGGTCTCAGATGGTCCAGGAAAACCTTTATCACCTGGTTCACCTTTTCCTCCAAGAAATCCTTTTCTTCCCTTTATTCCTGGGAAGCCAGGAGAACCTACAAGAACATAGAGTGAAATTTTCTGAAGAGACCTGATTAGATGATATAACAAAGGAAATCATATACTGCCAATCTTCAAGAGCAATTGTAATTTACATATGTAAATATACATTGCAAATCAACAACCTAAACTAGTTTCTTAGCTGCTCCAGTAATCAATAAAACACCTACAAGTACAGATTACTTGTAGTAAGTAATCCTTGTCTTTCCAGCAAGACATGGAAATTATTTCTTAAAGTGAATAAACACACAATCTTGTGCCTGTTAAATAACTATAATAATGGTATCTACACAGGATGGAAAAAAGCAGCAAAAGGGCTCCCTGCTTCTTTATTGAGCAAATCACCAGCCACTTAAAAAAAATGAAAAAGTAAAGGTGGCAAGTCAAAACGTATAAAAGTTGTGGTGTTGTCATTGAGTCTGCAGACTGCACATACACAGACGACAGATTTACCAAGACTCCAAGAAATTCCAGTACAACATCTGTACTCAGGAGTGATAATACACACAAAAAATGGATCACAAGACTAACTTGAGCATTGAAATTCCTGTATTCTAAGTGATAACAAGATGAAGTGGTCACTTGCCTCTGATACCGGGGTTGCCTGATCTTCCAACTATGCCAGGGGGTCCAGGAATTCCTAACAGTCCCATTACACCTGGATCTCCCCTTGCACCTGTGGGATTGAAGCAATAGGACCATATTTGTTAGTTTTAGATCATTTAAACAGAACATTACTTCAGAAAACTACACATGTGCCTGTAATTTCCGTGTTTAATTGCTTATTTTATTTTTTCTCCATTTCTGTAACTGCACAAGCTGGTTTTCCCATCTTTAACCTCAGGATCATGATTTATAATCCCAATTACCTAAATTAGTAACTGCAACAGCTCCTACCAATGAATGAAATAACTAAGATTAAGGATAATGCATGTGAGATACCCACACAGGGATGAGATGTGTGGGAATGACATTCCTTTCTGGCTCAGGAGTCAGAGACCAGCTGGGAAATCACAACTCCCTCAAATGCCATTAGAAGTCTATGTTTGCATAACTGAGTCAAGTGCTACATGTTTATCAAAAGCTTTACAGATTCTCAATATAAAAAGGCATGTACCATCTCCTTCCCACAGTGTAATGAGTTGATATTAAAGAAAAATCTTTATTAGAAATAAGAAGAATTAGATGACTGATTTATTTTATTTTTCAAAACAAATTTCAACGTATTTCAAGGAAAAAAACCAAACAAATCAACCCTACAGGGACCACTTAGCTTACTTAAAGTTAGCTTTGGTTAGTTATAGAGCTTGATCTGACTCAACTCTGTCAGACTCTAGATCTGAGCTTTTAAGAAAAAGATGATGGCATTACAAGCTATTTGAAAAGGGATGCTGAGTAAGAACTGAACACTGCACTTCCATTGTGCTGGGGGAGCTGCTTTGAATATTAACTATTTCATGTCCTAATGCAAGGACAATACTGTATAAAAAACCACATAAAACACTGTTCTCAAAGACTATTACAGAAAATTCCACACTGTGTCAAGAGAGCTCCAAGATATGCTCATTTAAGGAAGATATGCATTATTTAAGGAAGAATGATTTATTAGTTTTCCATAAAATCTGAAAGATAAATGAATACTGTTGAGGGAAAAATATTTCAGCATCTTCACTCTGGAAAAACATGACCTTTGCTACACACCTTTCTGCAAAGACTCAATTGCTACATCAGAACAAATACTTGGGAAATCCTTACCTGGCAAACCAGAGATTCCTGGCCTTCCAGACTGTCCCTTGGGACCAGGTAATCCCATATTTCCCTGAAGACCTGTTAATCCAGGTTCCCCAGGCTGCCCGTAGATTCCTGGGACACTCAAGCCAGGAGGACCGAGGTTTCCTTTTGAACCTTCTAAACCTCTTCCTCCTAAGAAAAGTGCAGGACAGTGTAGTATGCTAGATCTGTCTGAAAAACAAACCTTCATCTCTATCTTTACATCATAAGCATGAAACTCTTCTTGAACTTTGCCTGTTTGAGGCTAAACATGAGATCTGTAAGGCAACAGACACACTCAGAAAATCTTCCAAGGGCTGTGGATTGGGTTTTTGACAAGAGGGTCGGAAAAAAAGTGAGAGCTGACAAACCTGTTCTTTCTCAGAAAAAGAAGAAAAACCCAAACCTGAAAAATGCACCAATTTTGCATTCACTGTTTAATTTTTTTTTTAATCCTTCTGAGATCATATATAGGAGAAAGAATGTGCTGCATATCTGAGCGTGGTTTTTTAAAAAAAATAAAATCACATGCAGTACGGGCAGGTACTTTTGGGACCCTGAATTGTTTTCCTACCTAGCTGAGCTCTTCCTTTCTTTTATTTCTTTATCAATCCCATTGCACCACAGAATCTAAGTTCAGTCCCACAGGGGAGATATGACTGAAATATCCTTTTTCCTGTGGAATTTGGGTCAGTTTGTGATTACTCTTTAGACTGTCCAGTGGAATCTGGATCTTAATCCATCTTTGTTAGTGTATGTGCTTCCTCCCATGTACAGAAAGAGCATCTTTTAAATGGACTCATGTTTTCTTGCATACTATTGTATAACCAATATCCAGAAACAATTTCAGCTCCCTCAGGCCACTGGAAGGCAGAAACAAAAGCCACACTCACCCAGCCAAATGGCATTTTTGGGTCAGAAAGTCCTACCTGGTGGGCCCGTAGCTCCCTGGCCACCTGGCAAACCTGGCAGGCCAATAAGACATTCAGCAGGTTTCCCTGGAAAACCTGGGTCTCCAGGAACTCCAGGTGAGCCACGATCTCCTAAAAGACATGAGAGTGGATTCATAGCCAAATGAAGTTTTAGGCTATGAGTGAACATTGTTTGACTCAGTTTTCCTTAAAATAACTTGCTGTGCTCCCTGAGCTTCTCTGACAACGTTACCTCTTAGGCCATCATCACCATCATGTCCAGGATGTCCTGGTAGGCCTGGGAGACCTGGAAGTCCACCTTCACCTTTTGAGCCAGGACTGCCATGACCTCCTGGTGAACCCATTCTTCCTGGCTGTCCAGGAATAACCATGCCTGGTTCACCCTGCAACACAGAGAGAAATGTAAACAATTCTCTCTGCTTTGCAAATCTGCCAAAATATTTTCTCCACTGAGGGAATAATGACCTTATTTCACTAGGGTAATTCTCCTTATTCCCTTTGGATCTTTCACGCCATAATTTCTAATGGTTTCAATACAGCAGACCACTGGATGTTTCTTGTTGGCCAGCTGAAGAATTAATCTAGACAGCTTTTAAACTTTGTCTCCTAACCCTAAGAGGTTGCTACTGAGCAATGCAAGACACTTGCCTCCCTTTGTTCATTAATGCATTGGCACACCTTCTGTAGCTGTGAGAAGCTTTGGATATCGACCTGAAAGTGGGAGTGAAGTTTGTGCAAATATAACTTTTCCTTTATTTTTATATTATAGTCTTTTCTTTTTAATTATTTATTTAAATGATCAAAGTCAGCGCCCAGGTATGTCTCAGAATTCTCAGTCAGGTGTTGGGGTTTTGAAAAATCATTCTTCTGAACATTGTTTTCCATGAAGACTGGTTTTATCACAAATGCCTCAAGTGCGTTCCCTGATTGGAAAGTTTGAATTAGTAGGTTTTTTTAGATGACTGAACTGCTGGTTGTTTTGAGTACCAGCAAATCAATATGTTCACAAAGCAGGTCAGTACACCTGAGCTTATACCAGTCACTAATGACATATTTGGACCACAGAGGCCACTTGATATCCAGATGTTTCTGTGGCATCAAATAGATTAAATAGTTAGAAAAAAAATTCACAACCTCAACCCCCTTCCTTCATCACATCAAAAAACACAGAAAAGAACGGCATATGGGCACACACAGACAAAAAGAAATGCCACATTTTCAAACCATTTAGGTGTTAATATTTTGTTCAAAATGGAATCCTAATTACAGAGTTGTAGAGAATCACCAGCCATTTAAAAAAGAGAAGATTCAGTAGATTAGCTTCTGTTAATCAGCGAGAGTAGCTGCAGTGTTGCCTCCAACCTACTTTCTTCATGCTTCAATTCAACAGAGCACTTGCTTAAATGAAATACATACTTACTTGTCAATGACCTCCATCAAATATAGGCTTAATTGGATTTCTGAACAGACATCATTTCAGCAGCTGAGGCTTTAATTTTTTTGCTGTAAGCAATGCAATATCCTCCCTGTGGTCTGAAAGCTGAAGTAAGAAAACATCCCAAACACTTGGAATTGTGAAATCTTGTATTTGGATCTAAAATTCTGGCTTGAGCCCCTTTTTATGGAAAGAATTTAATTTCATACTTTGTGCATAACTAGTAAAGAAATAAAGGAATTCCTATATTCCTTACAATTTTTTATTTATTTGCTCAGTATAAAATTTAATGAATGGGACCTCTGGAAAAGTCTGTGCTGTATATCTAACCAAACCTTTTGTCCTGGTTGTCCTAGGTTTCCCGCTCGGCCTGGATCTCCAATCTTTCCTTCATAACCTGGTGGCCCTCTGCCTCCTGCAAGTCCTTTATCTCCTGCAAAAGCAATTAAATGACAGTGCAGATGCTTTATTTTACAAAAGGGTATTTGCATATGTGTGGTCATGAGCCTCTGACACTAAGGGAGCTTACATGAGCTGAAGGGAGCATTGATAAGGCTGCACCTCGAGTACTGTGTTCAGTTCTGGGCCCTCAGTTTAGGGAGGACACTGAGTGCTGTGTCCAGCTCTGTCCCCTCAGTTTAGGAAGGACACTGAGTGCTGTGCCCAGCTCTGTCCCCTCAGTTTAGGAAGGACACTGAGTGCTGTGCCCAGCTCTGTCCCCTCAGTTTAGGAAGGACACTGAGTGCTGTGTCCAGCTCTGACCCCTCAGTTTAGGNGTGGGATATTAGGAAAAAGTTCTTTATGGAAGGAGTGATAAAGTACTGGAATTGTCTGCCCGGGGAGGTGGTGGACTCACCATCCCCGGATGTGTTTAAAAAAAGATTGAATGTAGCACTCAGTGGTGCCACATGGTTTAGTTGAGGTGTTAGGGCATGGGTTGGATTCAATGATCTTAAAGGTCTCTTCCAACCCAGTGATTCTGATCTGGATTTCAGAGTTGATGTGACACACAGCATCTTGTTCCTTACGTATTCACTCAAAATTGACTGTAACACTATTTGTTATTAACTGATTTGAAGCAAGTCACCATTCTTTTTTTTAAGTGAACCCATTCTGATGTCAGTTCCCTACTGCTCTCTTTAACAAGCAGCTTGGTACAAATTTTAGTATCTGAGCTTTTTCTATTAACTCCTGTCCTTACAGGATTATGAGAATTTCCTAGTATTTCTAGTGCTCAAAGGGAATTATAACTGCATGAGGAATGGCCAAATTTACAGTATTGAAAATGCTTTCTATCACATGCACAATAAAGGAGGTATTGCATAGAACATAACCAAAATTGATTAAAAAGAAAGTACTGACACTCATAAAGCTCTGTCTCTGTAACACATATCCAGGTAAAGAGAATCCATCTGCATTAAGTGTAGCACTCAGATGAGATAGCTGCACCTGTTTGGGCAGTATTCCAGAAAGCATCAGTGTTTTTTAAAATATTTCCCTACTGTCAGCTTTGATACTTGATACTCTGAAATACCTCAAAATATTTCAAACTTACAATTTCTAAGACTTCAGGCAATAAATTACAAAACTGCTAAAACACTTATCTGTCTGTTATTGATTTATTTTCTTAACTTGCTAATTATTTTAAGGTGTACTTAAAAAAATTTTTTGTTTTGTTTTTTAAGAAGATCAAAATGAGTATTTTACCTTTTGGACCTGGGTTTCCAGGAAACCCAAGCCCTGGAAAGCCTGTGTCACCTGTTGGTCCTGAATGTCCTGGATCACCTGGCTGACCTCTTGCTCCAACCCTACCTGCACAAAGGAAATAAGTAAACTGTGAATTATCTTACCACAGAACATCAACTTGTAAGATTATGTGTTATAGCTTATCATTATTAATAAGTACACAACTGTAGATTATATTAGAATTTAGACATTATTTCTCCACTGCAGTTTTTCACAGTTAAAATGCTAATTGCCTTCACAGTATCAAAACATTTATGAGTCTGTGAGTTAAGTTTTTATGCAATCTGGCCAAATTTCAGACTCCTAGAAACAGCTACATGCAGACACGAATCTTCCACTTCTTCAGAAGTTCCAAACACACTTTATATAGGGGTGAGGCTTGAAACAGAAGCAACTATAAGAACCGAAGCTACCATAAAGCTGTCAAAAAGCTTCCTGTGCTGTTCAGGACAGTTTTAAGGAGTATTGTTCTACAAAACCTAAGCAAAGATGCCTTACAATTCACCAATCTCTGATTTTAACTGTTTTACTGATTTAGTGATGTACTCACCAGGCACTCCTGGGGGTCCAGGTAAACCATGTGGTCCTTGAGGTCCTGGCAATGCAGGTAATGGAGTTGCCCTACTGGTCTCTCCCTTCAGACCTTCAGCAAATACATTATAAAACATTACAAAGGCATCTAGTTTGGCAATACGTCATCTCAAGCATTTAAAAATATTAGTGATCAATCAATTTGGATAAAAATGTAGTCTACAGTTTCCATATTTCTGAAACTCCAAGAGATTTTGAAAAGCCTTCACATCCTGGCTTAATTAAGTACAATTATTTTATTGATAGCTGCAGTCTGCCTGTGAGCCCTCCTGCAGTCTAGTGGAAACCCAGAAAAAGAAGCACAAAGTCACCAGGAAAATCATGCAACTGAGAAGTGCTTAAATCTTCAGCTCCATGTCATAAAGGTTCAATGGACATTATCTTTAGGCAACCTTGACTATATCTGCCATTCAGCTGAGTTCTTCCACTGGTATGTTTCCAGCACTCAAAAATTCGGATGCCCTTTACATTTAACCCTGCTGATTTAGATTACACTCATGGTGACGACTGGCTGCATATTTGAATCGTTTTTGTTTCCACAGTGTCAAGCATTGGAACGCATTGCCCATAATGTGCTGTCTTTGTCCTTGGTGGTTTTCAAGGACCAACTAGATAATGCCTTGAGTAACTTGGTCTGATCTCATAACTGCCCCTGTGCTGAGATGAAGTTCAGACTGCACAGAGTCTGTTCCAACCTCAATTGTCACCCTTAGACTTTTGCAACTATCTTCAGAGGTACCAAAGTTGGGACAATGCTGTTGGAAGTCCCATGGCAAGGAGAGGTCACCCATGTTTAATAAATTAATTCTTTGGTTTCAATCTCTGCAATTTTAATCAAATACTCCTTAACATAGGTAAAACACAGTAAAGTAGGGAAGTTACAAACCAGCTTCTCCAGGTAATCCAGGTGGTCCAGGTATTCCTTTAGAGCCTTTAAAACCTCTCACTCCTTGTGGTCCATAACCTGGCAGTCCAGGAAGCCCCATTTCTCCAGGAAGCCCAACTCTACCAGGCAGTCCAGGTAGTCCTCTATCTCCTTTTGATCCAGCCAATCCCTAATGATTACACACGTATACAGAGCATTACTTGCTTTCCACACCAGCTTTCTTAACAAAATGCCCATTTCTCTGACTATAATCTTGTATTATTTTAGTAACAGAGTAACTCTGATAATTTAAGAAACATTTTTCCTCTGATTTACCTGTGATTAAATGAATATAAATTTGAATATCAATGGTTACAAAGAGAGGGCTACTAAGAGGGAAATACCACAAATAAATACAATTGCATGGTTTTTTCCAATCACTGTGTTGTGGCACTGGGCACTTTTCTTCTCTTTTAAAACCCATTTGCCAAAAAACCCAAACCCACTTCAGCTCTGACTGTCCTCAAATACTGTGGAGTCAGTTTTAGAGACAGATCTGAATCATGTGAACAGTTTTTCAGCCAACATAAAATGACAATAATTGTTAGTTTTTGTTTCTGCTGAGCTCTGCCCTAACAATTCTAGTTTTATGGTGAGTTTTCACTGAAGATTAACCCATAAAGACTGAACAGGAAGTATTTGAATTATTAAGCATTATAAGTAGTCAGAAAAATACTTTTTAAAAGATTTTATCTATCATAGAAATCCAACAAAATGCTCCAGTATCAATATCCAAACTAACACCTCACTAGACTGCTGAGGTTTTTCACCAATGTGTCCCTACACTAGCCTCATCTCTCTCTGGTCTTACATCAGAATAATTCCTCTCCTCCTTTCATGCATATGGTTGTTACAGTTGAGGACAGTATCCTCAGTCAGGTAGGGGATATTCAGCTGAAATATCTGCGTAGATTAAACAGATTGCTGTACAAGACAAAATACCGACTTTGGTTTCCATGACTTCCATATTAATTGCAAAAAGTGCATACCCACCTCTTCACCTTTAGAACCCTTGGATCCTTTAGAGCCAGGTCTTCCCAGAAATCCACTTGAACCTCTTCTCCCTTTGTCTCCCCTGGCTCCTGGATCTCCTCGCTCACCTTTTGGCCCTTCTGGATATACATATCCTGGCTCACCTTTTGATCCTTTACGTCCTTGATCTCCTCTAGAACCTGGAGGTCCCTAGAATAGAGTCATCAAAAGAATTTCAGTGCTAGATGTGTGTCATCTGTTTTCAAGTGTTCTTTTTCTTAAAATTAAACACCTCGGAGGGGTTCTCCCTATTCTCGCTTTTATTCTCTGTAACAGCACACTTCAATGAACAGGGTTTTGGGGTTTTTTGTCTTTTCATTTTCTCCTGCCTTTACTTCTTTTGACAAGACTACCATTTCATTTGTGCTACTACAAGCAGGAATAATGTAGCATAATTTATGGGTAAGATCATGGCACAAAAAGAAGGACTTTGAGAGCTAGTTAGGGATTTCTCCTCCACATATGAATATTTTTTACTTGGAGGGACACTCCATGTGCCATAGCTGGCTCTGTTCACAGGTAACTTCCCTCTCCCTTCTCTCCCCCTCAGGTTACAAAGAGGTACACTATTCCTGCTGAAAGCACACTGGGCTCCAGTCATCTTGGGCTCATGAACTTAGGGGACTTCTGGCAAAGCCTGTTAGCAGACTCATTCTGCATCTGTACAGCAACCACCACAACGAATACTTGTGCATTACTTATTATTGGACAGCACTGGCTGTACTTTCCCATAAATAATTACTACTACGGGCACAAGTTAGCACAACCAAATGACACGTGTGGCAGCAGGTGGCAGACTTCCTTCTTCATAACATTTCCCAGGAGGGAATGTCCTTTGCACCCCTGAAAGAGGGTACGATGGGAAGTAAGTTTCTCTGCACAGCTGGGACTTTAGCAACTCCTAAATATGCTGGAAACAGGAGAAGTAGGAAGTCTGACAAAGATCACAGCACACAAAAATCTATATATGTTTTACAGCCACTGCCATGATTATTGAACTATATAAAGGAGCAGAAGGTAACTATAGACTACCCACACCAGACAGAACAAGCAGTCTCAGCACCATGAAATGAAGCACAGGTTAATCACACAGGTATTTATTTACCTGCCTTACTGCCTGGGCTAACTTGCTGCACTGAGCAACCAGGCTCATGTAAAGCTGTGTGAGCTTTACATTATCTGCCTTGCCTCCCTTGCTGACACATTCATTACTACAGGAAAAAACCTGTTGAGATGACCCAGTATGACACTGCCTGTAACACTAGCCATGAGGCTTTTCTGTAATTATTCTTGTGGGATCTGAATGTTAATCTGAAAAACCAGTCTTACTTGAGCCCCTGGAAACCCTGGTGTTCCTGGAGAACCTGGGGAACCTTTTGGACCTGTTGTTCCTTCTCTACCTGCAAAAGAAACAGCATATTTTGTAAAGAAAAATGAAAACAAGGACATGGATTTTGACAAGCTCCAATAACTGCACCCAGTATTCAACGCTTCTGTTGTTACATTGTTGTTACATTGACCAACTTGAATAGACTGAGCTGGCTTCCGGCTGCACCTAAAGCCTCTCGGCACTCTGAGTTGTGATCTTTTAGGGCTTGTGCTCATACTAGCAGAGGGACCTGCACCAGGCTCTCACACTCACCACCACCTCAGGGCTAGTTCAAGGGCTGCAGGCTGCAGACATGCCCACACCTGACTCTCAAGCTAAAAGCAAAATCATTTGCACTCTTACTATCCTGTTAGGAACAAGATAATTTACCAGGCATGCCATCCTGACCACGAGGCCCAGGAGAACCAGGAAGACCGGGCATTCCCGGAATGTAGCTACAATCAGTACACACCTCAGCATCATCACCTGGAATGAAAAGAAATCATGAGTTGCTCCATAGCAAGTAATTTTCAAGCTCAACTAATGTGCTACTTAGTTTGTTATAGCTAAGACTTTTTCGCCAGGAGTGCAGAATCGTGACCTTAATTTTGTTGGAAGATCATTTCCAACACAGTACTAAATTACCTGTGGTCAGAAAGTCAATCAGAACTGAGTACAATTAATTGAAAGGACAGAAACATTTGGTCTTGATTTTTTCAAGTCAAGTTTTAGCAAATAATTTCGATACATTCACTCTACTGACAAGCCAAATTCTCTCAAAAGAAGTAAGGGACATACGCTTCCAGCTAACAGAGCTCTGTGACACTCAGGGTCATTCTAATGACAAACAAAGGGCAAAGAGATTCAGCAGCTCCTGTGGGTGGAGCAGATTCTTTCGGAGACAAACTGTCTGCAAGAATATAACAGGAGAGTACAAAGCCCTGCCAAGCTATAGTAACTGTTCCAGTGAAGATCTGCACCCTGCCACAGTTCTGTACAACTGGTGTGCAGCACTGGCACATCACTGCTCTTTTAGTTGATGTAAGGGGAGGAAGACATCTCACCATCCCTAATGAATGTTCTCAAAACTCTGAACTCAGCAAATGACTTAAGAGGTAAATTAAATTTTAAAAAATCTAATGAGGATCCATGAAGATGATGGGATTGTACCATCTACTTCTGAGTGACAGTTATCTGAAACTGACCTCTCATGCCAGTATCTCCTGGAGGTCCCGGGGGTCCTATACACCCTGGCTCTCCAGGAAGTCCTGGCAGGCCAGTTCCAAACGTTACTCTACCTGTTAATGAAATGAGCATGGCACCATTACATCATAGATTATTCAGACCATTCTCTGCTTTCTAAGGGAGAAAAAATTTGCAGGGATGAGTTTGAAACAGTATTCTGATCCTTATGGGTCCCTTCCAACTTGAGAAGGGAAGAATGAATTCAACAATTCATTTAAAAGAGAGAGCTACCTGGAAAAATCCCAAACACCTGCAACTAGAAGTACCTGGTTCTCCTGGAGGACCTGGTAATCCAACAGAACCAGGCCTGCCAGTAATACCAGGCAGTCCTGGAGGGCCTACAATACACAAGCCAGTTTGTCCTTTCTCTCCTTTTGTTCCTTTTGGCCCAGGAAATCCTGGGGGACCTCTCAGACCAGGTCTTGACACACCTGACCAAAGGGGAAAAATACAAAAACAGAATTAAAGAGGAAATGGCATTTCAAAACTAAGTACTCATTAGGATGAGTGACAAACACACCAAGTTCATCCCATAAATCTTTTTTATCTTGAAATATATTATTCAAAGTGAGAATCCACAGACATTTAAAAATTATCTCTAACTTGACCCATCAAAGCTCTTGGGTGACAATATTTTAGCACTTAGAGATATTTTTAAAGTCTTAAATATTAAAGAAATTAATATTTGACAAAGCTTATTCAGTGTAACAACAGGAAGAACAATATATTTTACTATTGCATATACCTGGTCTACCAGCAGCTCCAGGAGGACCCTGTGGCCCTGCAAAAGCAACATATTAAAAACTTGTGTTAAACCTCTCTATACTTTACAAAGTCACTATTCAATAGCATTGAATACAAACTTTGATTTCTGCATTTTAAGCTTAAAAGTTAAAATAAGAACTTGGTTTTGCTTGAGTGGGCACCTACCACTCATGCAACTGTTGCATACTGGCAACTATTTTTAAGGGTAAATAATGCTATAAATGAAAGTCTCAGGATGCATTTCAAGTCAGCAATTAGATGTGAGTTTAGGAATATTCTTGTAAAGGCAGAAGAAGGTTGCTCAAAATCTAGTCTGCAATAAGCCCTTTGAGTGGACTGTTCTTGCTACAGGATTGTAGTTTTGATGTCCCACTCACCAGGCATGCCACGTTGACCTTTTGGTCCTGGAGGTCCGGGGGGTCCTTCATCCCCTTTTTCACCAACCACATAATCGTAATACTCCGTCTCAAGAGAAAGGTGGTAAGAAAAGAAAGAGTTGCAAGAATAAAGGGAGAAGCACAGTGGCTCACACTGAATCTCATTCATAATTTTGATGTCCTGACACCACAAGACCTTACTAATTACAATCAACCAGAAATGAAGTAATTGTTATTAGCAGCAGTGGTTTTTTAGTATTCTGTCAATATCAAAAACACCTCAGCTTTTTACAAAGTAATTTCTTCTGAACAATTTAGGCAGAAGGTTTCCATTAGGTGCACATGGGGCCTTTAGGAAAGCCACTAGGGAGACAGCATGACTAGACAGGGAAATTATACTCATACTGACTCTTGCTCTCTTTCAAAGATGTTCTTAGGATTTTGAAATTAAGGTCCCCTGTTCTGGAAGTGATTAGAAATTGGTTTAAATATTAATGCCTCTGAATTTTTGTAACTGTTCTTTGGCAGTGCAATCTCCTGCCAAAATTGCTGGATCCAGGTGATGTCTAGCCAGGCACAGATACTGTATGCAATTCCATATGAAGGAAGATCTCATCTGTGTGAGAATCCCAGCAATATCAGTACTTGGCAAAAGCCGTGACTGATTAGAGCACCACAGGACATCCATTATTGCCTCATGCAAACAATTTGGATTATTCTTCTTCTAATGGTTTAGAAAAATGATATATGAAGGTAATTTACACTTACTCGACCACAAGCTCCAGGTGGACCAGGGTTTCCTTTCATCCCCTTAATCAGAGATAAGTTTGTTTATTAAAAACAATATATGGAATGACATTTACCCACTATTACTTCAGTACATTGTTCAAAACATTAAAGAAAAACAACTGTTCCTGACCAGTCCTTCACCATCCTGTCTCTGTTCCTTACACAACTATTCAGCTGCATACACCAAAACCTACAGGAACTCATCAGCAGACATAGATGGACACCAGTTCAAACACTTGGTTTGTTTCAGCTGGTCCATTCCCTATTCCATGATACCCTTACTTGTCATCTCTTAGGCCAAGTGAAACATATTATATACACGATAAACAAAATTGTACAATAACCCCCAAACATACCTTATCCTCATCCTCAAAAGAGTAACAAAACTGTTGGACAATACCTTAGCTCCTTGCCTTCCAGCCAGTCCTGGCTTGCCCTGTTCACCCTTTTGTCCCTGCAGGTGACAGTACACAATTTTAAAAGGATTAATCTTTTAGCACTGACAACAGTAAAATCTAAAATGTAAAGCTTTAATCTTTCATGGTGATGGCAAAGTGAATGCAACTTGCTCAGGAGAAAAAACCGCAGTGACAGACTCAGTTTGAGGTACAGCTCCATGCCTGCAGGAAAAGCTGCAGGTGTCCCATCCAAACCTGTATTTATTACGGCACACTCCAGCACTCCCAAGGAGAAGCTGCTCTGCATGGCACAAGTGTAAGAGTCTGTGATCTGTTCTCCCTCTGCAAACTATTTCTGAAGGGGAGAAATGGGACACAGTGCAAGACTCTCCGATTCAACACCCACCCCCAGAACTCGCCGAGTCAGCAGGATGGTGCTGATCTCAAGAGGTGTCAGCAGCACCAGGAGGGAAGACAGTGCAGACTTAGGCTTTCTGCAAGTGAATACAGGCAAGGGAGAGGGGCTTCTTGGAGACTGGTGCAGTTGAATGCACTGCTAGTGAGTAAAGCTGAAATGGGAACAGAGCAATGACATGTCTTTGTCATGACAGAAAATTTTCTTTCTGTTAGCTAAGGCAGTAGAGCTTTGTGGTCTGTCATTCAGTGTTCTTTGTCAGACTGGAACGTGTTTAGGCTTCCTGTGAAGGTCATTTTAGCATGACAAAGATGATGTTATAGTAAGATACATGTGCAATGGGCTATTCTGGCAGTAAGAATTTTGATAAGATATTTATAAGGTCACTGAGACTCTAATGATGTTGTGAAAGTAGAGGTGAAGTAAAAAGAACTGATATTTAACCAATTGATTACAGTATTTGAAACACATTTGAACAACTCCAACTTTTAAATTAGTATACAGATGAGACTAATATTGCTTCTAAAATGGCATATTGTAAGAACTATACGTTGACAAAATGATAGTATAATAGCTATCAGTCATCTTGTTTCAGGCCAAGACAGCCACAACCCTGACAACAACTTGTCTTCATAAAACAGAGTCTTCGATCCTAGTGAATCAAAACTATTCATTTCTATTCTCAATTTATGTTAAAGGGAAGGTATAACTATTTTGCAAAAACTTCAATGTGACTAACCAGAAAAAACTCGGTAGAATTAATTTTGCTTAACTTGGTGTGTGTTCTCAAACTCATTAGACAGTCAGCAGACAGCAACAGGTCTTTTTGACATAGAAACAATGACATCTGAGCCTCTGTCTCCTGCACACAAATCTGTGAGGACATGGTATGTTCCAAGGCCAGCTGCATGAAGGAAATGTTTCAGTGGATGCAAATCAGCATTTAGAAACACATTCCACAATGAGGGAAAAGCTGTGACAGGAAGATGGGATTGTCATAAACAGATGACTACCACTTAGAAAACATTTAGAAGGCTTCCTTCATTACCGGTAAGCCAGGTGGACCTGGGGCACCTTCTTTTCCAGGCTTCCCCTACAAAGGAAAATGGTAAAATAAAATTAGAAGAATTAAAGTGAGGATATTGCATTCAAAGAGCGTAGCAACTCAGTGCTGTGCACGTAACTGTAAACCGTGTAAACTGTAAAAAGCCATTAAGGTTCTTTTAAAGTATTCATTAATCATAACTGAAGTTCATAAAACTCTACAGAACAGGTAGTAAGATATTCCACTGACATTCCTCCTCCTGTGGAGGATTTTTTGTGCCAGCCTCCAGCAGCACAAAGTGCCAGGCAAGTGCAGAAAGCTTGGTGAAAAACCAGGTTCTTGCAGAAACAAGACAAATGATAAAACAGTGCAGCAGCAAGCAGCCCTTCCCATGGTGAGCTTGGAAGGACACTGGAGGAAAACTCTCTGAACCCCATTTCCTGTATGGGACAACTTGAGGAGAAATTATTTAATGGAAAGGAATAGGGAGTGCACTTCAAAGGTATTTGAAGCAGGGCAGTAGGTGGGAAAGTGAAAACAGAAGGAGGCAGCATGCCAGAGGTATCTGCTGCTTTCCATGGCCCATTTGGCAGCATCTGCTGGGGTCCTGTATCTTGTGTGGCAACAAGAAACAATTGTTTGAGCAATTCATAACAACAAAATAAGGAGACAAAGGGAAGGGTGGCAAAAGGGAGAGAAACAGAATGAAATGAAATCATGATCATATGGATACCTTGCTTGCCACCTTGAAGGCAGAAATGAGGAAAACCTGGTTCATTAAAATCCACAGCAGGAAGGCAGTGAAAAGATAAAAGGAGGACAGGGGGAGATTAAAAAAATCAGAACAAGAGGGGAAAAAAGAAAATTTTAAATTTTTTTCCCCCACAGAATAAATTAATGAAATGTAAAATAATTTTGAAAAGACCAGACCATTAATTAGGAGGTAAGCAGCAGAAAAAACAGCAAAAAGATGTCAGAACTTCAAAGATGAGGAGAATAGAATTATGTCCCCACAAGTTCAAAACTCACTTGCACAAAACAGAATTTTTTTCCTAGAATGCAAGATCCACAACAATTTGATATTTTGTGCTGATTGCAAAAAATGTTTTCTTTTTAGAACAGTTAATCAATCAATGTCTTAACAATACTTCCTTAGCATTCTTCAAGATCAGTACCCAAAAAACCCAAGAGTGCTCTACGAGTTCTTCCATAAGGAGTCAATTAAGAAGAGTTCTAAAAAGTACTGCATGACAGGACAAGGCTTTTGTGAACAGAAGACAATGTGGAAGAAACACAGAAGATGGAGGATTAATAATACACATTGGAGAGCAAGAACTTCTAGAACTTTACACTAGTAACTCAATTTGAAATTTTCTTTTTGTATAGGAATAATGAAAAAAACAATCAAGTTGCTCTCTGACATCATCATTGTTACAGCACCATACAACTGAAAAAAGAAGAATCCTCAGGTAGTACCAGGGTCTTGTCTTGCTATCTTTCCTTATGGAAGAAAATATATTGCAACCACAAGAAGTATGAGAAAAGTTTTAAAAATATACACATTTGGACTGAATGAAACATTTAAGTTTTGAAACATAATATTTTTAAAACTATTTTTTAAATTATTTTTCTCAGTATTGCTTTTATAATGTATTCAAAATCTGTATTCAGAAAATGTCACAAAATATTTTGGGTTTTTGACTATTTTAGGGTTCTCCTCTGATTATATATCATTAATTTGTTATGAATTTGTAGTTTTAGTTACTAAGACCTTGCATCTGTCACTAATTAGTTTTTATCTGAAAGTTTGAAAGGCATTTGAATGAAAGTAATAGCTTTCCATTAATTATCTTCCAGAAAAAAAAACTATAGTCAGGTAAATTGTACCTTAATGTGCATATTTTTTTAAATAAATATTTTTTCACATACTATGCTATTAGTGGAGTAACTCTTAGGCAACTTTCTTCATGACTCCACACAGCTGCTGGTTGAACATACTAATTTGAGTCTGCTGTCTTAAGTAAACCTGGTGTTTTCTCTTCTACTCACACCCTTGCACTATAAGCCCAGTACACGTCTAGCAGAGCACTTTTTAATTAAGTTTCAACAGGAGAACCTTTATAGGAAAAAAATAGAAGCGTACTCACAATGAACTGACCTTCACTCCAAGCACTCATGTAAGTACAGTCATTTGACTTCCAGCTCTTGTCTAGTTTACTGCAGGAAAGAGCTTTTGAATCTAAGCAAATTTGCTCTGAATAGCAGCGAGACAAAAGCTACACAGCAACACTAACTCAAACCTGTTTGTCAGAAAGGACCAACACATATGTATTGAACTGTTTGCACACACCTCTGTTCCTGGTTCACCTCGGTCACCCTTTTCACTCTGAGAATCACCAGCCAGCCCCTGGAACAAAACCACACTGAGGATACTCATGCTTAGAAACTCACATTTTCTAAGCTAAATATCTATTTTATAATTTTTTATCTTTAAAAAAAATACAGTTAGAATGCTATTAATAGGTATTTTATTCTATTAATTACTCCTATTCTTGTTAATAAAGGGTGAAATAATTAGTGTAAACACTAGTCTGTAAATAGTAGCATTTATTAGGTGATGCTGCCTGAGCATCTGGATTTAAGGGATTTACTTCTGATCACTTACTGTAAACCCCATTGGCCCTGGGGGTCCTCTTGATCCTTTTTCTCCTTTTTCTCCTTTCAAGTCCTGTCACACAGAAAAGAAGAGCTTACTGTGGTGTCCTTGATTTTTCTGTGCTTACTATTTCAATCTGGTTCTACAAATAGGAAATCCTTATGTCACAGCAAGATTCTTTGAGCAGAGAGGGTTCTATTCAACTGATTAAGAAACAGAAACTTCACATCAGTGCTCCTCCCTAAGTCTGTGACATTTAAAAAAGAAACTGTTTCTGCACATTTCAGAATAGAGTTAAGTCAAAACAACCTACCTGTGATTGTATGCAAAAGGACTGCAGTAAATATCCCCACAAATGGCAACAAGAAACAAGCAAAAACCCAAATAAACCTTAATTGCTTCACTGGAGCTAGAGTTACTTTCAAAACATAATTGCAAAACATAATTGTGGCTACCTACAGCATCCTTGTCTCTGTGGGTGCAAGATTAGATTACACTACAATGTAGCACCACTGGGCCACATCCCAGGGTCACTGTAAAGCCAAATTTTATGGACTGTCTAATTATTACCTGGTTAGACTCATGCTCCAAACTATTTATGTAAGGAGTTTGGCGGGTTTGTAAAGCATAATGCCCAATGTTGCTGAAAAATTGCCATTATCTAATGATAAGCCACCACAGCTGTGACTGGAAAGTGCTCCAGGTTCTCTGTATTTGATTTAAACAGTGAGAGCTGGTGTGCCTAAAAGCTGAACCTTGCTTCTGCAATCTTTCTCTTCCTTCCTCAATTCAGTCTTGATGCAAAAATCACTTTAACACATAATGGAGAGGAACTTTGGATGACTCCATAGATTAGATGCAAATTACATAAGAAAAATGGAATCAAGAACACACAGAAGACTTGTCCTGTTAATATGTGAATACTTAAAATTCTATCAACTACTGCTATACTATTACAACTATAAGGATACAATGCAAGAATTTTAATTCACAAAGCAACAGATAAAGCTGAATCAGAATATTTGCTTCCATATTTATTGTCTTTCCAACACTTTCCATGATTACTCATGTTTCAGTAATATTAATGAGAAAATGAACTACAAAATGTACATGAACACATTGTAAGCTTTTGTGAAAATCTGGTAGCTCAGAGTCTGACATTCTCAGTGCCAGGGCCCAGAGGTCAATTCAGCTGTGGCTTTGACAGCCATTCAGGCCATCCATGTGGATTTGGTGAAGCAGAAGCGATTTACTCTTCCTGTACTCAGAGCTCCCCAGCAGGTGGGGTGCTGGTAAGCAAGCAGCATTGCAATGGCATGTGCAAATGTGCATGTGAGCACACAGGCTCAGCCGAGCTGGCTCTACACAGACACTCTAAGAGAACTTAGAATCTAAATAAGCAAGTCTGAAAAATGTTAGGGTGGGTAAAAGGAAATGTTATCAGAGCAGTGAGGAAGAAAACATCCTCTCAAAGTAAAAGCTAGTCAGATGGTTTATCTGAATATGATGTTTAACAGTTTCACTACCGTCATGTTGTCTGGTCCGCTTAACGTCACAATAACAGTTCCTGGGGGCCCAGGGGGCCCAGTTAACCCAGTGTCACCCTTGAAAGAAAAAAGAAAAATAGAGCAAATTACAAGCAGTGTGTTTTTGTTCCTTCAAATTACTACTACTATACTTTTGATATTGTGAAAATTCTTCTGTCATTACACTCAGCCATTAATTCGGTTAACACTTCCCTTTGCTTGCTATTTATATTACAGTAAAAAAGATCTGTGGAAGATTTCACCTTCCCCTAGCTGATTAATATAAAAATGAATATGCTGAAAAGTTTCTAGAAACAATTTGATTTCTTAATATTATTTTTTTGTTACATAACTATTTTAACTCTACATCAAGTAAAAATATCTCCTTGATTACAATATTTCTCACTAAATTGTGTCAATCAGTAAATTACATGAACTGTCTTGGATGACATCCTCCAAACTGCAGGCTGGGTATTCCAGGGAGATCACAGAATCCTGGTGCTAACAGACAAAACAAGCTTCCACATGTCTTTAACTGACAACAGTTAGTGCACTTTTTTCATTAAGGATCTTTCAGAACAGGGAAAGTCCTCAGTGTGAGCTTTCCTGTGGAGCTCAACAAAACAATATCCACAATTTCCAGTGATTTTAAGCCAGTGGAATGCTTTTGCACAAATTTGCAGCACAACAGCCAAGAATGTTGCCCTCCTGTAAGGAACCAAGATGTTCCATGGTCACCTGAGCTACTGCTGATGAAAAATGAGGTCTATAGGCAAAGGGTTATTTTCCAGGAAACTCCTAGCACATTCCTGCTAGTGATTACAATGCTTAAACCAATGACAGCTGCATCCGTGCAGGTCAATCAGCATAACTGTAAGATGCCCTGATTTCTTGCAAGGGTATTCAGATTGACTACACTGGTCCTGGAGCTGCAGGCTGGGTGCTGAGAGTGTGGGCATTTGCAGTAATTCCTGGCTTAAGATCACATGGAGTACAAAGTAAGAACATGAAAGACAAGTTATCCAATTTTTATTAAAAATCTGGAGTTTTTCTCACATCACAAGGGCTGACACTGGAAATATATTAGCCAGAAGTTGTGAGACTACAAATGCTATATATTTACCAAGGTTTATCTGCTTAGATAAGTATTGAGGAGCACTACACAAATTATATATTTTAATGCTACATGTTAGTAAATATTAATTACTGCCTTCTCTTCAGTGTCTAATCTTCTGTCTAGACATTTATGTCATTGGCTCTTATGTAAAAACTTTTTCACCTTAGACAGCATTGCCATGTTCCCACTTTTCAACAAAAAACTCCCACATATATACTGAAAATTTGCATTTCACAGTATTACTTCCCCAAACATTTCACCATATTATATCAGAAAATGCAGAAAACTTAAACAAAAATAATAAAATGTTTAAAGCTTCTTATGAAATTACCTTTCTTCCTTTGGCTCCTATTACTTTCAGTCCCATAAGACCCTGAAAAAAAATCCCCTAATGTTATTTATTTATTTATTTTACTAACACTTAAACATGAGTTAATTTATGTTACACATTACAGAAGTTTTCATTTTTATTACCCATCTGAGACTACCTTAGGTCCAGGAGGTCCTGGTTTCCCTGGCATGCCCTACAAAAAGGAAAAAAGAAATCCTCAGCTAAAAAACTTACAATCTTTTTCTCTAATATAGGTGTTTTGAAGTACCCAACTTTCACAGAACTTATATCACATTTTTACTCTTTCTTCCACCTTTGCAACTGCCAAGTCATTACCAGTGGGTGACAGGTTGTTTACACAGTCTAGCTGTAAACAATACATCTCTCAATGTTATGCATATTAGTATTTCGAGTTAATTAATGGGTAATAATTTGAAAATTAAAATTTATGCCTACATGGATGAAGGATACTTCTGAAAATAAAGAAATTATCATGCATAAAAATGATCAAAAGAAACTGAAAAAAATTCAGATGTGTGCAGAAAAACATAGTTTTTACATACACGTGTCTAGACCTCAAATAAGTCTGGGAGAGTCAAGTACTTGTATCTGTGTAATTCCATAGGGTTTAGGGAAAATCAAAGGTCAAAGTAACAAGTGAGACATAAATTCATACTAAAGGTCCTGGAGGGCCCTGTGGTCCAAGTTCCCCAGGATATCCTTGAGCACCCTGGACACCCTGCATATTAAAAAAGAAACAGGAATAAATCTCTTGGCAAGATTATCAGCAAAACACTAAATTCACAATACTAAATTCAAAGAACTGAATAAGAAACAGAGGAGTAGCTCTGCTTCTGAATTTCCTTTTCCTATCTCAGGAGAACACAGAAGTATAATTCTTCCTCACTGTTTTATTGTTTGGCATATGTTTTGAAACACGAGAAAGTATCTGTTCTAAAACTAAACTACTCAAGTGAGGATGTAAGTCCTCTGAGAAATGTGGACTCATAATCCATATGGTCCTATTAATGCCTCTAATAAGCCTTCAATCCTTCAAATATTCTATGCAATAAATCCTATACTTTAAAGCTTTTTTTCCAAAGAAATGGAAAACTAAACATTTTTATTTTCTTTTTAATTTAATGCTCTCTGTTTATTCCAATAGTCAGAAGAAATGTCAGCCCTGCCTTCCCCTGTTAATGTTCATTTTTGAAATATGGACTATTCTGTCCTTTGTTAGTACTCTAGAAGCTGAGCTGGTCTAACCTGTTTAGTCTTAACTTAGATGGGAATTTTAGCAGTTGGACTTGATGGCCATTATAAGTCCCTTCCAACTGAACTATTCTATTCTATTCTATTCTATTCTATTCTATTCTATTCTATTCTATTCTATTCTATTCTATTCTATTCTATTCTATTCTATTCTATTCTATTCTATTCTATTCTATTCTATTCTATTCTATTCTATTCTATTCTATTCTATTCTATTCTATTCTATTCTATTCTATTCTATTCTATTTCTATTTCTATTTCTATGTGTAGGAGTAAACTCATAGATCTGTGACCAGTTTTTCTCCATAGCTGAAGTACTGTTTTTCTGCAATCTGACTGGCCTGCAAACTGACTGGTTTTGGTTTAGAAAGCAGTGACACTATTGTAAAAAATACTGTATCTATATTAAATAAATAATACACTTAAATTGTGCAAAATACAAAATAATTGTAATACATACTTGTGTTACATAGAATGTGTTTATACATATTACTATATTTTTTATACATATCTATCTCACCACCCCTTATTTTGAGTTACCTGAAGACCAGGCATTCCTGGTAATCCAGGATCACCTTTTGCACCATACTCTTGGCTATATCCCTCTGCAGGGCACCCCTGGACAATTAGATAAAAAGAAACACAAAAAAGTTATGCTGTAGAACTCTGTAGTGCAACAAATCTTCAGTTTGTAGGGAAATAAGTAACATCAGAATCGCATAAAAATGAAAACGGTATACTAGGCATAGTTCTATCTTTAGAGAAGATTTTATGAAACCAAATATATCTTTTGCAGGCCTTCCAGTTCTCTGTTAGAAGCAGTCTTCTTTTCAGATATACCTACATTACTCATTCACAGTCCTTGCCTTCAATTTATTTTTGATACGTTTTATCCCTTTAAAACACTCTCTAGTGCATCTGCAGCTTTCCATATGAATTCATAAACTGCTTAGGGGAGGAGCTTAGTTCTTTGTGTGCTTGAAAGTGTTAAATTCATTATATGCAGTAACAGTAGTGACAGTAATTATAGACCATTTTGCCACCTGAGGTGAATGCTACTAGGACAAAGGAAGCACCAAACTTTGCGGTTGCTACTTCTGGAAGGTAAACCTTGTGTTTTCCATGAACGGAGAGGTTAAGAGCAACAAACATATACACAAATTGTTGATAACCAATAAATACTTTGGGTAATATGATTCAAATAACTGACCTTCTCTCCTTTGATACCAGCAACTCCCTAGGAAGAAGAACAATCGTATTGAAACAGAAAAATAAAAGTGCTGAAATAACACATTCCAAATATTGTCTAAGCTTGGGGCTCTTCAGGTGATTTATTTTAATGAAGAAGGTGCATAGCTAGTTCATGTTTACTGGGCCAGAGCTCAATTTAAGAAGAAAGGGCATATTGTTAAAAAAGAGTCAATCTTATAGGTACAACTCTACAGGTGAAGGCAGAACAGCTTTGAAGCCTGATCTTAATAAATGAATAAATAAAATCAGCAGAGCTGGTAAAATAAAGATCAGGTTTAGAAGTTACTAGATTTGAAGCCACTGGAACTTGAAAGACAGCATTCCTTTTCCATTTGTTTAAAAGTTTCTCTTTCAAGCACATTTCTCCAGTGAAAAAGCCCAAATCCTAGGATTAAAGCAATGCACCCAGAGTGAGAAGTTCTGGATTTATTTCCTGGTTCTTATCGACTTAATTAAGCCATTATTTTCTCAAAAATACTTAGGTACAAACTGAAACTGTAATCTATTAAATATATTGGGGACACCTTTAGGGAGATAAGCGGTAAATTTTCATGAGCATCCCATGACAGCCAACTCCAGTCAATGAATTTCATGCAGTCATTAACTAAGAAGTTGAGGCCCAACATGCAAAAATAAAGCATTACTTTTAACTTCGGTCTCTTTACCACACAGTTTTCATACTAATAAGATGGGGATACCTATATATTTCAGCTGTTGTCAGTATGAGCTAACATGAGGCTTTACACTCCTTCAGGGACTGGCTTTATGTGGTGGGAATGCACACAATCATGAATTTCACACTTACTGGAAGGCCTGGAGAACCTCTTCGACCTGGAGGACCTGGAAATCCTTGGTCACCCTGAAAGTAGTAACAGTGATTGTTAATGCATATTATGGTTTATTATTTGGCCTGATTTTGGCAAATGTGATTACTGAAGTTTTTATTGCTATCACACTAAAAACACTGAGTTCATGACCATCGTATTTTGTTAGAAGAGGATCATCCCATTTTATGCAGCATGACTTCTATCCCACACTGTTCAGATTAGTTCAGTTTCACTAGAAATGTATGATTTTCTGTAGTAGGCATTATTCTGACCCTCTTTCCTAATGCAAAGAAGGCCTGGTAAATCTGTAAGTTAACATTGAGCCTTTTCTCTTGATTACTTTCAGGATTTATGAATTGCCAACTGCAAGATAGATACTGGCAAAATAAAATGAGTTAACTATCTCCTTTATAACCCACTGCAACAAAAGGACATATTGGACTAAACTGATTAGGTCTTCTGGATTTAATGAAAAAAGTATTATCGGTCAAAATATCAGTTATTCTTATCTTTTAACAAAAGCCATTAGAATTTATTATTTAAGTATTTATTTTGCACAAAAAGGTTGCATTTTTCCTTCCTCTGGTCCCATGACACAAGTTTTTCTAGCTGAAAAAAATCACAAACCAAAACAAGTCAAAGTTGTTATATATTGGGGGAAATTTAGAACACTTTTTGGCCATTCCCAAGCACAGCCAAATGCAATCTCCAGAACACTCAGCTTGGTTTGTACCTTTGTGCCATTACATCCTGGAACACCTGGGAGCCCAGGAGGACCAACAGTTCCTGGTTCACCCTAAAAAAAGCATGAAATTGACACAAGCTTTGTTTTTGCACATTCATATTGCCTTACAGAAACACTGAAAGAGTTTATGTTGGAGCAATGTTTCACAAGACTTGACAGATTACAATGTGTTCTTAAATCATTACAATGAGTAAGAATTGCTGATGCCAAGATTTTTATCTCTAGGCCAATTGACAGAGACAATGTTGATGTTGAGACTAAAGTGAGCACATTGAGCTAGATAATTGTGCACTGAAGACTAAAGTAAGAGAGAAATGGTTAAATCAGTTTCATTTTTACTTACGGGAAGGCCTGGAGGACCTGAAAATCCGGGTATTCCTGCGACTCCCTAATGATATTAACCCAGAGAAATAATATTATAAATATTTAACAAAAGCTCATTAGGCAATTTTTCTTTGATTACAGTCATAATAAAAATGAATTCAAGTAGGATTCTATTAAAAGATCATTACTTCCTTAACTCTTCTGACTGTGAACCACTGGTTTTGCCCACAGAATAAAACCCAAACAACTCTTCATGGTATTCTAGTGTGACTTTTTCACTGCACACCCAAATATTAAATACATACAGCAATAACCTTGGATGTAAGGTGTAGCAAAAAGGGCAAAAGTTCTAAAAATAAATAATACTTATGCATAGACCATGTCCTAAATTTTAACCATACTTTGAAATCAAACATAATGTTTTGCTTTTATTTTCACAAATTATTGAACAAGGTTGGCAATTAGCATGACATTTAATACATGTAAGTTCGTTTAAAATACAAACACTTACTCGTGTACCTTTGGGTCCAGCTAAGCCTGTAAGCCCTGGAGAACCCTAGATCACAAATGGAAAGCAATATCTTTCAATATCTTTCAGTTGGGAAAGAGCACATAAATGTCAACAGGACACACAGTATCAATACCAATACCAACGTGCACACAAAACCAGCTATATATAAATAAATGAATAAATGAATGAATGGCCTATTACAGTCAATAAAGAAAAGAAGCATTTCATACAGCTTACATAAATTGTGGTGTCTTGCCCTCCCTTCCAGTGTTTACAGGGGATGTATCACAGGATCACAGAATGGTTCAAGTTGGAAGGGACCATGAAGACATTCTAGTTCCAACCCCCCTGACATGGGCAGGGACCCCTTCCACTAGAACAGGTTGCTCAAAGCCTCATCCAACTTGGCCTCGAACTTCCAGGGATGGGGAATCTGTTCAGTGTCTTATCACTCTCCTATCCTCATAGTGAAAAAATACCTGTACCTCATCATAGGTATGTTGAGAAGGCAGTGGCTATGGATTTGGTCAAACTGTGAGACCTGGAAGTGCTTGCCTGTGAGGATAAAGCTGGAAGGTTCCCAGGTATGGGTGATGTCCATGTAATGATCAGATAAATGTATGTACTGTCACCTGTGCTGTTGAGCATTGAAACAAAGATCAGGAGCTAGCTGAAAGGGGGCTAAGCAGGATGGGAGAGCAAGGCTGAAAGACAGCAAAGAATGCCAGTGACACTGCATCATCTGCACAGAACCTGCTGGAATTCTTTCAAGATACTTAGAACTGCAGTACTAGCAAGAAAATGTTACCATTATCAGAAAGGAAATGTAAAATGTGAAGAACAGCATAGCTTCTAAAATCCCAGGACACATTCCATTTCGGATAACGTAGAGGCATTGCATAGGAGAGGCTAACTGGCACACGCTACAACACATGGCAATTCAGTCTAACAGAGGCCTTCTTGCTAGATAAACTAGCCTTACTTTTTGCCATTCTTGCAGAATTATTATCACTTACTAAAAGGGAAATGCTGTACTAAACAGTTCAATGAGTCCAGATAAAAGCCTCATCAACATGTATCAAATCTACATGAGTATCACTTCCAGAAAGTATTGTAAAAATAAGATAGGACAGAATAATGCAACAATACTTAAACAAATGAAAATGATAGAACCCATTTGTTTAAAGGTATAGTTAAGTGCTGTAGCCACATCAGTGCAGGTCCTAGACATAATCTGATTGTGGCAGCACCTTCCTGTTTACACTGTGGCTGCGTTCACAGCGTATTTACACAGAAATAAGTTATTCACCAGAGCTAATTTATTGATAATGGCAAGATTACTGTTCCTCAAGACAAATATGCATTAAATGCTTTTAATGCACCTTTTTTGGGGTTTTTTTTCTACATAGGCAGGAGTTATTGAAAATTCATATTCAGTCTCAGCTTAGGTATTTAGGAAAGAAAGCAAGCAAGCTCAGGTCACTGAAGCCACTCCCTCCATACTTCAAGCAACCAGGTATTTCCTAAACAGATCAAGATTTAGCTTAAAAACCATCTTTCCCTTCAAATTTTCTTAAATCTGTTTTTCATATTTGTCTCAGTAGTAGCTTGTTTACTTTCTTTTCAGCAACAAATGTCAAGATGTTAATTGATACTAAAACAAAAACTCAGGGTATGCTGCAAGAATCTGTCTAAACCCCTGTTCATTGTCTCTGGCAGTGCAGTCCAGCTGCTTTAGCACTGGCCAATGGACAACTGACAACAAAAGCCCATGGTCATATCAGCCCTACTCTGATGCAATCAAAATTACCCTTGCAGCTGGTGATCAAACAACATCCCTACCAAATGGGAAGCTCTGAGACAGGGTTTGGTTTGGTTTGGTTTGGTTTGGTTTGGTTTGGTTTGGTTTGGTTTGGTTTGCTTTGGTTTGGTTTGTCTACATAGCCATAGCTAACTTTGACCATCAAGCACAGTAGTTTCTCTGTGTGTATCTCTCTGTCTCACATACATACCTACCTTTGGTCCCTGTGGCCCTGGAGGCCCTTCTGGACCAGGAAAGCCTCTTTGACCAGGTGGACCTGGAACACCAGGAAAGCCTTTTTCACCCTGTAAACATTAAGATAATTAAACTCTTCAAATATCCATGAATTGTTCTTTTGATAGCTTATTTCTAAGGCATTCATTACTTTCAGTACCTTTTGGCTTTCTGCTGCTGTGGCAGATCCACTGCCCTTGCCCACACCGACCTGTTTTTGTGGTCCATCTCTGGGCTGCCTCGGCCCCGCGGCACCACATGCTCATAAGTATGGCTGAGTTATCAGAGCACAAGACAGTACTCAGGATTTTGCAGAGTATAGAAGTTAGCTGATAGCATAAAAAGTTTAAGAAAGCAGCTGATATGTATTCCTTGTTAATACTTCTGTACTATGTTTAGAAAGACAATTTGAGAAACTTAATGGCTGCTGCTGCACAGCAAGGTCAGTTCCAAACCATCAATATCTCCTAATGAAAGCCAAGGAAGAAAACAGTGGGAGTCAAATGCAACAAAACCATTCAGACAGAATAAACCCCCCTTGCTTTATGTGACAAATACCTTAAATTTTTCTGAATCTCAGAGACTAAGACATCAAATTACTTTTTCAGGGGTTTTTTTTGGTTTTGTTTTTTTTTTTTTTAAGATCAAATTCAAATAAATAAACAATGTAAAGGAAACAAAATTGAAGCTGTGGAAACAGAATACAGGAGGCTAAGCAATGCCCCTAACTGAAAGGGGCATTTCAGTTTTTTTATTTAAATATAAAAGATCCAAGTCTTAACTTAGTTTAAATGAAGTGCTTCAAGCCTGGAAGCTCACGGAAAAGGTGTTTCAGCCCTTCAGACAGCAGCAATTTAGAATGCTCAGTTTAACATCAGTGAAGAGCTGCCAGTTTAACACCTTTTACATCACAGTATGACGTGGGAGAGAGAGAACGGTATTATCAATTCTCTGAGAGCCAATTTTCCTATTGCTTTATACAAAGTTATACAAAGAAAGCATGTGAAATTTTTCTGAGCAGAAGTTTGAGTGTCCTATTTGATGCACAAGACAGGAGCCAAGAGACGTCTCTGGGAAGCCAAAATACTTCAGCTTTTCCCTGCACCAATTCGCACTCCTCAAAATCCCACAAACTCACCAGATTTTAAATAGCTTCTGAATTAAATACAAATTTAAAAAATAGAAATTATATATATATCTTAAGATAAAATGTAATCCCATAATATTTTAACACATATGAAAATAAGAATTGCATTTTAAATTGTCTGTGAGATCTATATAATAATAGTTTTTTATAAAAAATCGTTTATTTCATGTAGCAGCATCGCAAGGTAGGAGCATGAATGCCATCCCAGATTGAGCCGCTGGGGGGGAGTCGGTACCAGCTCACAGGAAAACCAAACTCCTCGACCTGGCTGCCCATGGCAAGAGCCGCGCTGCGCTCTGAATCCAGAGCAGCACTGTGCTCTCCTGACAGCTTCACTGCCCTCTCTACACAAAAGGCAATTTTAGCCACACTTTCTTCTTAGCAGATCAACAAGATCAGAGGATTTTCAGGTTGGAGAGTTCTAAACACTGAACAATTATCAAAACGTTGATTAATGTCATTACGCTGATTTTCTGCATGAAAATCTTCATCAGTCTAAATAATGATTTACTCTTATCCACAAATCACTCAGTTATTTTACATGGAACTGATAAAGACAAGTTGCAGGTGTCCATTCTTATTGATATTTCTCTTTTAGTGGGCAGCTTATTTTTTTCTAGGTTTTCAACTAGTTTCAATTTCACTGGTTAGGACAAAGTCGGGTTAGACCAACTAGTAATATGAAAAATAAACAGGGAGATTTTGCTGAAAATATTAGTATTCTCCTTTCCCACTTATTAATATACATTTTAATAATGAACTGATTACTTCCAGATAAATTTTCTCCAACTTCATAAAACAGATGGGACCAATCAGTGGGACTAATCATAATCCTAGATCTTTACAGATGTTTGGAATCTGTTGATAAGGTTTAGTATAGCGACTTCTGTGTTCATGGCTCGCCTAAATCACAACCATGACTTCTTCAATAATGCCCCTTTCATTTGTGAATCAGTTGTTCTTCCAACTGTGAGCAGGAGTTTCAAAGAATTTTTGGCATTTGTGTAATTCAGGTTTGTCTAAAAGCCACTCAGAGCCTCTGCCAAGCTGCTATTGGCAACAGGCAGAGCTGTGGATCTGTTACTGCTGATGGATTTGCTGTTCCTTCAGTGCTGGCAAGGTGTTTATGATTACAACCCAGAAACTCATCCCCTGCTTGATCTACAAGAGGTTTATGTGTTTGATGCCAGTGTGTGCAGCTTTCCTGCAGGAACTGGCAAAAGGGGGCGGGCAGGGTCCAGAGATGGAAAGAAGGAAGCACTGAACATGAGACTCCCAATGGCATTACGAAATTTGTAACAGGAGAGCAGCTGCCGAGGTAATGGCATTTGTTAGGAGTTAGTGAAAGAGACATGGTGCTTTGGACAGTTGTTCTGCTGGTGTCTAAGCATCATACAGTGCTGTAAACACAATAATGCGGTAAAAAAATTCAGTTGAAGAGTCTTAGTTAAACAGTTTCCCCTAAGTTAACAGAATCTTGTAAGGTAATCGTTCTCTATAGACTCTGTTGGCAAAATACCATCACACACTAAATTCATTCACTGTATCAACTGAAGTCATTCAATTTCCAAGTATATTGGAAATATTAAAAAAAGAAAATGTATCTGTTCTTACCTTACTTCCTTTTGTGCTATCACAAAAGCAGGGACTTTTACCTTTGCATACACAGTTCTGAAAAACAAAATACAAACTTTATAATACAATTATTTCTCATTGAGTTGTTTGGAGAGAGGCAAGTAAGATCTCAATGGTTTTAGAAAGTAATTATCTCACAGATAATACAACTTAAAAAGGTTTGTGAAGAGGCAATTCTCAACAGTGGCAAAGAGCTCATCATTCCTCTGTATTGTCTTTTGAGACAAAGAGCATTAGTGAGACCTTGCAGACAGAATTAACTAGTCCCTACAGTCCTCATATTACAACAGCCACAGTGTTTCAAATGTGTAACTTTTATGTTTCTTTTATGATGGAGGAAAGATGCTGCAAGTAGCTGGTGTTCTCTATGAACTTGACAATTCCTGACAGTTGCTGCTGGTCTTTTAGGTGGCTGAACTTAAGTGAGATGATGTCATCTATCAATTTAAAAACAGCTGCAGGGAGCATTCCTCCAGTGAACAGATACTTAAACATTTATTTACTAAATAAATCAGGAATTAAAAATCAGTTAAAATCAATTAAAATCAGTTGGCCATGAAAGGCAAATCCTCAAGAAATTATTGTGTCTGCCTCTGATTTATAAATAGATCAATAGGTGGCTATGTGATGTTTCAAGCTAGATTTTTAAAGAGTTGCAAACCTTAAATACTTAATTCTTTGTCACATTTAAAGAAGATTTGCTCTTACCCTGATCTGACAGCTAGATTTCAAGTGGCACTGCATTAGAAATTTGGAAAACAAAGGTATCATGTAAAACAGAAACTATCTAACTATGCTACCTTTACTGTTATGTTAATCAATATGATTATATCACCAGAGACACAAGAATAAGCACTAGTGCAGAATTAACAAAGAACAGGATCCTGATTTCGCCTTGGTGAGGTCAATCAGTCTGGCACTGGATAATCTAAATCCATCACGTCAGTTATATGACAGATATTTTAAGCCTTGAAACATCAATACAAGAGGATAAAGTGATGTATCTCTTCAAATAAATTTGGGATAGTTTATAAGAAAACTGGTTTTCTTGTTCCTTATTCAATGACAGTACCTTGCATCCCAAAGCATTCTCTTCAAAACTGATTATTGGTAGAGGTCTGCTTAGCAACGTAAAAAGGGTAGTTGCTCAAGGGAAGATGTATGCACATATATCTACCATTATAATTCTATAGACTTTCATGGAGTTGCACCTTATTTCTGACTCTGAAAGCAAACTAGAAGCAGATTCTTTCCAGTATCTGTATGCAAAGCACAGTTTTCAGGACATATAGAGAAATCAAAAGATGAAATTACTCTCCTGTAACAGATATAATCTGCAGAAGATCTGATGTGTACAGACACAGAACAAACCACTTTTTTAATCTTATAATCAAAAAAATCCAATATGAAGAGAAATGCATGAACATGTAAAAATTATGACACTATAGAATTAATCTAAGTTAATAAACTATTGAAAGAAAGAGAGCCTTTGCTCTTCAAGAAGTCAGAATGCTTAGAATGTGTTTAATTTGCCATTAGTAAGATTTCAGATCTATTTAGGTCTTTTTGTGTACACATATCACTTTAAACGAAACTGAAAAGACCAAAGATGATTTAACATTACACAGTCAGTTAGCTGGATAATACTAAATGTTTTGGCATATGATTTTTTACATAAGATTAGATTACGCCTTCTGTACAGGAGCTTTGAACCAAAAAATCATTGCTCACTTATACTGTTGGATTCTTTCACATCCTTGCAAGATGCCTGCAGTTCCTTTATCAAAGGATCATAAAAAACCAATATGATGTTGCCAGGTTATAAGACAAGGAAACTGAATATTATTTATTAACAGTTTATTCAAAATTCTCACAATAACATCTACATAAGTGTATTAACCAAAGCCACAGGTTTACTGCATGCTTTTTGGTTGTGTCATTTTCATAATAATCTACATTTCTTTCAAATATTTAGATGAAGAATATTTTTGATCTAAAATCTAGGTCAAAGGATACAGTCAGATCATTATAGGAATACCAAATCAAATCAATTTACCAATGAGCCAAATTTAGAACCCCACAGCACTTGGAGTAATTTACAGAGGAGCTCTTCTCCCAAGTGTTTTCAGTGATAGTTACAGTGTTGTAATAAACAGATACATAATTCCAGCAGTACATGTTGAGGCACATTTACTGCAGTGGTTAATGTTTTGTTCAGTGGGTGCAACCTTATCTATAACTCTGAATTGCCCTTCCTACATTATGGGATTGGATTCTATGGGGCTCTGACCTCTTCCTGCTCCTGATTCAGAGAATAACTTAACCAACTGCTTAGAAAGTATTCCAATCCTCTCCTTCACATAATTCCTCAAAGTAATGACACAGAAAGAAGGAAGAAATAACATACTACAGACTATAGTGTCACCCATACAAAGGTTAATGTAGATTGAGCATGGCACTGCTATTCCAGCCATTGCAGCGGTGGCAACTTAATCTGGAGAGAATCTTACACAGTTCTCAGCACTTTGCCAGCACTGGTTACATGAAGAATGTCAGAGAATGTATTTAGGGATGTTATCAAACCTGAATATGCCAAAGGATGTGATAAAGTCTTAATGTAAGGTGAAGAACAAGCAATGCCAGCCTTCCTATTCTGTCAGTAGCACAGGCTCTGAGTGCTGTCACTCACATTCGTGGGGCAACACAGTCCTACTGGGAATGGTTTAAAGGCAGGAAGGCAGAGTACAGATGAACAGAGCCAAAGTGAGGATGATCCAGTATTTCTCCACTGATCTATTTTTTGGAATGATATATACAATGACAGAACTGTCAGAGTAATTCTTAGTTTTTCCTGATCCAGAGAAGATCAGAGTAGCTCAGCTGTAATTTCAAAATACATATTTGTATTAAAAATACTGCACCCAGGACAGAGAAGCAGGAAAATGCATTGCTGCAGGAAACAAGCATCATATTCTTTACATATATTTCAGGCCAAGACCACATAGGATGAGTAACAAAGACATTCAGATGAAGGCCGAGATGAAATTAAATGTATTGTGTAGGAATATAGTAAAGTGGTTAAAGTGGGACTTAAGTTAGCACTTTGGGCCTGACTGGTCTTTAATTTCATGGGTGAACTCCACTGATCTTCAAAGTAAGCTCTGGTTAACGTAAATGAAAGATGACTGTGCAACATGAGGTATTTTAAAATGAATTAAAAGCAGTGCAAGTGATATCCATTAATTACTGTGGATAAAAATACCCCAGATGTCTTCTCTCAAGTGGGTGATGAAGCTGTCACTTTCTTTCACTGGTTGTTCTAACAGCTGATCAGACTTATTTTTAAAAATGCATAATTTTTCATTTAAACTTTTTACTTATTAGCATCTCACCTATCCCACCACTAAGTCTTTATCTCCTAACTTACAAAATCACTAAGTCAGAACTCGATCACTATGTGGAACAAGACTTACTGGATCATATCTATTTTTCTGTGATGCCACTTTTTTATTCTTTTCCATCTTTCTGCTCATTAATGATATCCTGAGCAGCTTAAAAATATGAACGTCATCACAGTGGTCCTTTCTAAGAGGAAGTAACTTATCAGCTAATTTCAACTTTTCTGTAATTTCTCTTAAATGCCAATACTTATTAAAAATTACGTACCAGTGAGCCAGGTCCTTTAAGTCTTGATTATGAATTTTCAATGGCTGCTGACACATGGAGATTTTTGAATTCTTCCTGGGCTGTCTTAGTGTACAGCAATCACTTTACACATCCCAGCTGTGTCTATAAATCACAACTGAGCACATAGAATAACCCTGCTCCAACAGTTGATGTTAATATAGTGCTTAAAACTTCAAAAGACCCATTTCACTCATTCTCTCTTACATGTTTTCTATTTCATTTAATAAAGGTGGGAGTAATACATTGTGATTACAGAAGTGGAAAGTTTTGCTCTACCATTTATCTACACTGCAGATTTGTGTTGGGGCAGGTATGCTGCACATATGTTAAATGCTGCACTTTCTGAAGAACGTTATGGTGGTAGCTAAAGTTTCTAGCTTGGATACAGTTACAGTTTTGAAAATTTATCCTAGCCTGCACAAGAGGATCTGAGAGCAGAGCTTTACAGAAAAAGGTTCCCACTGTGAGAAAAGCTATATAAAGAAAATCTTTTTCTTCTGATGCACCTGTATTAAGACACTAGTCTAGATTAGCACAGCCAGGAATTCTAGCTAGACAAGGTTTGTGGATACGTGACCCTGGCAGCATATTTCTCATGTTGCACAACTGCAAATCACCATGGAGCATGCAAGGTCCTGGAGAATGAGGTCCCCTCACTCCAAAACATTGCTATCAAAACAAAATACCAGTCTCACAATTAGAATCTGTATACTAAAAGTTTTTCATGCATTCTAAGCATCAAACATGAATTCATTAAAATTATCAAAGACCACGAAGAACTTCGTGTTTTTTTAGTGATTGCTGGACCAGTACAACAAAACCAAATTATTAAGCCTTCAATAAGTATAGACAACATAGAGCAGAAATAGGAGATGATGAGATGAAGGAAAATATGTCAGTTCCCAAACCCTGAAACATTGTGTAGTCACTTGTGAACTGGAAGGCAGCCAGACATTCCTACCTTAGAAGACTCCTGTTAACAGCCATGTATGCTATCACAATTCACAGCATTTTGCTTACCAGTTGAATATCTAGCACAGGATAAAAATCATTTCATTTAGACTTTCCATTATAAAGAAATACACCTGTAACTTAACTAATAAACAGCCTGGTCACTAGCACCCAACACAGAGAACCTGGCTCTCAAAGACACAGCAAGAAACAACTGTTATGCTGCAGGCAGTGCAGTTGTTGAATAAGCTCCATTAAACACCTGTAATGGGAACCTTGCTCAGGGAATACTATTGAATCAAAGTGCCCTGTTGGTGACACAGGCCTTGTATTACTGGTTATGTGCTGCTTTCAGTGTGAGGTGCAGAAGAGAAGTCCTAAACATTTGTGGTCATAGGAAAACATAATACTTCACAGAAGCCGGACTTTGTGTTTAACTTAGACACACAATTCATGGTCATATGATAACACACATTTTTATCTGAACTTGTTAAGAATTTCCTTACTTTAAATCCTTAATTTTAAATTGGTATGAGTTCTCTTGGAAGGGATTTGCTCATTCATGTCATATAAAGATATATTTATAATGGTATTTCAAACCAACCTAAATGACATGTGGAGAGAAATGGAAGAAGCTTCTGTATGTGAACATTTAAACAACCTTCTTTTATGCCAAGGGGAATGTGTATGAACCCCTTTTTTCACTTCAGAGATTGAAATCACTTTGAAAAAATTCTCTTACTTTTTACAGCAAACCCTGTTGGTTAATAACTTTGTATAACAACAGTTTTGTAGTGTTAGGCAAATCTTTCATAAGTATCCACATTTAGAACAAGAAAAAAGTAGTAACATAAACCTTAGGTTAAACAGTATAAGCTACATGAAAACAAAATTTTCAGAGAACTTTCAGTATCTCTTGCTTCTTTTTTTGTTGACATACTTAGTGCACAGCCTATTTTTTTTTTTTTAACTGTGAATGAGCCTGTTTGTACAGAATTTCCCAGAAACCACTGTAACATAGCTGTTCATACAGGAAAACACACCACTGTGTCATTGGGAGTGTGTTCCACATGCAACTCCCATGGTGCCAACCATACTCTTCTTCAAGCAGATACAGCACAATTAATTCTACTGGGCTTCTCCCTTCTCTCCAACTCACTATCAGTGAGGAAGTGTGAGAACAGTAGGGCTTAGCAATCTTCATTTTGCCCACATCTTCATCATTGCCTTAGGATAAAACAGATAAAATGTTTTAATGCAGAAAAAAACAAACACACTAAGTTTTCACGAACTCAAATAATTTGTGAGCTCCGTAGAGATGGCCACCAAGGCCTATTTTGTAGACATTGCCTAAAATTACTCAGTATCTATATAAGTAGAGCTGGTATATTGTGTGCAGTTTTGGAAAACTATGTTGAGGCTCTAAAATCTCCTGTTTTGGGGATGGTGTGTGTGTAAATTACTTTTGGTCTATAAAGAGAAGACACAGAATTTCTCTCTCTTTAGACAAAGAGAATGATGTTTTTCCTTCTTCTTCTATACTACAGAATATTTTGACACTTATGTTTATAATGACCAATACCTTACTCTACAAGTCATCTCACTAGGGTGGAAGTCATCGATAAGGACTATCAGAAATGGAACCAAACTGTTCCTGATATATTCAGATGTGTAAAATCTCCAACGACGGAGCCATAAACTCCATCTCTGTGGTTGATTTCTTCTTCTGACCTTGAAGAAGACATGGGGACAACAGAAATAAATATTTTTCTTTTCTCCAAGGGAAAAAAGACTAAGCAATTCAGGCCACACAATTTTGTTTTGTGTAGCAAACTCTTAAGAGTGTTTAATCAGCTTATTCATCCGTGCTCTTCCTTCCTAACAATCACCTTAAAAGAGCAATCTAATAACAAAGAATAGACACCATTTAACTAGTGAATTTTTGCTTACCTACCACAATATGGTTAGCATTAACTTACATATTTTGTATTTCCTCCCAGCTCTTGAGTGTGGGAATGGTATTCACTAAAATTTTTGTCTCCTCAGGCTTGTATATTTGTATATTCATAAAATTCCTGGTGTGCATCTTCTGTTAAGTGGTGCAAATAGCAATGAAAGCAACAGTAGCTTGTTCAGGGAAGGCTTATTGCACATGCTTTGGTTTTTCCTTATTTAAAAGGCTCTGTGATTTCACAGATTTAAAAAAATTAAAGGTCACTTCTTCCTGCAGATTCCTCCAAAATAATCTGTGGAAAAATGCAGCACAAAGCCCTAGCTAAAAGGTCTTCACTAAACCAGGCAAAATGGAAAACCTGTAAACCTGTGAGTCTTGTACCCTATCAAAAAATTGCTACGAATAGCAATAAATAAATCTGAAATATTGAAATTATGAAATACTGAAAATAATGACATAATGAAATTGGAACTAAAATAAATAATGAAAATTGAACTAAAAATATATTAGATGTGACAAAAGGGAACTTTTTCAGTGGGACTGTGAGAGACTGGGGCTGCAAACAGTTAAGGAAAAAGTCTTTTTGTATTTCACCTTCCTCCTAGGTTCCTGTAATCCATGCCAACATACTTCTAGTATTACTTTGTTAGGCAGTAAGGTGAGAATGTGACAGTAAAACAGATGACCGGACATCCCATACTAGTTGCACTTAATAGCAAAGTATTTTGTTTCAAAGATCTGTTATATCAAATCAGCTCTAGGTATTGCAGAAGAGACTGCTAGCACAGATCATAAATAAAATGGTTCTATCTCTATGAAATGCAAAGCAGTGAAGGAAGAACCAGTGTTTACCTGCCTACTCTAACAATTTTAATGGCATTATTCAGCCAGCAAAATAACTTGAACTATAGACTTTTGCTTGAATGTGTATTTGTCATGTAGGTTTTCTAGAAAAGGCATTAAGTGTCAACTGTTCAATATATACAGGTGTTTACTAAGAAGGTTCATCTTTCAGTTGTATGATGCAGCATACACATAGGCACACTTCACATTTCTTGGCCATCAGAGCAACATGCTGCAAACCAGCACAAGTCCATCAATTTTGATGCACAAACATTAGGGTAACTCTGCTAGTTTATGCTACCTCTCTTGGCCCAGTAGGACAAGCCTTGCTCTGAAGTGCTGTGACATTGGCCTGTTTCCCTCTGGAGGTGATGGCTGAATTACAATAAATGTAGAGGCAATCAGGAGCAGAACAGTCTAGCAGAAGTTGGACCCAATTCTCAGAGTAACCCTCCTTGACTTTGGAGCTGGGATCACATTAACCAAATCAAAGAGGGCTCTTCATAAAGGACTTGTTTTTCTAACATGCTCTGTGAACTCTCTTGTATATTCAGGTGCACATCATCCCTTTTCAGCTGCTTGTGCAATAAAGAACCTGGGTGCTTCCAAAGGCTATTAGACAAGGAGCATTCTCACCATGACACTTGGTACCTCTGACACTTTGATTCCTGGTCAAACTAAGCCTGCATCCCATTCTTATCAGCCTTGGAGATGGCCATGGGCTGAGCAAGAACATAAGTTTTCTCTTCAAGAGCCATGTATTAAGATCTATTTGTGACAGCAATATAGGTTACATATAATTAGGAAAAAAAATATTGCTATAGGAAACAAAGAAGATTCATTTTAAGTACTTGCATGCAAATTCTAACATTTGTGAGAAATGAAATTAGTTGTGAAATATGAACACTTGCATCTAGTCACAGGCAATAAGAGTGAGAAAGAGGATGCAAAACAGATCTTCCCAAGTCTTACAGTCATCAAGGTTGTTATGTCACCTCCTTTGTCACCAGGACACGATGAAAAATATGAAATGTCATGATGGAGGCAAAAACATAACAAGGTGCACCTAATTTTATCCTGTGAGCTAACAAACATTGCAAAAGTATTTAAAATACAAATTAAAAAGTGGTAGTAAGATGAGGTGCAGCTAACTTGCAAGCAAGTAATCTTGCTCAAGTAGAAGCTCTCTTTATCCTGTTCTGAACAAATACTAACATGATGCCATTAAAAAAAATGATCAATGCCACAATATTTATTGAGTATTAATGAACTTGACCAAGGTATTTTTCCTATTAGGAAAAAATGAAACAACATGTCATTTGAAACAACAAGTTTCAGGGAACATTTTTAGATTAGTGTTTAATTTGAAGATATAAGAGAAGCACATAAATGGTATCAAAAGGACACAAGGGAATTAATTGAATTGTACATTTGCATCAAGACACTGTCAGTTCTAGGTGCTGTTAGACAAAATTAAGCAATGAAAAATCAAATCTATTTTTTTCTGAAAGAAAAAAAGAGATGAAGAATAGGAAGAATCTTGTACTCTGTGAAAACATATTGATGATGCTGATTCTAAAATATTTAAATGAATGGTGGAGAAATCTGAAGAATTATAACACCAGTATTTGAGGTCAAGGAAGGAGAAAGAAGCTCATCAAAGAAGCTGATAAGCTTTTGACATGGGAAGATGTTACTTCTGCTGAGTTTTCAGAAGATGTGATTAGAGCATGCCAGTGGTCAAGAATGCAGACAATAATACTCCCTAGCAGGTGCCAGAAAGTTCAGCTTCCTAAGGGCAGAGAAGTCTGAAGAGCTGCAAGGACTAAAATTTGCTGTATAAACAGCAGCAGGCACAAATGAGTAATATGCTTTCCTGTCTTCAGGAATAAACTACACCTAAAATCTTCTATGTTGAAACATTTTTAATTGATGCAAACTGCAAAAGTATTGCTTGCTGGTCAAACATCAATTTATTTTCATATGAAAGTGTAGCATGATTTTAGAACATTAACTATACCTATTTCTTTGCAATGAACAGTTTAGCCAAGATACAACCATTCATCAATTACCTCACGTCAATTACAGTAGCCTCTAATATTTAATTAGGAGTTTAGCTAAAACTGCCAGAAGAGAGGCTTAGACAAAGTGCATGTGTGTTGTGGGAGAGGGGGCACATTCCTGGAACACAGTCTGTGCTTGCTAAAAGCCGTCCAGAAGCCCACATGATGATATCCACCTCTTCAGAGCAACAAGGGCAATGGATGGCAGATATCAGCACAGGAAGAGAATGGAACAAAAACCAGCAAACTGGGCAGAAGAGAGAGACAGGTCTTGCTTGAGTTGTTGATCTTCCACATCTTGCTTTACAGTAAGCATCAATTCTAGATGGAGCCTGAAACAACTCTGCAGAAAACATGTACTTTGCAAATAGATCTGGTACCTCTGTTCTACATAAGAACTAAGAGGTATTTTAATTCCATTACAAATAAAACAATTAGATCTTTGTTAAATGACTAAACTTGACTGCCAGTCAAGTTAGAGTGCCAAGGAAAAACCCAACATATTGGGTGAGGCGCTTATGCCATTTCCAGACACTCTACCCAGAATAAGTGAAAAAGCTGCATGTGTTTAGAAGAAACATTATTACTAATTACACTGCTTCAGATAATTGTAGCAGAATGGGGCTCTGCTGTAGCAACAGCAAAGTACAAGCTCACATTTCTTCCTTATCAAAGTGAACTTCAAAATGTTTTCAGAGGCAGTAAAGATTTTCATGTATGGTGTTAGAGCTTTACTCATACATGCAAGGAAAAAGTACATATTTTTGACTGTTACGGGAGAAGGAACTTAAAATTTACTAAAACTGGCAGTTCCTTGCATTCGAGGTTTATCAGAAATTTTAAAACTGTCAGTTTCGTATGTTTGATGTTTACCAAAAATTTAAGGAAACCGGCAGTTTTCTGTTTGGTAACTGCCAGAAGTGTTGGGAGCTGCACCGACTCGTGTACCCTCACAGCTGACTGCTCTTCTCCCAGCTGGGGATGTGCAGTCCAAATGTTATAACGGCACACTGGAGAAAGGCACAGAAAAGACTACAATATGATCTAGGAGAATTTATTGACCAAACGGTGATGGACACTCGTCATTAAGCCTGGAAGACAACCTGTAAAATGATTTTGTCATGAAGGTGCCACAGGTGGTCCAGACGGTAAGTGCCGCTCCGGCGGTGTTTCCCTCAGGGACCATCCACTCCCACACCGCTCCGTCCTGGTCGCCCGCATCCCCTGTTGCCCGCAGGCCCGGCCTCCGCAGCCGCTTCCCGGGCTGGCGGCGCGACGGAGCCCCCATCCCACCCCGTGCCGTCCCCTCAGCTGCAAGGGCGGGAAGCTCCTGAGGCCAGCGGGGACAGGGTGCCCCGTGCAGGGCCTTCTCTCCCGTCCTCATCCCCGCCCGGCAGCGCTGTCCCGGTAGCGGTGCCCCGCAGCTGGGCGAGATGTACTTCACCTCGCCTCGCCGCACCCTGCCCGGGCGTGCATACGAGGCGCATCAATTGAAACACATGCATTCACTTTTCCTTCCCCACCAGCGGCCAACGCAGCGCGGTGGCAGCGAGGAGCGAGGGGCCGAGCCCGCTCTGCCCCAGGGCCCGCCGCAGCCTCCCGGGGCCCCGCGCCACCATCCCGTCCCGGCGCTCACTCACCTCCGCCGCGGCGCGGCCCGGCCAGAGCAGGGCGAGCAGCAGCACCGGCGCCAGGCGGCCGGGGCAGCCCCCGCCGGCCATCCCCCCCTCGGCGCTGCCTGCGCGGCGTCCCTGGGCGCTTCGACTCTGCCCCCCCCGCCCGCCCTCCCGTGGGTTTTGGCCTGAGGGTTCCCGCTCCACACCCGCCTCGGCGCTCCCGGGTCGCGGCCCCGCCCCGGCCACCCCTCTCCTCCACCCCCTCACCCCCCCCGGCGTGTCGTGCCTTGGGCACCGCTGGCAGCCGCCGCCCGTCCGGCCGTCCTCAGCGGGCATGGAGTGAGCGAGGTGTCGGGGGCTTTCCCGCCTGGGAGCTGAGGTGAGCGGCGCGGACGGGCAGCCCCGGGCGGGGACACCTAGCGCTGCTCGGGATGGGGCTGGACAGCGCGCTGAGGGGCAGCCCCGTCCCGGGACAGCGGGAGTGTCCCGGGTTGCCGGCTGGCTCGGTCCCCGGCCCGCGCCGCCGTGAGGGCGCAGGTGGCGGGCCCGCCCGAACCGCGGGGTGCGCGGCGGGAGAGAGGCCGGGGCCAGCCCCGGGCACCGCCCGAACGAGGCACGGCCTGCGCTCCCACGGAGCGGGGTCGGCCCTGGGTCGCGGCGGGGAGAAGGGCACGATGAAACCGGGCGGGAGCGAGGCGGTACCGGGAAAGGCGGCGGCAGCAGCCAGGGCGCTCCCGGGCACGGACGGGAGCTCCTTCAGCAACGCTCTCCGCTCCCTTTATAATGAGGCAGAGGAAACTCCCAGAAGACAAAATGCTGCCCCACCGCATGAATGGAAAGCAGCGAGAAATGTTTCTCCACAGGGTTTCCCCGTAATATGATAAAAAGCTTTCGCGAATGGAATTGTGATTTGTAAAGTGCTGGCAATGTGTAAAGTTTATCACATTTATGTTATTGGCAGAAGTGCTGCATGCTCAAGGTAACCTTTCGCCATACGGAGTGCTGTTTTGAGAAGGTGCAAACTTAGAAAGCATGTTGGCAGTGCCAGCCACTGCAGCCTTATCTTGTCAGTAGTGTTCATGGATGCTATACAGGAAATCCCACATTATAGGTTTTATTTGCACTAGAAGTGTTACAGCAAAAGCAGCTATATAATATATGTATATAAATTTAGGAGTATTCATGAAATACAAAGCTGTAGGCTTTCGTGAGCAGAAAGCTAGCCACAGAGCTTTGTAAAACAGCTTCTCTGACAGGCACAGGAGTAGAGCTGGATCTCCACTCAGTAGACCATACTGCCAACCTCCTGTGAAATCTGCTGTGAAAGCTGGTTAGCAGAAGCTACTTTTCCAAAAAGTTTGGTGGTACCACTAAGAACATGCCTCTGGAAGAGATGAGCATTATATTCAGTACCACAGATCTTGTACGTAGCAACAGGTTAAATATCCAACATCTGTGAGAGCAAGCTGGTATAGACAACCAGGTATGGAGAGAAAGGAAAAGAATTTCCCTGTTTTCAGGCCAGATTGATGGGGACCATGTAGAAGAAATAGTATCCACTAGTGGAATTTAACATGAGAAGTACTGGTGTTTGAGTTTCTTGACTTCGCAACTTGTGTGGTATTGTTGCACATGATGTTGCTTCCTTGGATGTAACGAAAATAGAGTTAGGACTGCTCTAATTTTTTTTTACCTCAATAACTGTAGCTGTGTGTCTGTCTCAAACTATGGCTCATGTCACCTGCTCTTTAGCAGAGTTACTGAGAATGAAATTATCTTGATTCTTGTCTAGAAAGTAAACATCTAGATTATGTTATAGTGCCAACTTTCCCCCTTCTGTTTTCTGAAGTCGAGGTGAGGTTTGGTGATCTCATATGAAACCTATTCATTCGGTGGCAGTGAGTGTGCTATCCTGGGGATATTTTGTTGAGGTAACTGTTGTGATTGCTTCAAAAACATAAAAAATTAGATCAATTTGACACATCAATCTAAACAACACCTTGTATTCTTTCTGTTATTGTATTAGCTGCTGAACAATTCAACTTGTTCAGAAAATGATGGGGTTTAGATAGCCACGACAAAATAACAAGCAGAGGGTTGCAAGTCTTCCACTCAGGCGTTAAGTATTATTTCAAACTGTGTCAATGGGTTGGATCAAAATGGATTTTAATTTGAAAATAAAAGTTTTGCTGCTAATACAAAGCAAATGTACCAAATATAATTTTCTTTTTAATTTTCTTCTTAATTTTCAGAAGCTGTTTGGCTAATTGAATAATGAGATGGATAGTGAGCAACAGGAACACATTTCTGCAAAGTCTAACACTTTATGACTGGCTTGGATTTTCCATTTGAGACAATCAGTCCCTGCAATATTGTATTGCCTCACAATTTTGCTCATATTGTTTATATTACTAATGTAAAAAAATCAGTGAGGTAGGAATGCTGTTGGAATATTATTTTTTTTATTGGAGATGTTATTTTTTTCTTTTCTTACAGATGGGGAACTGGTGCACAGCAAGACTGTAAGAATTTGACAGACGAATGGAGTACTGTACAATACATATAGAGAGTGATCTTGCAGCATGGGCAGGCTGCCTTTAGGCTATTTATTCATCAGTCAGTGCATAGCAGCTTCCAAAGTCTCCTCTTAGCACTGTGGGATTTGGATATACTGTGCATACACACAGGAGTCAATATTATTTATAGATTAGTTCTGGTTAGCAAGATGCCACACTATCCAAATAATAGAAAGCAAAACACTAATGTTGCAGGAACTGTACCCTCGTGTGTTTAACAAACACATGGCTGCTGCCTGAACAGCTATCAGAGAGCAGCCAGTTTGCTGCACTTCACATCCTTACTCCCTACTCAGGAACTGAGTGTCTTTGCCTACTCAGGGGACTTCTCCAAAGGAAGCAAACCCCTGTCCATCCACTCTAGTCAGTGTTCAGTCTTCTCAAATTTATTTCCCACATTTGGAATACTAGAGTGCTAAAAAGCAGAAGGCTGTGATAATCTGTGCTAACCTAGGAGCCCAGCCCTTAAACCCTCAGTTTGAAATAACCAGTGTGACTCATTTGCCAGGCATGCCTTATTACAAAGGATTGCAGCTTCTTTTTTATTTTGGGGATATAAAAGTTTGCACATGACCTGGCCATGTCTCTGGATTTGTGAAGCTCAAGTTTCCAAAAAGGTTGGAGCAGCAAATAAAACTGCTCTTGGACCTAAGTCATAGGTCAGGGATGCACCATGTATGTGAATTATGTATTACATATGCAATTTATGTATGGAATGGTGGAGGCCACTGGTCAGTCCTGCACGCAGACCAGCTTCCTAAATCCTGGCAAAAGCTGTAGAAAAAACTGTTCTAAAAATAAATCTTAAAAACTCTAGGTGATGTGTCCAATGATTGTCATCTCTCCATGCATATGGGTAGAACTCTTAGCTGGAATGCATATATTTTTTCCTGAATTCAGAGCGGTCCTCCTCTGCTCAAATGCTGGCACGGACTGGTCCAGTCCAGTTTGCCAAAGATGCTCCTGCTCAGTCTGGTCTTAAAACTATAGCAAATACTTTCTTGAGGGTTTTTTTTTTAAGTTCATTAGGTTTTTTACCATACATGGGTGTTGCATCTATTGTCTTAATGCCTTCAACTAAAATGGTGGCTATGAAAACCTTTTAGGAGATAATGATGCAAGATGCTCTTTGTTCGTTATTTTAAACACAGAATGAAGACTATCTTTACTAGGCTGAAATCTTGTACCCCTTTTTATGTTGATCTGCAGTTTCATTACAGTCCCCTTGAAATAATTGGATTGCTGATAAAATAGAATGTGGCCTGAATAGGAAGAATATAATGTAGTGCCAACACAAAGCTGTGCAGTGTTACACATACAAATAGTTAAGACTTATTTTTGGCTATCCAGTAATTATTAATGTGTACATTGGATGTATATTTTCATATAAACAGGTTCAGAGGGGAAAACAACACCAGTATGGAACAGTGTTTATAGACCATCAACAAACAGAAGGAAAGATAAGACCTGCCATTTAAAGAAAAAAAAGTGCTGCATATACAAATCCTCAATCAGCAGGAATGGCATTAACAAAGGATTCATTTGAACGGATTAAGTGGCTTATCACAGCTGCCTGGTGAGTTTTACAGATCACTACATTTTTTAACCAGATTCACTGAGATATATTCTTAGCTATCAATTTAACAGTAATAAGAAAGGCCTAGATATTTGCAAAGTTGGAGTAATTTTGAAATAGGCTTCACTGTAGCCTGTAGAATAGTGCACAGCAGTCTGTATGCTATGGCTGTACCTAATTTATCTTTTCATATAATGAGTAAGCACCTTAGTTCTTAATAAAAATAGTATTAGCATTAATAATAATTTAAAAGAATGCTTATTTTCTGTATTGCTGTGGAACTTTTGGGCTACCTCTTTCTTTTAGTATATATATTTTTGGTAAACTTTACAAGCCATGACTAGCAATGGTTGGCATGGACCTGGCCTTCTCCAGCAGCTGCTCTGGAATCAAGTGGCTATTCTGAATGTGGCTTTGCTCTCTACTTTCTCTTGCCCTCTTTCTCTGAGCAAAAGAAAATAGACCAGCTAACTGATTTTAGGGTAGATGCAGATCATTCCTGTCTCTACTCAGTCTTTACCTCATGGTGTCCTTGGAGAAAACTGTCTGGAATGGTTCCTCTCTGGCCCTTTCTAATTGTGGGATTGGAAATAGGTTACAAGGGGGAGTTATAATGACTTTTATATAGTCTGGTTCATGCCTATTTGTCTATCGTCAGTCTCACAAATCCAGAAAGACAAATATTTACAGCATGGGAGGCCATTTCCTGATGGTGTGCACCCCTTATAAAAATACAATATAGTCACCCCAAACAGGACTTAATCGTGCACACTTGATCACTTCTCACTTTCTACAGGCTAAATTTTTGTGAAGGTTTGATCTTGTGAGTGTAATTCTAATTTAGTTTTCTTCTTTTAAATCAGGTGGCTGCTGATTCTTTTTTCAACTCAAGGAATTGATGGGGTAAGTGACATTAGTATTTACTTTAGGCAGATGAGAGATAGAATGGTAGAGTTCAAACAAGTAGCACCACATGCACCGAAATGACCAATAGTTCTGTGGGAAAACCGTAATGTTCCTTTCCTTATTTCTGCAGTTCTGACTTTACTTTCTGCTGCTCAGCTTATCTATTTTGCAATTTTATGCTCTGGATTTTCCTAGGTTCTAACTCTGGCTACTTGAGGTGCTTTTGGAAAGCTGCATGTAGAAAACCCTCCCTTGTTCACTGAGTCTGTCTCCTTCCTCATAAAGTCTCTTTAATGGTTCTGCATTATGGCACACGTCAATTCTAGCCTTCCATTCTGCTCTGTATGTTAGCCTAGATCTTAAACTGACTTCTATGGACAGTCCTATCTCTCTAAAGCCAAAATTTCACATATAATTTAGTTTCAATATCTATTTTATTATCATCTCTGTACTGGCCTTCATATAACCCTTATGTTTGCAATGCCCTCACTGAAACTTCTTTCAAGTACATCCTCTTTGTATTCTTTCACATATTTAGAAGCTCTTTTTTTGTAAAGGTTCTTTTTTTTTAATCCCCAAACTCATCCCTTTTTATTTGAGCTGTTGAAGATGGAAATATTTTTTTAAAGTAACTGTTCAATCAGAAGAAAGGGTTATAGTTCTGTTATTGGAAACTTATATTCTATTGACATTCCAGGAGAGGCAAGATTCTAACAACTACGTGAGAGACTAGTGCAGAGTAGATTAGTAATTTCATGGGAAATGCAGTGTGTGAAAGACAAGTAGTCTGTGAGAGAAACCATCATACCCTCTTGTTTTGAGGTTTGGGAATTCCAGATATTCTTAAAATGTTATAGATAGAAAGAACAGAATTTTTCCCCCTTATCTAATATTTGTCAGTGTTTTCTCCTTGAAACATTGAAGTATGAGCCTATAGTGTTCTGCTGGGTATTAAAACCAGTAACAAAACAATCTTGACCTTGATAATAGTGAAAACCCACACTGAGAAAATACTTGTTTTATCACCATTTACTAGTTCATCTACATTACTCTTAAATCTTTTACCTCCTTGTTAAAATTCTTTAAAAAATATCTTTGGTAATTTACACAGTTTTACTAAAAAAAAAAAGTTATTTAGTGGACATTCCAACTTAGTTTAGAAGTGCATATGATGTGTGTTTGTTACTACATTTGGAGAAATAGAAAAAAACAATGAAATCATGTTCATTTACCACACAGATCTACTGAATTTACATTTTGTTGTGTTTTCGTTTCCCCTTGAATATTATTCTTTTTCTCATTGCAATTTGATGAAAAAAAGCAGTCACTTCTTTGCTAATAAAAGGACAATAATAGAAATTTTTAATACAAGAAATAAGTAAATTAATAGTAGGCAATGCATAATTACACTATGCATATACTTAGCTTCATTTAATAGACAAGAATTAAATTCAAGGTTTTATCTCTGAGTGTACTTCTTGCTCCTTCACCTTGTTTTGACTTTTATAATTTCATTGTAGTTGAACAATCTCGTAAAATAATGTGATGGATTACAAATTTTACTTTATTGCAAATTAAATTCTGATTCTGTTGAAATTTATTTCAGGTGCAGTTGGTTTCCTAAGTTATATTTGGCTGTAATATTTAGTGTTATGTAACATAATTTGTAGTTAAGGTCTTCCACCTTCTACAGCAACAAATAATAAGCTTTTACGTATTGCTTGTACCTTGCCAGCATGTTTATGTTGGTGAGAGATATTTGGCCTTGAAAATCATCTAACTAGCTAATATGTCCAGCTGACAATATTTGATGATGTAATTGTTGTCTGTTGTGCATTGATAAATCCATAACCTTTCAATTTTTAGGGAGGATATGCATATATTGATCCATGTGGGGGACAGGATTGTTCAGTTTGTCGGTGCTTTCCAGAAAAAGGATCAAGGGTAAGTTGTGATTAGAATGAATGATAATTACTATTGTGAATACTGTTCATTTTGTGCACATTGCTGTGTCTGAAAATCAACATAGTTGATAAATCAATAAATCAATATTCAGACATAAACGCATTTGACAAACTAGTATAATTCTGCCACTGGTATCAAGTACAGCTGTCACTGAAGAAACCTAAGATTGTTTGTAAAGAATTTTGTTTCTAATTGGGTCTGTACTAATCATGGTACCTTTCTTGTATTAAGAATTCTTTGAAATCAGTCTAGGAATTAGACAGATGTAATTCCTAATACATGTATAGAAATCCACTCTTGTTTTCTACTAAGAAGCTGGTTGAAAGAAGTATCCATGCCATTCTCTAGTTTTATGAGAACCTAGTTATTTCTTATTTGGGTTAGATGGCTAAAAATGTTTGCAGACTTTTTATCTTACTCAGTTAAGATACTAACTTAAAAAAAAAACAAAAACAAAAACAAATTGTCTTTGTCCTATGAATAATTACAAAACAACTCTAAGGCATTTTCACATTACATGCTAAAACTAGTAACTGTGCATGTTGCTAATTGCTAATTGAAATATGTCCAGTGATGACTAGTTTATCTTGGCTGCTCTTTCTCAGAATACATCTTTATATAGAAATAGCAAATAATATAAACATTGTGTGAGGACAAAACATATACATACAAAACATATATATATATACATATATATATGTATATGTATGTCCTGATTGGTGATCAACTAAAAAATTGTCAGTGATGAAAAATATACAGGTTTTATATCCAGGTTTTATACCAAAGTACTAATGGTTAAGTTTAGGAAGGTTGAATATGGTGGATCAATCTTGGAAGAGCCACATTCCCCATTTCTTTGTGTACAACCTGAGTTGCCAGAAAAGCAAGACACACCTTTTTCTTCCTGTGCTTCTGCAGTTAGCTGCACGCTTTGCTGTGTCATGATCACTGCCCTGGTGTCCTTGGATACTATCCTAATCCTCCAGGATTATGTCTATGTGAAAGTCCCCCATGCTGTAGGATTTTCATAATAGAGGCCTAGGATGCATATATCTCTGTAACACTGTGCTAACAAAAGGGCATCCCAGGGAAAGTATTTTGACTGGTACCACTGCACTGTCTCTCAGTGCTACTGAACAGACAGTTTTGGATACCAAAAACCTGATCTGAAGTGCCATTTAAAAATAACTGACTTTCAAACTAGGGTTCTCACTCAGTAGCCTGGAAGTTCTGAATTATATGCCCATAATCAGTCAATAATAAATACCTCCTGCAGTTGTTCTGGCTCTTTCCTAGGCTGTCCTCATCACAGGTAAACTGCACTATGATTCATGCACTTGTAGTTAGTTTTCTAAATAATTCCAAGGAACTGGACCTAAGTGCCAAACAGAAGTGTGATAAACATTTCAAAATAAATTGAATGTTGTTATGCAATTTTAAGTCTGAGAATTGTACCATTTTCTGAAAAAGCTCTGAAATAAGGATGTACATGTACCCTGATGGATAATGGATAAAGTATCTCCAATGTTATATGAATTTATATTTCATCCATTTATATTAATCAATATACTAGAAACAGAAGTACTCTTCAGACCCTACATGAAACATGGCTTAACTAAACACTGCTTCACATAGATGACTGCACATATTTTCTATACTAATGTATGGTGATGAATAATTTTCTACAGGATCATTTAATCTTTCATACTACAATTCTTTTGGTTTTTTAATTTTGCTGTGTTCTGCTTTTACACTCTGACACACTAACTTTGCTCTCCGAGCTTTTGTGGAGACTACCAATTACAAAATAAAAGATTAGTTTATCTTATTGTTAGCTTTCTGGAATGCAAAACATCTGCTTTATCTGCTTTTCTGTCTGAATCCTGCTCTGAGGCTGGATCCTCAGAGTTTTGCATCTTCCTCAATTCTGTCTTGAAATTGTAAGAAATAAATGGTTATTAAAAGCCTCTGGCATTGTACAGTACATAAGCCTAAATATTCAGAACTTTTGGTACTAAGACTTTGCCTTCTATTTGCCCATTTGAAAATATTTTAATTTCAACATCAAAAACCTTCTCTATTATAAGTGGGCAAGATAATGATAAGGTTTAGCTAGAGAAAAGCTGACCATGAGAATAAGAAAATGAAACTGCCATGGCCATTCTTGAATGTATCGGTACTGGGTAAGTTGAAAGAAAAGTAGAAGCAAATAGCTGAACTTTCATTTAATATTTAAATAAAACCATTATAGCTATGCATCAGTTGCTCTATTGGGTTTTAGAAGAGCTTGTGTACCTGTCATTTTTAATTCTCTTAACCATATATAACTCTGTGCAATAAATAGATTTGCACTCCTGTTCATTAGCAAGAAATCACTGTCTGAAAAAACATTTTAGTCACTACTGCTAGTAGTATATCATTACAATTGTTCACATCACAATGAAATTTTGACTGCTGTTCACTTGGGATTACAGTGTTGTTGGAGTTTGTCCTACATGATACTGTTCATCTTTTGATCTTACGTCACAACTCAAAAGGACTCTTTCTTCCATAGGATGCTGTCACAGTACAGCTGGTCTGTAACTGAACAAGATCAATCTGGCCATAACATAAACCCAATTTGGCTAGCCTAGTTCATTCTAGAAAAGAAGTAGACCAAGTCCCTGGGTGAACAATGATAGGATAGATTTGAACTCAAACAGGGACCTCACGCAATCATGTTCAATGCGGAGTGCAGACATATCACTGGTCAAGGGGCTGGGCAGTGTTAAGATCCAAATCAATCAGCTGTCTAAACCCGGGAAATTCAAACCCCTATAAAAGAGCTGCCGTAATAAACTCTTGGCTGTTTGTCTCATGATCATTGGACTCGAGTTGTGAATGTCTCCAACCTACGACTGCATGGAACAGCACACCATTAAAATGTGCTGCTAAATCTCTTCGCCCACACTCTGTGCTATTATACCTGGACAATTCAGAGCTGTAGAACGGATAAATGAGGTAAAACATCACTAGCGAAAGTGTATACGGCAGTAAGTGTTCTGCCTGACTTCGTAGATTCTTTTTCCCTCTTCCTTTTTGGTTGGCCGTAAAGGCTGTGATTTCCATTGTCATTAAAGACATAGTAAAACCTTTCCACCATTTCAACCTCTTTTTCTACATTGGAAAGTTGTTTCCTAGAAAACTCCTGCGGTGTTGTATCACCGGCTTCCAAAAATGCTGGCTGCTCTAATAGAATTTAGATAGTTAAAAAAATGTTTGCAGTTAGCATTGACCGATTGTAAACCTGTCCTGTGCTGACCCCAGAGTTTGATCCTATTCAATTCCGTTGGCTTTGTTTTTAGTTAAGTAGATTTGGGAAGCAAGCATCTATTCATGCCTCAACCTGATCTGGCTTCTATGGGGTCATGTGAAATGCCTGGATCAAAGTGAATAATAAATATAACTCAGCAGGACCAATATTTGTTCTTTTGCAGATGAAGCAAGAGACTTATTTTCATCCTAGTGTAGGGGAGAATGCAGCAAACAGAAATCTAAGAGGAGGGTTTTACACTTTTTGACAATTCAGATGTAAGGAGTAAGCATTCACAAGAGATGCTGAGTCACTTGGGTGTCTCAGGTAAGTTAGGAAGTATCAGCTGGTATCAGTCACTGCAGGGCAAGAATGCACTGCCCTGGGGAACGAATGAGCAAAGTTACCTCTGAGTTAGTCAATCCTCTGGCACTGCTTCTCTTGTAACGTCTCCCTAGTAGATCTTGTGAGTTGCCAAATTTCCTTAGTAGGTTCCATGGGTTATCTCAGTTCAATTTACAGCACAGTGTAAACATATTTAAAAGGCACTAACTCTGTTTTGGGAAGTAAGAGGCATTTATTAAAACACACTTTTTTTGCTTATCAGTATGCAGTGGCGGTCTATCATTCACACGGAATATCCAGTACTTGTATTTGAATTTTCAAGCTGCACATTCAGAAAATAAATATGTAAAATCCTTCTGCTTGGTCTCAAATCCACTATCAGAGGTATATGTACACTAGCATCTGAGGAAATCCAGGTTTCTCCCATTATTTGCCTCCTACTTGTTAATTATTTTTTCCCAGTACAGTAGCTGTAAGTTTTAAAGCAGAAGATTCCTGAGACCAGTTACACCTTTCACTTGCATTCACTGAGAACTATATTATGTTTTTCTATAAAAAAGACCTAGAGAGAGGAGACCCCATAATCTCTATCTGAAGCAGATCACACTTTCCTTTTTTGTAACTGGGCAGAGGATTAGGTAGTTCTCTGAGTGCAGAAGCTAGGATTTGAACTGGTAGGGAATGGATGCTACTTACCAGAATTTGGAATAGGAAAGAACCACTCCAGTCTGTAAGGAGAATCACACCAATCGCTGCAAGGTTCTTTGAGGTTGTTGGTCCTATACGATGCCCAGCTACAGCATCTGTAAATTAGCATTTTTCATATTAGACATTTTTCAAATTTTCAGAAGTTTTGATCTTGTTAATTATCCCTCCTTTTGTTCTTGAGCATCTTTCTTTTCTTAATACTTTTGGTTCCCCTGTTGTACCATACTGAAAATGGTGGTTTTTCTCAGTTGCTGCAGATTGCCAAGCTTTTCCACATCAAACAAGATAAAACTCCACAAAATCATTCTTTTTTACAGATTTGAAGCAACCAAAAGTTGTCAACAGTGACTTGTTTCAATAAAATGGTACAGAGCAAAACTCAATTTTATTAGCTAAGCTGATGTAATTATTTGTGGTCTGTTTCTGTAATATCTATGCTCTAGTTGTAGCTCTCTGCTTTCAGCCACTAGCAGTTACGAGTTTCAGTGCTCAGTTATGGTTCGTTGAGTTTGTTTAACACAACAGTGACACCCACTGGCTTATTGGATAGTTTTTCTTTTCATAGTCCCACAGGGTTAAAACACAAACCTAAGTATACATTGTGAATGATGTTTTCAGCACTTCACTGTCATTTGTCATGCTTCTGTGAAGTATCACTGAATACTAAGTAGCATGATCAGGTGTTTTGTTCTTGTACCATATTATATCATTGAAATATATAATGAAGTTGACAAATATGATAAGTTGCCAAATTTTCCAATAGTTTAGAGCGTGGTTCAGATGTTCTTTACAAGAAAGGTAGACTATTTACAAGGGCCTGTAG